>LQNS02278125.1:29219371-29233768 GCA_001587735.2 Parhyale hawaiensis
ATGACCTAACGGCGAAATGACCTAACGGCCAAAAGACCGGCGTCGAATTGAGTGAAGGCGAATTGACCGACGGAGATTTGACCCAAGGAGAAAAGACCTAGAACCCAAATGAACTATAGGCTTTTGGTAGCTTCACCGGGAATGGCGATAACGATAAAAGAAAATAGAAAAAAACGCTTAACGAGAAAGCATCTTTTGAACAACTGCCAGCAGTGAAAAGGTTGACTCTTTGTAGTGGTTTTGCAGAAATTATATCAAATGTAGAATGTCTGATGTGTATTTTTAGAAAAAAAAACACATTTTTAGATTTTGCATGTTACCGAGATTTTACTTGAACAGGGCCGCAAAAAACTTGAACAGGGCCGCAGGATTAGCAGGAAAAGAGCAAATGTAATTTAACTGGTGTAGAATACTAAACTAAACTTACCAAAGGTGCAGAACAAGTTGAATGTTAGTGATGGTTTTCGGGAAATACCAGCGAATGTAGAAATAGGTCTCATGAACATTTACAAGAAACAATGCTCTCAGACTACACCTGCCGCCCGAAGTAAACGAAAACTACCCTTAGGGACTGACAATGTTATGGATCGAGCTATGTAGTTATTTACTTTTGTCTTTAACTTGAACGGTGATTCCTTATTGCAGTCTTCTACGCGCAAGCACTGGTCTCATTTTAATAGATTAAGTACGGATTTAAAGCAGTATATGTATTTCTGTAGATGTTCATAACGTCCATTGCCTAAGCTTACAGCAATTTAATTTAGAGACTAACACAAAGCGCCAAACATATGATTCAATGATATTCCACTCATCATATAGATATAAACATCTAACAGTGCTGAATCAATTTTTTCCTTCGTGTTGAAAAGTTGCTGACGAAGAACTGTTGTAGTTTATGTTTCTTAAGCTAGACATAATGATACATTGAGCGGTTACTTTGTCTATAGATAACCCGGTTTATTTATATCTTAAATCAGATGTTTTTTCTAATACCTTTATTAAGTTATTAGTCTGCAGTCTCGATGCAATTAATAAAATATTTAAATATTACCACAAACGCTTCAAACGTCATGAACCAGTTAAAGGGGTGCCTGTGTGATCCAACATAACGTGTATGAGTTGAAATGTATACCCTAAAGGGAACCGCTGAACCGGACTAACAATACAACGAAAATAGAAAATAAAGAGTTTTAAGGTGAAGTATCCTTTCATACGTTGGCTATAGTCCTGCATAGTTTTTTTTTTTTAGTACGAGCGAGATACGGATGCAGGACGCTTTTATGTTGGTTCATTCAAGCTCAACGACGCGTGTTGGGCTCTTTTGTCTCGCGGGATTCTCGCTCAATCCCAATCTGCGAGAGTGTGTGCCCGTCAATAAGCAGGGGAGGAACAGACGACCATTGATGATAATGATTGATCGTTTGTTGACAGGCAACTGGCGTGGTAGCTGAATAGAGTCACTGCAGGGCAAATTTGGAAGTTCAAATGCAAAACTAACCAGCAAGTTAAGAGAATTACTCCCACACCTGAATTGATGAGACAAGTACCAACAAAGACATTTGTTTCCCGGCAGAGTTTATCGTTAAGTACTTTGTAACCTAAGCAGCAAATAGGGCACCATTCCCACTCAAGTTATTAGATCAACATCATCCACTTGTTTTATCCAGCAGAGCTGATGGGCAAGTTCAATATGCCAATTTTTGTAGTGCATTAGGAGTCATTCCAATTTAGCCCCTAGCGCCATTGATGAGACAAATACTAACAACGCACATCTCCTACTATCAAAAAGGGCTTTTTGAGAAGCTATTGAAATGATCTACTGTATGGTGAGGCCCTTCGAATCATACTGTACTAAGCGCCATGGTCAACGTTACTCAGTATACTGTTACTTTGAACCAAGGGTGTCTCAGGAGCTAATAGTAGTTTCTTTGTTTTTTTTTTAATCTGTACGGTACCTGAGCTATTACGGCTTGTCATCCTTATATAATAAAACGCTTGCTGTATTTATTTCGTGTCCGCTTTGAAGGAAATAGATAGGCGAAAAATAAGCCAGGTTGCAAATTTTGTAAAGCGATGACCAGGTTGCAGAAGATGGAGAAGGCTGATCTTCATTCCTTTATCTGAAGACACTTCTTACTTGAAACACTTCTTGAAATTGGGACAATGTGTATGCAGATTCTGGAGTCAGATTTTATAATTTTCTTCAGATCACGACGTATAAATTCGGCAGATGACTAACGGAGCACTCACGAGATGATGAATCTTCACGGGTGGTTGACAACTATTTCTTCTAGCTTACTGTCTTTCTCGTTTTCTTCTACAGCAGTATTATTCCCGTTCCAAGGGGGTCGCTGAAGCAGATCTTGCTATTCCATGTATTGCTTTCCATTAGTATGGGCGCCTCCAGTTCCATACCACACATATCATCCCTCACACTGTCGTTCTCTTCAGGTGCAAATTATGTTTCATAGCCCAAATTTCAGCACTTCACTGAATCAGATGCTTAAGTTCGCAAGGCAGTATCTTTGCTACGGAGCGCTGACATGCATACAAGCTGGCTGGAGTTACATTCAAGTTTATTGCAATGTTTTGCTCAAGATTTATGTTTGCCTCTCACTATTGAAGACGCACGCCTAATCAAGAAGGAAGATGGGGAACGTAGAAGTAGTACGAGACTACTACCCTCTCAAGATCGTAGACGTGCTACGAATGTTTGGAGAGAAATGAATCGTCTATGCGATACAGTGAAGAGAGACTTGAAGCAGAGAGGTTACAGAAGTAGAATGAGACCTGCTGATAAGCGTGAGAGGGAAAATGAGGAAACGACATGTCAGAAAAAAAGTCTTAGGGTTGAAAGCACGACTAAGGATCAATGAAGAAAATGAAGCAAGTTAGAGAAGAGAAGATTCCGCAACGGCCTGTATTAATAAAAAAATTCGATTATTGGGTGAATTTTTTCACGCGCGGGTCCACTACTATTTACATAATGAGTATCGTTGGCTATGACGATCGGTAGGCGTACAGCATGATCCTAATAGTCTCTTTAACAGAAGAACAGAAGTCAGGCTTACGTTCGAAAGGAATTAGGTGAATATAGGGCGGTTGAACGCGCTGATAAGTTTACAAAAATCTTGAGCATTAATGGAACGCTTCAAAAGAAAATGGGAAATAAAAACCTTAAGTTGCAACTAAATAACTGCAATTGCTACACAGGCTACTGTAGCAATTAACTTACAGTACGAGCTCATGAGCTGTATCTACTTATATTATTGTCCAGTATATTGTAACTACCTATGGACGAACTTCACGAGACAGTTCATCAGCAGGTTGCACTTACGACTTCTTCAGGCCCTTAGTAGGTGTTCCCCAAGTATGACATAACGTTACGTATTATCATCCTTGGGTGTTCCCCGATACACAGGGGCGAGCGATGGATTTCCCGCATATGAAGTAGAACGTTTTCAAGCTCTTCTCAGCAAGTGTGCCTATAGCCTGCAAGTGTAGGTGGCAAATTCTGTAAATTCATTGCTGCAGGCGATTTGCTGAGCTACCTTTCAGAGCTCGGCCCTCAAACAGCACCGGATTTGTCATCATGTGCGGGTGTGACTGCCCTCAATTCGCCTACCGGATGCACGATCATGATCAGGTGATGCCACACCTTGTGGCGAGGTTATAAAAGCGCTCCGTACCATTATGAGCCAGCCCAGAGCTCGCCTGTGACTAGTAGGCTAGGTAGCTCTAGACGGTTGCCGCCACAGGCCGTCTTAGACACCGCCTAATNCGTACAGTTCCCAATACATGGATCTAGTAACGTATGGAGTTTCCCTTCTCCCATGCATCCTTTAGAGACTGACCACACGTCGTCTGACCACCCCGAAACCTGCATCCGCGGTACCAGCCAAGCATACCCAACAGTATGTCCCGTGAAGCACTGTGTAGCACGATCCCTGCGATGCGCTAACAGGAATGGGTTAACACGGGATAGCAGGCATGATCTCACTGACATCTGCTCTCCTGGAGGTGTCGCGCTTTTGTGCTTGCTATTCTTTTTTCGTGCGTTATTAGTTATCTGCTGTTAATTTTCCGTGGAGGTAGAGGTTGCTTACACGTTCATACGTTCTCATGTGCGGAGCCTCCTTTACAAATTTTATGGGTTTGGGGCCACACTTAGCGGTAAGAGATTGTTGAAGGGGTAAACCCAAAATTTTCAAAATTTTTTATTTGCAGTCTGATTGCTCTAAAATTTGCAGAGTAGATGTAATATTGAAAAAAAAAACACATTTTGCTCATCCAAGTTTTTTTTATTTAGGCCTTAGTTTTTGAGATAATGGGAATATACATGAATTTTTTGAAAGTTTCAAAAGAATAGAACTCAATGAGTTTTCATGCTAGGAAAAAGTCATTGACAGTTTGGAATCCATGAAACATTCCTTACAAAACAACGAAGCCGGATTTTTCATTTTCTGTTTCGCTTTCCTTTGACACGCGATTTTTGATCGCTTACTGAAATATTATTAAAAAAGCAAAATTGTTAGTTTTGACCTGTGATAAAAAATATGGGGGCAAAAATGAAAAATCCGGCTGTGTCGATTTGCTAAAAATGTTTCAAGGGTTCAAAAACTGTCCTTGTTTCGTTCCTAGCATGAAAACTCATTGACTTGTATTCATTTAAAGGTAGAAAAATCACATTTTTCAGGAGAGCCAAAAAACATCAAATATTGTGGTGAAATGTCATATAACACACTTTTTTGCACTATGAATGAAATTTGATTGCGGTATTTACGTTGTATTAGCATCAAGAAATAATATGCATGCATCATGACAGGTTTTTTTACTCCCATTGCCCCCCCCCCCCCGTTAGGACCCCTCTTTGGGGGTCATACATATATAGGTATATTTATATATATACATATATTTAAAATTATCTCAAAACTAAGGCCTAAANTTTTTTGCACTATGAATGAAATTTGATTGCGGTATTTACGTTGTATTAGCATCAAGAAATAATATGCATGCATCATGACAGGTTTTTTTACTCCCATTGCCCCCCCCCCCCGTTAGGACCCCTCTTTGGGGGTCATACATATATAGGTATATTTATATATATACATATATTTAAAATTATCTCAAAACTAAGGCCTAAATCACAAAAGTTATAGAAGCAAAATGTCATTTTTTTTAAATACATACAGTATAATGTGCAAATTTCAGAACAATCGGTCCACAATTGATAATTTTATTAATAAAGAGATTATTATCATGATTATTATACACAGAGAAGAAAAAATTATTTCCTGACAGTTATATAGGAATTTTTACCCATGCATCACTCAAACGCAAGTATCTTACAGTAGAGCAACATCCTGGTAGATAGTGATGTGCTGAGCGCTAATTTAGAAATTACCGCGGTCGGAAATGAGCAGTTTTGAAACACTGATTTATTAAGCTCAGCGTTATATCAGTACTCTAGCGCAATTAAGATTCGTTTAATTAAATGCCTATATTAAGTAAAGTGATTTTCTAATAAAATTTGCACAGAATACATTATATCATCACAGAAAAAAACTCTTGTTTTGGTAAAGTAATATTAAAATGAAAGCCTGTATAAAGTACGAATATATCCTACAATTGCTCGGTCAAATGGGAGGAATGTATCAGCCAGATTTGGTAGGAAAATGTCTTCACAACTCGAACAAATTACGGTATTTAGGCAGCATTAAAAGATATAAAAATTTCTCTCGCAAGCTCACAGAAAGAAAACGTGCGTACGTGAGAAAATCAATAAAATTTTTACTCTTCCACATCTTAAACTTAAGCTTTAGTACATTCATGTGTCAGTGTTGATATCTTAGAAGGATGAAGTAAATTAAAAACTTGTCTATATATATGCACGAAACACTAAACTTTGGATGTGTTCAGATTGAGAGATCAGAGTTTAAGCCAAGAGCTGCGGTATCAAAATTCCGTATTAGAGATATCGACAAACTAAGATCAGATGAATCAGGGGATTTACATGTATATCAAAGCGGGAAAAATATTTCTTTACAATACAGGCAGATGCATTCGAAGATACGTTGTCGGTGTTTAGAGGAAAGATAGTCTTTCAATCCTGACAAATATACTGTACGTCAGACATGCCATCGAAGGACACTATTCAGGAATCCTCACATACATCTAGTCTTCTAGAGACATATTGCGTCAGTTAAGACAGTTATGTATTAAAATACAGGCGGCGTTATTCAGCCGATGAGGCACCCAAAATGTGCTTCGCGTCGGTGGCTAGAGCCCTCTTGTTGTATACTGATATAATTATAGTCGTTTGCATACCGAAAAATCCTAGAAGCTCGTTTTTGCTTCTAGAGCCCTCTCGTTGCAATTTTTTTCAGCACATATACAAATATTTAAAATTAGGCATCCAAAAATGCATACCCTCTCTACTGCGCGATGAAAGTCCTGTCGTTTCAGCATCGACATGCATCAAAGCACGAGAGATGACATTCCCCAATTCTAAAAATACATTTTCAGCATCAAGATCCCAACTGTTGTTCCAGTGTACAGCCGAAGTCCAGGCTGTCGGTCCAGCGCACGGCGATTGGAAGACGAGAAAAACAGAAACATCACTGAAGCGTAAAAATCTACGGACCCCAAGACGAAGATTCTGGAGCATCGCGTGAGAAAGGCAAGATCTCCCTGGCCTTGATCGCCAGGAAGTTTTTGCTGGAATTCCCGAGCTTTTCCTCTTGCTTTCCTGTTTCTTCCTGAGCGACGCGCGTGCATCACGGAGAGCACGAATATTGAATTTGAGGTCCTGGTTGGTTAAGAAATTCAATTCTTTTACACTAAAGAAACAAGGACGTGATGGTGCTGAAAGACGACGGTGAATAAAACGCAGTGCAAAATACATAATCAGTTTTTTCTTCTAAGCAATCATTCTTTTAAAGAATTGTTATAACTATTATTATATTTTTAATATTACCACCGCTAGCTGTATCACAGAATCAACTCCAGATGATTGCTGGTCAACCTCGACTATTGAAGCTTTACAAGGGCAATAAGGGTAGTAGTAATAATAATAATAAGAAAAATAATATTACAGGCGCTGCTAACATCTTCTGCCCAGGAAGCCAACTAAGCAGTTCCCTTTTTAACCGCCATAAATTTAAACAGCACGACTTACCGAACTGAAGTTTGGTTAAAGAAATCGTATTCTCGGGTCAATTTGAACTGCGTACCGGCCACTCAGATTCAATGAACATATAAAAATTGTCTTTTTCTTTTCTAAACTGGATGTAAATTAATCAGTTCGTTTAAACCGCTAGACGTGAAGAGAACACAACTGCTGCAATGCAGGGTCGGAGTATAGAATGGCAGATGTCAAACTAGTATTTGGACCTCCAGGCTCAACAGTTAACTCTAAAAAACGAGTCAGATTCAAGATCATTCTACAAGACACAGATCATCGAGTATTTTTATTTGAAAGCAAAGACGTAAACTTTTCCGCCAGAAATTTCGAGAGCACAACTGGCAAAATTGAAGATCTGCACTACCCAGCTCAAGCCAAATATTTGGAGAGAAAGCGAGAGTAATTTCGGTGGGAATGCGCTAGGGTGATCATTCTTGAGAAAAGTTTGAACGAGTTTCCCACACAAAGTTTTCAGTGAAAAAAAAAAGCTATATTTGCATTGATGCCCACGAGAGGTGAAAATGTGCATTCAGACTTGTGAGTCTGCCTCGGTGAATGCGCTAAAAGGAGTCGAGATATTGAGTACTATACTTATACCCTGTTGTGGGCTCAATTTGCTAGAAAGAGGAGGGATATCTACTATGAAATGTTTAATTTATAAGTTTGCAATTCGGTCAGATAGGCCCAAGAAGAAAAACGTGATACCAATATTGTTTTCATTCTCACAATGCTCTCAATATACGCTTATTGTGCTTTTGAAAATAATTGAGAGCTAGATAGTTGTAATATCAGATTCAAACCCAAATTTATCACGAGTACACTTACAATGATTTTGACGGCTGTAAGTAAAAGCAGTGAATGCATATAAACATCAGCTTCATTTTCTTTACTTTTTAAGTACATTGAGGGTCCTTCCAGAATACTTATAATTATAGGAACAGTACATAGAGAGTGACATCACAAACAACATCTCAGAGCTTACAGTACACTCTCATTTTGCTTATGACAAAAGAAAACATAGAATTAACATTATTATCCTTTTTATGACCGTTGAGTAACAGCAATCGTGCGAAAATTCAATAAAAAGTTGTGCTCTTCAATTTATTCTCAGCTACAGTGAACTCATCGACTGCTGTTTGTTTGTAAGCATGTTTTATTTCAGTTTTTTATCAACAGCAGCTCATAAAATTGCTCACAGCTGCAGCTATTGAACGCTTAGCGATAAAAATCCAAGTGTCAAAATCTTCGCAGCCGCCGCTTCAGTAGCTGATAGTTTTCCACGGTGTGTCAACAAAGCTGCTCCGGCTGCCGTTTACTTGATTGCCAGGGCCGTCTTTTGCCCTCGCATGTTTGTCAGGCGAGTGTCGTGTCCGAGAGGGGAAATTATAATTTTTACTCGTCAGCATAGCCAAATATAAAAAAAACTGTAATAATGGCAAATTCTGGCTATGTGCTCGAGACTAATGACACGTTAAAGAGCGAGTTGGTCATTACGTTTTCAACGGAAGAGCTAAAATTGGAAGAAAACTGTAATAAAGGTGAAATCTGGCAATGTGTTCGAGACTAATGACACGTTATAGAAGGAGTTCGCCATTAGGTTTCAACGGAAGAGCTGGAATTGGAAAGAAAATGGCAATAAGGGCCATTTCTGGCACTCTGAATGACAGCCCTTTTCCCTTTGTTGAGATATCCTGCATCACTCAGATCTTCGAGAAGTACTGGTCACGGAAGGAAAATCCCATTAACAAGAATTTCTGGAAACTGGACAGACTAAAGCCAAGTTCGTGACATAATTCGTCAGCATTAGTGAAAAAGCAGAATATGGGCAGGAAGTTCGATGATAATTTCTGGCACTCTGTGAGTTGGGCAGGCCGACCTCCACTAATAAATTCAGTACAACCTATAGAGTTTTAGAAATCAAGGGACTATGTGAAATAAGAGGAATAAAACTGCAGTAATCCTTAATGGACGACTCATACCTTTTTGCCGTTCTTTAGACATGGCGACCGTGTAGCGAATTTCAAATTACAATAATCTGACAACATAAGTGGAACTTATAATGGTCCTCAGCTGGAAATTCGATCCATGAACCAGGATGTCTTCACATTGCCCGTGACCCTTTCGGGCATCCGCTAGATCACATGGTTTATGCGCGGGAAATGTGGAGGACTACGGGTCTAATTATTTAGTGCACTCCACAGTAATTCTCACATTTAAATCCTGGTAAATTATAACATGAAAAGTCACTCTATTATAAGTATAATTTCAAAAGCACTTAGGACATATTACAGGGTGTTGTGTCCCTTCCGTCCAGACGCAATAAAAAGTCCCAGCAGTGGTCCACTTCCCTAGCACAATTTTTGGCCGCCGCAGAAGACATGCCCCACAACTAAGAATTCTTCCTCCAGGAGTCGCACACTCCTACCGGCCAAAGCTTCCGCTACCTTAATCCGTCTTTTTCCCTCTTCCGCTCCAACTACACAGTTTGACATCTTTAAACTCCGCATATCGGCGGCTCTTGATTGTGCTTGAATGAATTCATGATCGTCTCTTTGGCGGAAATTCTTCTCCCGCCTCATTTTCTTTACTTTTTTTCCCCAGTCCTTTATATCCTACTAACATAACGGCAATAGCTCATAGAAAGCCGGGGCGTAAGTTCCGGTGTCTCTATGGGAATGGGTCTGTTAGTTCGTCTCCTGCCGCCTATCTAATTTAATTTACAGTTTTCACTGCTGGGGCGGTTCACAATTTTGCTTGGGTTAAGCATGAGCGGAGACCGCATTTAGGATCTTGCTCGGCAGTCCAATAATATTTGCTATCAGCAAACGAGGCGTCCGCCCCTTCATCAGGACTCTACTGTCGGGTCATAAATAAAAATATTCTACTAAAGGTAAAGTCAACTTAGACCACACCCTCACCTTGGAAACCCACATGCACTGGTTTGTGCTGCGGGTGTAGGACCACTGGCCCCAGATGAGTAAGTGTAGTTGCAGTCGATCTCGGGTCACCAATAACTATGGCGGTACAAAGTTTTTTCCGTTGGAATACAATGTTACAAAGAACCCATGTGATGAAATAAAACAAGAGGGTTAAAATAAAATTAAAAGGATATACTCGCAAAACTTTAATACAAATTTAAGCGCTTGTCAGACTGGCTCGTCAAAGTCCATTTAAACCAAAAGTAACTTATCCCAAACCTCCGACATGTGCGTTGGTTTCGCCACTTTTGAATCGTGTTGCAGGTGTTAAAGGCAACCCAAGTAGGAATGAGACGGTTGGAAATTTCATTTTACGGAGCATGATTGAGATTCCGCTCGTCTCATGGGTAACCGATTCAATCTTAACGCCTAAAATTAAGTTCCAAGGTTAACGCCTAAAATTAAGTTCCAAGGTTAACGCCTAAAATTAAGTTTATCGGGTCAAAGTCAAGGCAACTGTCTGACGTCTCGGAAGAGCGGGTCTGGCTTAGAATGACTCGGACGAGCGGGTCTGGCTTAGAATGACTGACAAGCAGGCCTGGCTTAGAATGACTCTGACGAGCGGGCCTGGCTTAGAAAGACTGACAAGCATGCCTGGCTTAGCATGACTCTGACGAGCGGGTCTGGCTTAGAAAGCCTGACAAGCGGGCCTGGCTTAGAATGACTCTAACGAGCGGGTCTGGCTTAGAAAGACTGACAAGCGGGCCTGGCTTAGAATGACTGACGAGCGGGCCTGGCTTAGAATGACTGACGAGCAGGCCTGGCTTAGAATGACTGACAAGCGGGCCTGGCTTAGAATGACTGACGAGCGGGCCTGGCTTAGAATGACTGACGAGCGGGCCTGGCTTAGAATGACTGACGAGCGGGCCTGGCTTAAAATGACTGACGAGCGGGCCTGGCTTAGAATGACTGACGAGCGGGCCTGGCTTAGAATGACTGACGAGCGGGCCTGGCTTAGAATGACTGACGAGCGGGCCTGGCTTAGAATGACTGACGAGCGGGCCTGGCTTAGAAAGACCGACAAGCGGGCCTGGCTTAGAAAGACCGACAAGCGGGCCTGGCTTAGAATGACTCGGACGAGCGGGCTTGGCTTAGAATGACTGACAAGCGGGCCTGGCTTAGAATGACTGACGAGCGGGCCTGGCTTAGAATGATGACGAGCTAATCTTGCGTGAATATAAGCTGAACGACAATAGAATTTGCAGCCGTGACACTTTAGATATTTACATCCGCGATACGCCAAAATTATGCGTAATGAAACTCACAGTCAGAAACCTGACTGCTGTAGGAGACAAAAGCCGCAGTGGTGTGGCATGGCATGGACGAGTTAAGATAAGCCCAGTACGCTTGACTTGTCCGCAGTGTTGAACGGGAGCGCTCGTTGCTGTACTTTCGATAGCGTTGCAGGTATAAGAAGCAGGACCAATTACACCTGAGACTGTGATAAATCCTATTTTCGGATACCATGAGCGTTTGATTTAAGGTTAGAGCCTACAACTCGACCCAAGGGACGACGCAAACGCAGCTGTCCGAAGTTCCAGAAAGGTTAAGCTTATAGGACTTAGCTCAATTTAGTTACATCGTGCCAATCGACGGCGCCTAAGCATACATATATATATATATATTTTCACTTTTTTCAACACGTAAAATCCAGTTCAGTGCACGACGGGCTCAAACTCGTTGTTAAGGAAAGTGTAGTAAAACTTCTCAAATAAAATTATAATGAGCAGCGAATACCTGTAACAAGTTATGCTGCTCATCTACATGCCGTAAAGTATTCCATAACTTTCGCCTAAAACTTTATAGCAAGAGTGTAAGTGCATTTAATGCACAGAACTTGCCTACTAAAACAACATATGCTGCTTATATACATGTCGAAAGCTTTTCAACAACTTTCGCCCAAAATATTGAAGCACGAGTGGAAGTGCGTTTAATGCACAGTACCTAGGCCGTTTCAGCAGGTACCTCATCTGCATTCAAGGCTCAATAACTTCCAATGAAGAACAAAAGCTAAAAACTATAGAAACAAGAATGGGACAGACGAGGCCTCCAAAATAGAAACGCCTCAGTAATTGGTCTGCCTATTCAAGTGCTAATTCCAAACAGAAAGACTCTCTTACTTGCGCTCAGAATTGTGTCATTGAATGGAAATTTTAATGTTGGGCTCCAGGCGAAGCGAACTTTAGAATAGCGCCACGATGAGGCGAGGAAATGCCGACGAGGAGCGACGCTCCAGCGTTCCAAAGTTGCGCTGCTCGTTCGTCTTTCATCAAAGTTTCTTTTCCGGGAATGTTTTTATTCGCGATCAGAAATGCTCTTCCGGGATATTTTCTCTTGTTGATCAGCAATGCGTTTCCGGGATCAACATCGCACTAATAAATATGTTAATTGGCGATGCAGTTTGTAGATGAAGCTCTTCGAGGAATGAGTTCTCTTTAATAAAACATGGGTGAAGTGGGCCACATATTTTAGCAAATGATAGCGATGATGCGTTTCCGGGGTTGACTTTTTTATAGAAACTAAATACTCGTTACCGTATAATGAGCCTCACAAGTTTACACGTGCATAGATTTTTCAAAGCTGAAAGATATTAATTGTTGACAAAAAAGCAAATAATCCTGCTCTTCGGGGAGCATATTCACTTGAGATCGACTACGCAGTATTGATGACGTAATACCCCACAGTTTAAGCCTGGCAGGTACGGCATAGATTTTCCAGGAGAGGTGAATGAAGGAACACGTATGGTACAATGCCAGTAAAAATCGAGAAACAATGTACGGAGGAATAACGCAGCATATGAGTGAAATTAGCAAAAATGAAATGCGAGAAGAAGAGAGCATGCAAAAATATATGAAACACGAGAGAAGCAGATCAAAAATGGAAAAAAAAAAAGAATGAAAATGTGGCGTCGGTTGGTGCGGCAAAGTCGAGCCAGATAGGCTTGACTTATCTGGAATATCCGATAGGTGCGCTGGCTTCGACATGTTGAATCTTAATCGATTTCTCTTGATATATCTGGGTAACAATCTGGCTCAGTAACATGGAGTTCTCAGCTGCTTGAATTGTAAGTGAGTTGCTTTTAGCAACTACAGCACGATTTAAATGGATCAACCCAATGCTTACACCAGACGTCCGAAAAAGTCAAAACTTAACTTGACTTGAGCGAACCAATTGATGCCTCTATTCTCGAACTAGGTACTATGCCAAGGCAAAAATGTGGAAATATTTAGATTTTTCCAAAACATTCGATAAAGTAGACCATGGAATACTGCTACTGAAACTCTTCAACATAGGCATAAGCGGAAAATGTCTTAGATGGATCGAAGCTTTCCTGACAAAACGAACCCAAAGTGTAATTACAAATAATAAAGTGTCCAAACGACAGCCGGTACTCAGTGGAGTCCCACAAGGCACCGTGCTTGGTGCAATACTCTTCCTCATCATGATAAGGATATGGGGCACCAATGCAAGTTTACTGTTCCCTCATCGTTCGCTGATGACACACGAATATTAGCAGCGGTACAATCAATAGAAGATGTACGGAATGTACTACTAGATCTAACCAACATCTGTCACTTAACATCGGTTAA
Organism: Parhyale hawaiensis; assembly: GCA_001587735.2. Taxonomy (NCBI): domain Eukaryota; kingdom Metazoa; phylum Arthropoda; class Malacostraca; order Amphipoda; family Hyalidae; genus Parhyale; species Parhyale hawaiensis. The sequence goes on from LQNS02278125.1 coordinate 29,233,123, forward strand.
CAAAATGACCTTCAACGAATTTGAACTTTTACGATATGCAAAAACTTCTCCATTACTGAATCTACGTCCTACACGAAGAGAGATGGGAGCGAAATCGAGAGAAAGCAAAAAAATTTTAAGGGATCTTGGGGTGAAAATACAAGATAATGCCACTGTAGAAGATCACGTGGCTCGAGTTATTACTATAGGCAAAAAGTGGAGCGGATGGGTGCTTCGAACTTTCTCTTCACGAGAGGCAGACACAATGCTCACCTAATGCAAAGAACTGATACTGCCGAGGCTTGAATACTGTTCACCTCTTTGGATGCTATGCGAACGGAAAGACTTAGAGCGCCTCGGGGCTATCCAGAGATCGTTCACTGCCAAAATTCGAGGCATGCAAGATTTAAACTATCACGAAAGACTGGCTCAACTTCAAATGTACTCAATTCAAAGGAGATTCGAGCGCTTTACGATCATACCGTGTGTCTCAGATAAAAGGTAATCCAAGTTTAATAATTTATTATTTGAATTCTGCTCTACTCATACATAGTTAGTAGCCATGGTAATAAAATTTAAAATAAGAGCTTTCAAATGAGCCTAGTAAACGCCTTTTTACCCTACCGGATAGATGAATAACAGCTACATAAACTTATGTCATCGAAAC
>LQNS02278125.1:29247357-29283474 GCA_001587735.2 Parhyale hawaiensis
TGATACGGGTGAAATGAAGTCAAGTCTCTAATTTACGCCTATCTATTTGTGAAGAGCGTGACACACACACACACCCACACACACACGTAGATACAAGCGTATTAATATATAGATTACAAACCGGTCATACACTCATGATACGGCCTCAGACACAACCAGTATCTGAGGCAAAGTGATGGGACGAGTTGTACAGAACGTTTCACATTTTGGGCTCCCGTGAGCAGCCGCCTATTCATAACAGCATCGGGCCCATGCTGTTCAATCTTAGCCAATTTTCGATTATTTTCAGCAATAATACAGCAATATTAAAGGAAGTCAGTCCTATAGCTTACCGTTTTTAACTGGACCAAATCATCATCACTATGGTTTCGTTTTTTTCGCCGCAGGGCGGGCGCAGTCATGTGCGCGACGCAACCAATAGGAGGCCGTGGATTTCGCCACATTACGCAAATCGTGCGTGGCGCAACAACGTTCGTCCTTGGATGTTGTCATAGTACAAAAAACTGTGCCAGACACAATTGGGGTCATTGGATTTCGCCGCAATGCACTGAATTAATGTGTGCGACAGTAACAGCTGGATATATTGTAGTAATCGCAGTAACAACAGTAATTCTAACGGGTAAGCTGAAAATAATACTCAGTACGTGACAAACGTATGCAAGATAGTATGTGATTCACAATTTACATCACCAGCTTCATTCCGTAACTGGTAGTTTCTATTGAACTTCTAAACATTCACAGCACATTTTAGCACGCACTCAGGCACAGTTGAAGGTTCTGCGGGAAAAAGTACAGTCCCACACTGGAAAGTTTTAGGACAAACTCATGCACAGAGGACGTCTCTGTTGACAAGAGTTTAGTCCTTACAAAGTTCTCGTACAAAGTCCCGAACAGAGGACATCTCCGTTGAGAACAGATAGTACAGACATAGATTTAGCAAAAAATCACAGACGACAAACGACTCTGTTGAAAAACTGTTTTTATGCTAGAGTATTAGCGCCAAATCACAGACAGCGTACGCTGTTATAAACAGTCGCTTTCAGAGAAACGCGAGCGACACTAACGTCCCTGCAAAATATTAACGATTTCTAACTGGTGCCAAGTGAAAACATAGACGTAGAAAATGCAGGAATATTTTGTCTATCTTGCCCAAAATATTAAAACTACTTTAGCTCTTCGAATCAACATAGTCAGCCCTATAGACAATTGTACACATATCATGCAGTCTTAGACCAACATGCATAGCTCTTTGTACACGTACACAATCAATGTTACGCACAGAGACAGACATCCCGAAGGCCTAGATGAAGCTAAGGCGCCTAATCTATAGCAGGGGTGGGCAAACGTTGTGACTCAGGGGCCACACAGACTTTTAAACACTGACAAATGGGTCGGACCTGCATCCGATGCATTCATATCAAACAATCAGAAAAAAGAAGTACCGTGTTAATAGTTATATTCACTTTTAGTGGGAACATTCTTGTTGAACATTTTGGTTGGAAAAAGCAATTTTATCAAATGGGTTATTATACGGAAGAACCCAAACTCTTTAGCGGGCCGGCTAAAAAAGAATGACGGGTCGGATGTGGCCCACGGGCTGTAGTCTGCCCACCTACGACTTGTAGGGTGCCTCTGCAATCTGCATGGATGCGTTCTCTCCATAGCACCGGGTGGGCGAACGTAACTAGCCTAACCCTACGGTGCATCTTATGCCCCGAGATAGGAAAGCTTTTAAAAGACGTCATTCTTCTCAAAAAAATTTATATTAGACTTGAGAATGTCACCGTACACCGTATTTATAAAGAAACCTCTGAAGGTACTGCATTTGTCTCGTAAATATACATCAGTCAAACCTGATAACTACTCCATAAGCAGTATTTCGGTAAGAAACCTTCGAAAATACTCCATTTGTCTCAAAAATATACATCCGTCAGACCTGAGAATATCTCCGTAAGCTGTAGGAATAATTTCAGTCCGACACACACCACTGAGATCTGAAGATCCTCTTAACAAAGATGAAAGGACTTAAAAAGTTGCAGATCTGCTGTAAGTAATTCCCACTTTTGTTGGCACTTTGTTTGAATTTGGAATTTTAGAAAGCTTCTCCGACGCCTGTCCTTGGCAGTCCGAATCTGATGGATTCAGTCGCCGGAGTATAAAATGTAACGCGTTTTTTACCGACTGTGAAATTAGAGTAAAAAACTGCCTTTGCCAGGAGATCCAATTAAATTTTGTACTCACAACAAACAAGTCCATTTGAAGCTCAGTTGACAATTATAAGTTTTTGTACGAATTCTCAAACGAATTTATTCAGATCTAAATGTTATTTTTGGAAGTGAAGGTCGCCCACAAAGCTCGTTTCATACACGGCATTCATTGCATATTTGCGAGGGTAGCGTGAAAGAGATACATGCTAGAACAGTTTTCGGTGTGATACTTTCAAAAGGATTGACATAAGGCGAAGAATTATAGAGAAAATAACAAAGATGAAAGCTAGGCAACATGAAAGATAACTATTTATGTACTGCAAGACTGTGGTGTTTTCATATCATGAACACTGAAATTATTGAATATGACTGTAGCTCTTAATTATGTTTCTGGCTTGAATGAATTACGTTACTCTCAATTTCTGAATTAATACAAAGATTAGCCATACCAAAAATATTCAGCAATTCTGAGGTGAGGGATGATTTTGAAAATCTAAAACAAATGGTTTAAATTTTATCAGCGAATAGTTACGCTATTATATATAACACTGGCTGCATTTCACTTCAAGTGTGACATATTGCCTTCCTTACCTTAATGTATTAACGCAAGGTATATCGTCCCAGAGTCTCTATTCAAAAGCATTAGTATAAGTTTAATTCGTAAGAATAACTTGAGTTTAGTTTAACCTATTAACGGAAAATTAACCCTTACTCCGGGTAGGAATAGCATTATTAAATGCTCAGTAAACACCACAGTGTAAAGTGATGGGCTAAGCTTTAAACGGTTGAGCTCCACGTGTCGTTCCTCTGGAATCTGCATCATCTTAACCGTATGTCGCCGAGTTTCAACTATTTCTTACACTTGAAAAATTATTCTCTTACAAGACACCTGATTATTAACAGCAAGTTTGGGGTTAAGTAAGAGCTTCCGTTCTAGCCGCTATTTTAAGTGTGGTATTACACAAAAAATATAGCTGTCAAGAAGGGTCGAATGGGGAACTGTCGGCTTTATACGAGAATATTAACCATGTACTAAATATTCAGGTTAACATTAGATCGTTTAAATTAAACAAAGTTTATTCCCTAGAAATTCGCAGGAAAATGATAGCATTTCACTGTTTATATAGTAGATTTGATATTGAAGAAGCAGCTGACAAAGAAGTCCAGTGATGCAATGAAAGCGGAGCCAGCATTCAGTATCGTCTATGCTAACTCGAAGTACATAAAAACGTGACTGCAGGCAGTTTATCACAATAGTCTACCTTCCGTGTTAGAATTAAGTAACGGTCGCCAAGGGCACATTGGATAGGCCCGTGAAATTAAGCTGTCGAGGCTTCACTTGTCGGGAATTCAGACAGGTGTGTTTGCTCTGACCCGTCGATTGAGTTGCAGGTGACCCTTGAGCACAGTTCACTTACTATAGTAGTTACGTCAGACCCGAGTGTAAGCGCTACGCCCTTGAAATCTTCAGATTTGTGACGTCAAAATTACGTCACGTCACTGTGGAAATACCAAAGATTCTTCGCTGCAACAGTGGCGTGGCGCAATTGTGACGTCATAATACTGAAAGTTCAAGTGCGTAGCGCTGACACTGAAATCTGACACAACTATCTTCTGTAAATAAACTGTGGCTTTGAGACTCCAAACAACCTCAATCTTACCCGTAATCGAGAGTTATTTCCCGGCTCAGCGTAATCAGGTTTGATGTCTTTTTGCTTGCTGGTTTTACTGGCGAGTCTACTGGCGAATCTTCTAACGTGCACAACACGATTCAGAATGAATCAATCAAAGCTCCTGTCTGATGTTCCAGACATGTCAAACCTCGAAAGCTTAATAAATTCTCTAGCCAACACGAATGTACCCAAAATACTCAGAGCGAATGAATTAGATCCGTGTCGGTGTTCAGTTTCGGACTCCTAGTACAGAAAATGCCCACGATTTAACACAAGTAAATAAAAGAAGTCAATTTTGGTTTTACCGCCCTTCCAATGGCAGATCACACAGCTAAAGTTCTATAGACCTTTTTTCTATTTTACTTCATATCATTTCGACGTCATTCACCACGATTAATGAAGAGTAGATCGTTTGTTAACAGTTTTGTTCTACACTTTTCCGGCGATATACGCCATGACTAAAACTTGAGAGAACTACACACAAGACTTTATATGAGACCGCTGTACAATGTCAGGTTTCTAATTTTGTCTAAGAGATATTCCTAGATTAAAAGCGCCTCGTATCGCTCACAAAGACCGGACTCCCACCATACAAGTTACGTTCCATTCTCGTGCAAGCTATGGAATTTGAAGGGAATTAATATAAGCCGAGTATAATGGGACCTGAAGAGGCCCACTAAAGCTGCATTTCTGGGAATCTCGAGGCACTCGGCAGAATGCCAGCTGCAGGGGAGCGTAGTTTGCACAGGTCCTGCTAAGGCTTTCATAACACCGGACCTGCGGGACTGAGGAGGTTAGCTTTGGCAGATCTTCATGACGCAGGAGGATCTGCTGCTGCTTTCTGGAGATGCTAAATTGCACGAAATTCATTATACCACCGAGATGGTGTGCCGAGAATACGGTCACATCGTCATGCACGGCACTGTGCGGTCTCTGTAGTAAGTTAAATGCTATAAATGGCAAAACATGGGTGTTGCGAGACTCAGAAAGCCAGCTTTGGTGGATTTTCAACGAGCAGACTTCGCTGTTGCGTGCCCTTCATCCTATCGCTTAGCTCCTATACACCAAGGATGTCACTGGCGTGGGGACCTGCGAAGGCTCTCGCACGGAGATATCTCTGGTTAAAACAACTAAATACTTCAACCAAACCCACTTGGTTGTGGGGACAATCAAGAAAGTTTCTCGTTAATAGAGTGTAGATACACTCGGACTCTTACCTAACCCAGGAAATTAATTTGTTTTAGGTTGACTTAGTTGTTACGTTATTGAGGGAGTTCTCTATATGCATTACATTAAGATAAAAGAACTATTTATAAAGAAATAGTTTTACCGTGCCATAGTTCTTCATTGGTCCGTACAAGAAAATGTTGACTGTTGAAACATTGGTCGGATTAACTAGGGGTTTCTTAGCGTGCAGTATTAACAGATCTTTCTGACGAACGCTGGATTTGTTGTTGCTGCTATACGGTGATGCGCTGAAAGTGTTAAATTTCTGCTACTGTTTTCGATTCCCTTCGATCGCTAGGGTAGTAAGACACTCAATGTAATCGCAATACGGCGCAGATTTATACCCTTGGATTGACGGTGATTAGCAGTTACATCCTCTTTGTAATTAAGCTGGTGTAGCTGCTGAGACTTTCATTACTCGAGCAGCGGGATCTGATGAGGTTAGCTTTAGCAGATCCTAGCGGCGGCCACAAGAATCACCGGTGTTTTGTGGAGATGCTAAGTCGCATGAAATTAATTATATTGCGCATGTGATATCAAGGATACGATAACTCAGGTACAAGGCAAGTTGCAGCTTACCAAACTAAGTTAGGGGCTAATACAGCTTCATCCGTTTACTCCCAGCGGTACCATTTGGTACCAGTTCATTTGAGTCTGCTTCCAAACCGTCCCTTGCTGTTAGTACAAGCCCTGTATCCCTCGTCAGACCTAATTAAAAGTCAATTTTAGAGGGATTGAGTAACAAACGTACGCCGGTCCCGAGATAGCATCTGGCTCACCTCAAGCTCTGTGCTAGGTTAGTTAAGAATTGGTTAGGCTCGGGTAAGATCGATTTGATTGAGCTAGAATAGGTAGCTACCCAATTATTATAGGCACACAGAGGGCATGTTTGATTGGGCACCAAAATTAAGCCTTCGAGGCTTGACTATTCTGAAACTTCACGCAGGTGCGCGGGCTTCGCCCCGCTGAATTGAATTTAAGGGGGTCTTTTAGAATTTTTTTTTATTTTTGAACCGATTTCTCTGAAATTTGCTAATAATATGTAAAATCCCAAAATAAAAAAATTTGTTCATGTAACTTTTTCAGTTTAGGCTTTAGTTTTTTTCAGAAAATGAGATTTTTATTTTTTTTCTTTTTTTTATAAATTTTGAAAGGAATGCAAGTCGATGAGTTCTTATGCTACACTGAAAACAAAGACGGTTTTGGAATCCTTGAAAGATTCCCAACAAAACTATGAAGAGATTTTTTTCAATTTCCTTTTCGTTTTCTACTGACATGAGACTTTAGATGGGATACTGAAGAATTCATATAATATGAAAACTTTCTTGATATTTCATATGATAAAAAAAAGAATAGAAAATTGAAAAAATCTCTTCATAGTTTAGTAGGGAATCTTTCAAGGATTCCAAAACTGTTTTTGTTTTTAGTGTAGTTAGAAAACTCATCTACTTTCTTTCATTTTTATTCTGAAAAATCAAATTTTTCAGGGCGGTAAATTTTATGTTTTTGTGGATGAATTTTGTAAATAATGCGCTTTTTGCAGTGGAAATGCACTTGACATGTTTTAACTTTAGTGCATTTCCACTTACAAATACCTTACATTCGTCATTCACTAATAAAAATATGAAATAGCTATGCATTAGATGAATAAATAATGAAAAAGTCAAATTTTGACCCCTTCCTGACCCCCTTTGCCCCCCCTTTTTGGGGGGTTCTAGTGCTGCTAGCCCCCTAAAAATTTGGGACGCTATAGCCCCATACCTGAGGACCCTTTTTGAACATAAAACAAAAAAAAAAAAATGAAAAATTTTTACCATTTTCCGTTAAATGACCCCCTTAAGGTACTGATTAGTTCCCAGTAGACTACCCTTGAAACTTCCAGAAACTCAATCTTGCTCCGTAAAATGGATTGTTCAGCCGCCCCAACGTAATTGCGTTGATTTTGATTCTTGCAACACGATGCAGAGTGACAAAGCCAAAGCTTCTGTCTGCAGTTTCAGACAAGTCAAGCACTAAAGATTCAAATTTGGCGCCCCATCGAACACGCCCTTATTGTATCTGCATCTCAGGAGGATTATGTGCTAGCTATACCGGCACTGTTTCGATGTTTGTGTTCGGAGAGTTTCCATACGATTATACAAAAATGGAAAAATGTACACAGTCATATTATGAAGAGACTGAGTATTATTCAACTCACCCAAAAAGATGTTACTCGTACCACAAATTAGGGAAGGAAGTTAAGGTAAGTTATAAGCTCTGGATTACTTTAAGCCTCCTAAGGCGTCCGGCCGACGCTTCAAAGGGGAAGAGCAAAGGAAGGACACGTTCTATGACAGGCTAAATGGGAAACCCATGCACGAGAGGCTTTTTAAACTGAAAGGGAACACAAGTCGGGAAAGACAAGAAAAAGTGAAAAAATCATAGTTAGTAGCAAGATGAAACCGAAGCAAGGTGGGCACGAATGAAAGCTATCCCAAAGTCCTATGGTGCAGGTAAGCCATGGGGTCTTATTGGGATTCGACTCCCCACAACGTAGGACTGACCAACCTAACTTGGGAATCAGGCTCAGACGTTGTACTCTGATCAGGCGAATGCTTCGCATTCAAACACTGTTCAAGAGCATGTTTGTTTTTCCCAAAGTTCCAGAGTGATGTACATGTTTTTTTTTTTTAATTGTGTACCTGCGCGCTGCAAGGTAACAATTTTCCCCATCCGCCCGGGGCGTCCGGCTCATGCACTTCTTCTTAATTTCAAAGCAATTCAAGTTTTAACGGCGGAAATTGTAAAAAAAAAAACAAGTTTATGACAGAGATACGGGGAAAAAAGTTTAACGTATGGCCCGATGCTACCCACGATCCAAATTTCAGAGCACGGTTTCGGCATGCCCAGTACTACGTTAAAAAAAAAAAAACTCCTTAATTTCGAAAGGACAAACTAAAACATCTGCTCATAGGAATAGCATTACCTGAAAAACATCATCCAGGCAGGAACGATGTTCATTACAATAGCAATAAAGTCTTCGCAATTTTTTCCAGTACTGCAGCAAGCATCAATTGCACGGCTTTGAATATTTCACCTAGTATCGAGTAGGTTTAAACCCGCAATGAAGCTCAGTTAAAGCAGTTACAACGGCAGCGAACGTGTGGACTCGAAAGGCCGTTATAAGGATTCTGGAGGGGTTCAGTCAGGGCTGTTGTGAACACCCGGATCCCTTACACCGTTGTCTGTATATTATAAAGCGATGCTCATGCCCGCCAAGCTGTAGGCGGAGGAACTTTCAGACTGGCGAGACTTATAGGAGCAAACATTTACGACCGCATTGTATTTACCTTTGCCGATGGAAGCGCTCGTCTCTTAGTTAAGAAATTATGTGGTTCTAAGGCTCCTTGAAGGCCGCGGCGGCTCTGCTGAACTTAATTGAGTCTGGAAATGAGACCAACTCTGAGCAACTTTGCCATCCTAGCAGGAGAGAATTATTTCCAACGGTAGCATCATCTCGTTATGGTTAATACAATTTCGTTGTCATTACACTCAAAGATTTCAGACATTTCAAGAGAGTCAAATTTAATTTTGTTGAAATATTTGAAGTTTTTAGCGCTTCTTTGCAATGTTGACCTAAAAGGCCAGGTAACAAAATAGAATTTTCAATTCTATCTTTTCATTACCTCCGCCAAGGAGGTATTTATGTTTATGTCGAGTTTGTATATCGGTCTGTTTGTCATCAAGAGAACTCAAAAAGTTGTGGACGGATCTTCACGAAATTCACGAAGGATTAGGAGGCATGTCAGTAGGAACAGATGATTAACTTCTGGTGATGATCTTTTCAAGCATTTGTTTGCGTGTCTGTTTGCCTTTTTTTTCTTGGAGTCTTAATTTCAAGAGTTATGGACGGATTTTCATATAATTTGTGCGAATTGTTAGGTATGTTACGAAGAGAAAATGATCAAATCTTGGTGATGATTTGTTAGTCTGTTTGGTTGTTTGTTTCTATGTTTGGCTTCATGTTTGCTAGCAATATAGCTCAAAAAGTTACGAACGGATCTTCATGAAATTGACAGAAATTGTTAGGAATGTTAAAATACCCAAGTGATCAAATTTGGGTCACGATCGGTTCTATTGTTTGTGTAGGTATTCGACCAATGATTATCAGCAAGTTAACGTAAAGTGCTATGTACGAATCTTTATAAAATTTCAGGGAATAGTTGAAATGTTGACTAATTTTTTGACTTAATGCACGCAAGCATATAACTGAAAAAGTTATTAGCGGATCTCCATGAAAATAACAGCAACTGGTTTCACTCTTAAGAGGCACAAATTATCAAAGTTTGGTAATGATAAAAGAGAAATCCTGGTTTCAACATCAACTTGACATTTTTGCTAACATTGGCTGGCTTAGCTGAGGTATGGGCTCTCACAGTAATCTAGTTTTGTACGAATCGATGGAGGCCTCTCACTATATTAGTCGCCAAGATAACTAATAAATATTTTTTATCATAAAAGCATAATAGAAATTTTCGATTTCTCTGATATCAATTGGTTCTCTTCTGAATGTTACCCGTCGCTTACTACATAGCTATTCGTATAAAGTACAGATAGTACTTTATCCGTTACTGCAATAACTGAGAAGAAAACATGAACATAAAAACTTCCAGTTAGTATATCAAATCTCACTGTCAGCAGTAGTATACCATTTCCTTTCCCTCAAGATGAGCCATAGGGTTAGGTTAGTTGGACGCCCGCTCATCTCCCAAGAGTAATCTATGGGTAACCTCACCATTAGCCAAGCATATATACAGGAAATCTTATCTTCCTGCCCCCTTTGCTTCCTTTTATTTCCATGCTCCTACTTGTCATTTCCGCTCTGTTATTCCTCTTCTTTCTCATTTTGCTTTCCATCATGTGCGCATTTGTCAAGTGGGGATCACCTTCATGCAAGGGTTCCACGTTTCTACCGAAATACTGCATGTCTCTTACATCCTACTTTGTTGGGTAATGAAAGCTTCACCTTTCAGTATAATAGTAAAAAAGTTTCTCATATTAAAGACATCGGTTCTCTACTCAATATACTTCCTGGTTTCCTTTATTATAACCAAAAGGCAACTTTAGCCGTCCACCAGGATTAGTCGAGCCCGCCAGAATTCGATCTGAAAGGTGATTAACAAATTCCACCTGCAACAGGAGCGGCTAATGCAGCCAGGTGACGTGCTCAACTTTGCAGACCGTAATCGGATGACAGATGACAGATGCAAATTGAGCTCTTCATTAAAGGTGTGATGTTCTAACGGTCGGAAATTGAAGCGATCTGCCACCTTGCTGGAGCAGAAGCCATTCTTGTCCGAACAATTATCGAGTGAAGCCTCATGGTAACCTTCCTATTTAATTGGACCACAGGACCGAGTCGCACAGAATCAATAGCAGTTTTTTTCTTTCAATTCTGGGCAGCAAAGACTGGGACGCTTTGATTACAGACAGATGTTCATTGTTCCCGTTATTAATCTTACAAGGGCGAGCGCACATCATGCACGACGTTTCAAATAACGATATTCTTACGAGAAACGGACGCTTGAGGTGGTGCTTAAATAGTTAAACCTATCGTAATTAGGTTACGCTGTTCAGCTAAAGGGTTCATTCTCTAATATCGTATTGCTGTCAAAGACAGAGCCATTGTAAACTATGTAGGTTTTACAGTCCAAGTCGGATAGGGTTAACCTTGGAAGGCCCAGCTAAAGCATTGGGCTACAGTACCGTAAGAATAACATTTTTTGTAGTGTCTTGTATGAAGGCCTCTGAGCCTCATAGGATCATAGCGCACTCGGCCGACTTAGACATTCCGATAGCAATGCCGAGATAAAACATTCATATACTGATTCGACATAATAAGCAGTGTCACTGCTTGGATTACGTCATATGACGTGCGTGATGTGGTAAAACCAGGAATAAAGTAATAAAAAAGTTGCAGAAACAAGGAACCACCTGTCGTACGATGCTGCACCGACTTGAGGCAAATGGTGATGCTTCGTAGCGATTTTTTCAGTTATCACTAGAATATCCTCACGTTACCGCCAGAGAAATGCTGCCGTGTGAACCTGCCGTCAAAAAATAGCCCATCTAAAATCTTCTGTAGATTACTTACAGTGTAAGAATCGTAGCCTTTAATGTACTAGTGGAAACTACTATGGTTTTCACTCACGGTCTTACACTATTTTTTACTAATAATTCTTAAACGAATTGTCTGATCACCATGATATTGCAACACAAAGCCTTTTACATCCCTACCTAATTTATGGCCCACACAGCATACCAATTGCTATATGTGTTTACAGAGGAGTTTACTCATACATTGTATGTTAGGCCTATATTAAGCTGAAGCCAGAAAGTCGCGTCAACATATTCGAACGACGACCCAGTGTTGCCAGAGTGTCGAGGCGTAATATCTGTAGACCGGAGCCGAAAAATCCGTATTTGCCAGATATATCTGAAGATCTTAGCACTTTCACTAACGTGTCTTGTCTGTTATTTGTCCATATATTATTACAGACCGTTTCGAATTCTGCGAGTGATAAGGCCTGTGACAAACTATACCGATCGATCGATTGTAACACGTAAAAATACCAATGTACGGTGGCCACATCCGACAAACACTCAGGACAGTGGCGTAACTTTGTATAGAATAGTCTATTAAGAAAGCCATCCCATGTGAAAAAATAGCTCATTTATCGCTTTTTCTGGCGTTAAAATCTGTAGATATACAGATTTTAATGCTGATCTACAGATGTCTAGATTTTTTTCCAAAAATGCCCAAGATCTACAAATATTTGAAGTGATTTGTTCTAAATGCACGAAATTTAAAAAAAAAAATCCTATAAGAATTTTCTAGAGGATTCAGCTAATTTTTCTATTATTAAATAAATACGATATATGTATGAACCTTTGTAATCGTGCCTATTCTTCTTTGTGAAGTCCGTTTATTTATTTCTCGCCGAAAATTCCTCGCAGGCAACTTTCTAACAAATTACCAATGAGTTCCAGTGTTGCCAATTTAGCCGATTGTATCCCTTTCTAGCCGATAGCTTGTACAGTCTAGCTGGCAACCGAAAATTCACCTGATCGTGGTGTGCTCCTTGACAATTTGTAGCCTATACAGATCGAGTTACGCCACTGTTCTGAGTGTTTGTCGGATGTGGCTACCGTTGATTGATATTTTTTTACAAGCTAGAATCGATCGATGGGTATAGTTTGTCATAGGTCGTATCATTCACAGAGTTCAAACCGGTTTGTAATATAATTTATAACAAATGACGGACAAGACACGTTAGTGAAAGTGTTTAGATCTACAGATATATATGTAAAAATACAGATATTTCGGCTTTTGTTTACAGATATGACGCCTCGACAACCCGGCAACACTGGGTCGTCGTTCGATCGTGTAGACACGACTTTATGACTTCAATTTAATAATATAGGCCTAATATACAGGAGTAAACTCCTCTGTAAACACATATAGCAATATGCTATGCCGGCCATAAATTGGGTAGTGATATAAAAAGCTTCGTGTTGAAATAGCATGGTGATCCGACTATTCGTTTAAAAATTATAAGCGAAAAACTGGGTGACACTGCCAGTAAAAACCACAGTAGATACTAACTTCATCAGAGTTTCTGAAACTTTCCTTGCTTCGTTCCGAGGGTCAGGCAAACCGAAGTAAAAACATGCATGGTAATGTCAATTTGACCCTACACTCCAACTGAGAAACCCACACGCACTGGTTCGTACTGAAGATATATGCCAACTGGCCGCAGAGAAGTTCATGGCTGCAGTCGACCATAGATCGCCAAGGGTCACTGCGCCAGCAACGAAAGGCAATCTTACGACGACCTGCAACCATCCTCATTTCTGATTAGGATCAGTACGCCCGCAATACCATTCGGATACCGAATGCTGACTCAGCATGTCATGAGCAAGAAATCGCCTGTTGGCAACAGTCTCGAACCTACGCATTTTGCGTCTGACAGCTGTTACATCTGCCTTTCGCACATGTAGCCTTTAAAAAGTTCAATATATATATGTCTTGTTCAAGCGCATGCTACCTACGTTGTTCGTCTAGACCGCAAGTCAAGGTTGGCATGGGGGTTTACCAGGGTTTCACCAGTCCTGGTAAAACCCACATGCCAACCCTGCAGCAAGTTCACAAGCGATAACGAAATAAAAGGTCTGACTGATGTGCACCGGTTTTCAGCATGGCTGTTAAGTCAGGCGAAAGCCATTATTTTTAGTTTGCCACTCAACTGCGGTAGTAAACCATAGGCTGAGATACGTGTCGGTCTCACAAACATACAAATAATGTACGGGATAATTTCAAGCTGGTTTTCAGCGGAAACCGGCTGAAGCTCACCGGTTGCCAGTTTGGGCGAAAGTGTTGTATTCAAAAGCGGGTTTTTCGTAAGCACCAGCAGCATTTACTGTGTAGAGGCTGTCCCTTGCTTGCTTACACCTTGGAGCGTTACGGTACTTAATTTGTCTTCACTTCTAAGTAGCTATGCGTTAGCTGATAACTACTTGTATCTCATTCCTACAAGTATTGCATATAAGATGAAAATAAAGAGGAAGAATGTAATATCGTTCCTCCCCCACTCTGCACTAAAGCCTGGCCAACTTACTATACGACACCGAAGATTAAACCTCACAACTGGAATACTCGGCCACCACCGTAAACTACTCACAACAAAACTTAAAACAAAGCAACATCAATACTCAAACATCCTGCTCCTGTGGGTATAAAGGAAAATTAATGTGACAAGTCGAATCTTCAAAGGATGTAAGCGTGTGGACGAATGATAAATTCTTATCATTATTGTCAACAACAAAAATAACAACAGTAACAATGCACGTAAAAATTTTAAACAAACTTACCTTGTTCAGTGCACATGGCCAGGACTAGCGATGTAAATACGATAGAAAGAAATCGCGCAAGTCGCAATTTCCTCTGTCCTCTGCTCCTCTTCGAAAAGATGTTCCAAGAGAAACTAGAGAGCGACGGACCTTTTGAATAGATGAATGTAGAGTATGGAGACTTAGGCCGATACACGGAGATACGCTGAATCTTCATCGCCACTTGGATCACGTAATTGTTTTGAAAATAAGAAAAATATGAAACCGTTCTAAGCCAAAACTGCGGCTAATGAACCGATCAAGCAATCACAGGGACATACGGATTCCGTTAATAATAAAGACATTTGAAAACGGTAAGACTGATTAACTTGAGTAGGAAACGCACACGTGTTTTTAGAAGCAATTATTTTTCAAACAGCGTCAAAGCTATGAACAGTTGTTCTTGCTCTGGCAGGAGATCACCTCTTGTATGAGCACGCTGTACACTGCAGTATGTGTTGTAATGTTACCGAAAACGAAATTGAATTAATTACGACGGATAAACGTGTAGATACAGAGGCGAACAGAAGTATCACGGGAACTGGTGAGAGATTATGTGCATGTTAAGTGAACTGACGCTAGATATGGGGGCAATTAAATTTAATTGTTTAACTGCACCATCAACTTCGCTGGATTTATCCCGTCTGCGCAATGTTTTCACTTCGCTAAGCATCAACTTTGCAGTATTTCAGGAACAATCCAAGTCGTGATTCCTGACATTAACTGCACGTCAATTTAAAATCCGCTTATTTTTTCCACTGAACTGCGGAAGACAGACTGCAAAATGCTTCAAAATTAAAGTCAATGCAGTGCCTTCAATCGCCACTCTATTTTCAACACTTGATCCTCCTTTAACGCCTTACAAGTGGCATTTTTATGTGATCCTACCTTACTTAGAGCAGTAAATATTGTCGATAGTGACGACGCATATATTTTTCTTTGTATAATCACTACATGTTTATATTTCTTCCGTATAGCAATTCACATTAACAACAAGGAATACATTAACTTTAGTGAGACACAAAGTCTTGTTCTTACATTCCTAGCCATATACTTTTCTGCTTCTCCTCCGACGTGAAGACCTTACCACCACAGAAAACAGTATCGTATCAGACACTTTTCATAATTTAAGATACTTACAACGGAAACATTAACTCCGATAAAAAATACGACAATTGAATAGTAAAACTGCACCGTATGAACACTCGTATTTTTCTTCACCACATGTCCACCGTCACTGCCTAGAGGTCAGAAAACATGACACACTTGACGATAATTATTTAAATACCTTCATTTTCAATCTAATCTTTGAGAGAATGAAAATAGCAATGCACACTTAAGTAAAATCTGCACGAGGTGTTGGATTTCACTTGAACCCTATGATTTGTCAGGGAGAGCTAATAGTAAATGATAACAAACACTATTTTGAAAGGAGTAATCTGAAAACAGAACCTTCCCGCTTAGGCACAAACATTTGATCATACGTAGTACGTCAGATCGAGGAAGTCCAGTTAAGATGCAGATTTTCTATCCCTGAAAACATTCACACACAAACTGTCAAAAACTGTCATTATTTTGTTACTAGATTATTTAAGAACATTAGTTAGTGTTTAACCTGGAAAAGAATTCGCGTTATATACAGATACTTATTACAGATATAATTTATGACCACTCTTTATAAAATAATTTAGAATAAATTAAGAATTAAAGGTGTCATAATGGAACATATTAGGCTTCGTTGGCTAGACGGAACTGCAGACAGGTGTACTGTTTCCGACTCACTTTCCACAAGAACAGGACTAACAATATAACCCCCCAAAAAAACTGTAGATAGACGGTAATTGGTTAATCCTTAACTGCATGCGTTATCACATACAATACGCACCTACACTGCGTTCCGATCACAGAAAATGCACCAGCAAACCCTCCGTCTTAAGTTATTCCGCCCCCCCCCAGGAACAACACTATATAGACAAGTAGTTATCACTTATAATAAACCATGCAGTGAAGGGTTAAGTCAAGGGAAGCTCCACCAGCAAGGAGCCGCTTGCATGCAGCAGTAGAAGTGGACCGGAGTGGAGCGTTTCCTTTGTTTACTCGGTGCAATATTGAAACGAATATTAGGGAACATCGATTCACTTCTGCTGGCGCCGCGTCCATGCTGGGATTTATCGTGGTAGTCCTTCATCTTTGTCGGTCGTTCCATTGTCTTGTCGCATGGGCGGTGACGTGCAAACTCCACCGAATAAGACACCGGCTTATGGTTATTAAGAAGTGAATTGGCGACGTTTCTCCGCAATAATAAATAAATTAAACTAAGAAAAAAGATGATGAGAATCACGTCTGAAGAATTTTGAAGGAGGATCTGGACTTGAGGGCGTAGAAAAGAAATAAATTAAAATTAAAAGAAAATTAAGAAACAACTATTGCAGCAGCGATGACGGCAGAAAGATTCCCTAAGAGGTGAAGAAACGACTGAAGAGAATGACCAGCTGCCAATAATGTCTTAAGTTAGAGACACAATGTTGTTCACTGTTCCGTCGATGTTACAGCAAGGGTTTCATGTCTGTTCATTTTGTTATGCCTCCCCAAATGCTGTGGGTGTTGGGAAGTGCAACTAGCGAGTGTAATACCGTTCAATTATATTTTTTTATTGTAGGACACCACACACTAGTGGCGCCGCGGCAGTGTCATATAGCTTCTACTTAACATATTACCGGGCGAGTGTCCATATATGGTTACGTTTATTATTATTATTATACTATTCCGATAAGATCGAGCTTCTCCAGCCATCCGGTGTAGAATTAACATTTCATTATATAGCAAGTTACTACTAGTAGTTAGTTAGTTATAGTCAGGAAGTGTAAGCCTCCGATTCCGAGCAGAATGATATCACAGAGGAAAGAGCAAGGGACATATATTATGTCGATGGAATTATTATTATTTTGTGGGTTTTCCCGCCTTATTAGATACAAAGACTATATAACAACGATCCAATTTTGTATGGTGTAGTTTAGAAGTTTAGTGGAACTCGAAAGAGTTATATTAGAACAATCTTGGCTAGGTGCACCATGTCTGGCAAGAAATAAGGCGCGAGCATCTCCAATTCCACACGTCTCGGTCGAACGAAATCGCTCAGCCGTGCGGCGCAGAGAAGGAGACGAAAAACGAAAAGAGAAGAAGACAGAAGAAAGTGAACACTCGTGCGGGGGGTCCCTTCCGTGGCCCTCACACGGGAGCAGATAGGAGTCCCATGGGATGGGTCACTTACCACCATTCGGCTGCCCACCTCGCGGAACAGAAGGGGAAATATAGAGAACCTACCTTACTCTACAAAACTAACCTTCTTAGCAGGAACTGCGGCCAGATGCTACATCCCCCGCGGAGAAGGCACTTGGGACCCTTGGGTGCGTGATGCCCAAACATATTGTGGCAGGGAAAGGGGCCGCCTCAATATGCTCCTGAGGGCGTATGCCGATAGAAACGGGGAATCCATGCACGAAGGTGTTCACCCACACAGGATCGACGCGCATTGGAAAAGAAAGTCGGGAAAGAAGAGGAAGAACAGAATAAAGCATGAACAAGTAGAAGTATGAAATCGGGAAAGAAGCAAAGTGGGCACGAAAGAGAGACGTCCCTCAGCTATGGCTGAGGTAACCTATTCGAGGCTCCTGGGGTTGCCTGATCCCAAAGTATAGGATGGACGAACCTAAACTAACCTAACCCTATGGCCCATCCTATGCCCCTGAGGGGTAGTCCATAGCTAGCGTATACACCAAACAATTGTACAGAATTGAAGTGTTAATTACTGCTTAGAGAAAACGGGAGAGACAATTCTCACGTTCGTCGCGAATGCACCCACCGGCTTGTGTCCCTTCCCATATTAAAACTACTGAGCGATGAAGGCAATTCCAGGAAATGATTTAATCTTTTGTAATGAAGGATTAACGTACCCGTGTGTAATATATATATATATATATGCATAGGCAATGTTACTATTGCATTGAGCGGCTTCTGTTTCAATACCTACGGTATTTTCATTACTAAATCTCATTGATCGACCACCGCAACAGCATATATAAAGTATTCGGTTTGGGTCACCTTGTATTCGGCAGTTTTTTAATTTAACTTCAATATTTTCGTTGCAGTTATCCGATGCACATACTCCTGATTCTTCAACAGTTGAAACTCAAAATTTTCAACCAAAGTATAAGAAAAAAAAGCCGAATACAATGAGATGACCTATACGAATACTTTTTCTATTTGAACTTGAGGGGGTGGGGGGGGGTGTGATATGAGCCGGTGGTACACAATGATACAATTTCAGGTCTACCCGATCTCAACGTGCAGTTGTAGTAAATCGAATCCTAATGAAATCCTGGCCTGCTTTATTAAATGAAACCACAATTCTGCAGCAGGAACAAAATGGACACGGCGATCCCAATTTATCAGAATGCAATTCTCGCTCAAATAGAAGAGGAAATTAAGCGCATAATGCCACGCTCCAAAGAGAGAAAGAGATGGGGACTGCGGCCGGCAGATGACCACGGAGCCGATTCTCTTTGGAAGATAATAAACGCAATAGAATTCTTATTGTTCAGAAATCCGAGCATCCAGAACTCGTGTTCCAGAAGCTTTGGGGGACTAAAGAAAGAGATTAACTGTATCATAATTTTTTTTTTCTGAGGCTGATAATAATTTAAAATGGATTATCAATAAAACTGGCGGACTTTCTTGTTGAGAATCTGGGCAATTGTCATTTTCAAGGTAAAAGTTTGTGGATCCGAGGGGAACGAAAGACAATTTAGAGTTAAGTTCTCGGCTGCCATAGACTACAGATTTGCACTCGCATACAAAACAAAAACACTATCATCATAAAACTTTTCATGTATTTATTTATTCCTTGTCTGCTTCTTAAGGAAATAGATAGGTGAAAAAATGCCAGGTTGCAGATTTTGTAATCAAATTGTGTTTTCATGGTGATCGATGACCAGGACATAGAAGATTGCAAAAGTGAGATCCTATTCCCTTTATTATCCTAATGTATTTCTTGCTTGAAACACTTTCTTGCATCGAAATAATAAAAATATTGCAGCTTCCCTTATCGTGGTCATGAAATTTGATTTTTATATTATCACTTTATCCATGCATCAGAACATATGTTTGCTCTCAGTTCAAGACGTATAAATACAGTAGCCCATCGACAAAGCACAGACGAAGTAATGATTTTTCACGGGACAGCAGACACAATTTTTTCAGTTTGCTATCTTCTTTTGACGGAAACTTTTTCGCTTTATGAGAAAAATGAACTTAGATGTACTGTAGCCTTATCCTTCGGTAGCTATGATACGCGGTGGGGAATCAATTTAATTCAGCAATGCTTAATGCTTGCTAATGCAAAAGTTTTCTGCTTTTCTTCCAAGGTGGGGACGAGTGTGCTGCTACAGATTAGATGAAATGACAGAGAGAGCACTCATCTTTTATGACAATTTTAGTTGGCCTTTGTTGCGTCTTTTCCAGATGCATATTAGTAACGGAAGTATGTTATATGAAAACGGGTTTTGAAAATTCCTCGCTGTCATTTTTAACAGCGCGGGTACTCTGGTCATTATTATTAATTGCGAATGTGTGAGGTTAATATACCTCCCCTTTTATTCATTTTTCGATGTTGAAACTGTAATCACAATCAATTCTGAAAGCTGCTTGTACTTCAAATCGCCTTTGTTAACTTCTGGGTTGAAAATTATATACTCATTAGCAAAAATAACCAAAAATGACGCTAATTTATTGCATCTTTTGTTAATTTTGGAGGTTCAACTTAACTTTAAGACCATACTATTCTAAAAACCGGCAGCTTTTTCAACGAAAATTTTACCCAAAAATTTCGTTCCTCTACTTCTGAGTTGCTGAAAACTCTCCAGGCGAGCAAGAATGACTAGAGTGAACCTTATTCATCCCACTGTTTAGTCACTTTTAAAGATTCAAAATAACTTTAATACCATGTTATTCGGAAAAGTTTGGCCACATTTCCTGTGAAAAGTTCGCTCGGCAACTGAGAGTAAGAAAACTTGAGGTGTTTGCCTCGAGGCTTCCATCAAGCTCCCAAATTCACGATCCTTCCCTGATAAAATGTCTTGAAGATCCCCCGAAAATGAGGAAGCGGACGTCCAACATGACGTTAACTTCTATTTTGCCTGCCATAAACTCCTGTGCATTAGCAACATGGAATATTATATGCTTTTATATCGAGACAGGTGCCGGGATTTGTGAGCAGCGAGGGTATTTTTCAAATGTTGACGTCGACGAACGGGAATGACAACAGGAATGCAAAATATGGGCGGCGTGCATTAGCGACATCCAATTTTCTTTACTTTTAAATGAAGGCAAATACAATAACTCCCGCACAATAACAATAGGGAATACTCTTTACTAGATTTTTCGTTGAAGTGCTGGCAAATGAGGAGAAACGGAGAAAGTGTTGTGTATAAATTTGATCATAGAGTACGCTATTCGTGATTGTCCACTCGACGGACCAAATAGGTTATAGTGCTGATAGATAAAACTCTCATCAAATATTTCTATGATTGACATATAGAGACCTCAAACAAGGAACAAATGTACGCCGTGAAGCAAAGAACGTGTTCATGAGCAAGAAAAGTGAATTCACATGTGCAGGTCAGCGGTGGGTAAAAATATTTGAGGCTTGGGACACAAGAATGACCTGAAATGAATGAAATTAAATGCTAATTTCCATCGATGGCCTATGCTAATACACATTTCTTCTCAATAAATGCATTCTTTACGTCAGCACGAAAAGTTTGCTTCCTGTTTGAGATCGTTATGTTAATCATAAGAGATTTTGCCGAAGTCTCGTCAGTCAGCAATAGGACTTATTTGGTGTTCTCAGGAGTTGGCCATCAGGTACAGTATAGTAAGTGGTTTGGCATATTCCGATGAAAAATATCAGTAATATGAAATAAGAAATCTTCCGTCCAATAAGAAATACGCCCTGTCTATATTATATATATATATGATAGGACATGGAAAGTCCAATATTCCAGAACAATGTTTCAGAAAAGTTAAAATAGTTAGATTGTGGCAATCCAAGTAGGCGAATACGACACACAGTTAATTAGTTATTATCAAAGTTTTGTAATCCCATATGACCAGAACGAATGTGGTTCAAAGAGAAAAAGGATCACCAACGCGCAGTGTGCGATACTAAAAAAATACTACAATGGCTAAAAGATATCGTTAAGAGGCCCGATAAGTCGTGAAATATACCAGAAGAACGCAGAACAGGCAATTGGTGAGACTACAGGGAAAGGAGGGAAATAAATTGTGCACAAAATATCAGGGTCTCGTAGACCTTCGGATTGTGTCACTAACATTGAGAAAAGCGTTCTCATAAAACCAGCACGCCACTCCGTGCACCAACGGGGCAGCGTGCTGGATGTTGGACAGCGTATTTCTCGGTGTATATGGTCTTACGTCGGCTCGATTCGGCTTACCTAGCTAAGCCGGACGTTCAGGTAAACGATTATTGTTGAACGGGAGAAGTTCCGCAGGATTGGAAACTAGCTAACGTGATCCCGATACATAAGAAGGGGGATAAGAAAAGCCCCAACAACTATCGATCAATCAGTCTTACATCGGTCGTCAGCAAAACCATCGAACGCCTCTTGACGAAGCGCGTCGCTGATCACCTGGTGATGCATCAGCTAATATCCGACACCCAGCACGGATTCCGAAATGGAAGAAGCTGCTTAATAAACCTATTAGACTTCCTTCCAAAAGTTACCGAAATTAAGGACGAAGAAAAGGGTGTGGACCTAGTGGATCTAAACTTACAAAAGGCATTTGACAAAGTCTCCCCAACAGCGGCTAATGAAAAAATTGGAAGCCCATGGCATCCAGGGAGACTATTTACGATGGATCTGGACATTGCATACGGATCGGCAGCAGCGAGTGAAGCTTGAAGGAGAGACGAGCGCCTGGACTCAGGTATCATCAGGGGTTCCACAAGGTAGCGTGCTTGGCCCGCTTCTGTTTTCAATTTACATCAACGATCTCGATCTTAACATCCGTAGTAAAATCAGTAAATTTGCGGATGATACTAAACTATGTCATCCTGCCACGAAAAGAGCAGAGCTCCAACAAGACATTGACCACCTCATGGAATGGAGAACAACGTGGCAGATGAGCTTTAATGTCGACAAATGCTCAGTAATGCAAATGCACATGAGGCTGGCGAACCCTTCAACCCCGTTGAAATTGAACGGGACGGTATTGGCTACTGTCACCCAAAATCGTGACTTGGGAATCACTATTACAAACAAACTACAACACAATCAGCAAATTGACAAGAGTGAAATTGGCAAGCAGAGTACTGGGATTCATCACTAGAAATTTTGAATACAAATCCAAGGACATCATCATTCCTTTCTACAAGCCATTAGTGCGGCCACACTTAGAATTTGCTGTCCAATTCTGGTTGCCTCATCTGTGTAAAGAAATCGATAACATGGAAAGAGTCCAACGCAGAGCAACAAAATTGATACCTCAGTTGCGAAATAAGCCGTATGAATGTCGCCTAAAAGAACTGGGTCTGATCTCTCTCGAGCATAGGCGACTCAGGGGGCAACTAATAGAAACATTCAAGTACTTGAAAGGCTCCAACGATGTACCTGCAACTTGACTCTTTCAAATAGTCCTCAATGATCGCTTGCGAAACAACGGTCAAAAACTCAAGCATAAAGCTCGAAGAACAACCTAAGTCAGCAGTGCTTTTCGTATTTCATATTAAGCCCTTGGAATAGACTCCCTTCGGACGTTGTTAGTGCGGAGTCAGTCAAGGCGTTTAAAAATCGTCTTGTCATACATTGGAAGAGACATCCTCCACAGCTTCCTCCTCCTGGCGTTGCTAGCTCATAACGGCCAAAGCTTCCTAGACCACCTTCTTTTTCTCTCTCCCGCTCCAACTACACTGCCTGACATCTCTAAGCTCCGCATATCGGCGGCTCTTGATCGTGCTTGCACGCATTCATGATCGTCTCTTTGGCTGGGATTCTTCCCCTTTTTTCCTCTCTTTTCCTCCTCTTCTTTTCTCCAGTCCTATATATCCTACTAACATAATGGCAATAGTTCATAGAGGGCCGGGGCGTAGGTTCCGGTGTGTCTTTAGGAATGGGCCCATTGGTTCTTCTACTGCCGCCTATCTAATCTAACAGAAAAATTCAAGTTTTGAGTATTCAGTCACTCCTTGTATCCAAAACTGAGGTCACGGACGAGAAGGCTAACACGTCAGCTAATCTTTTCTAGACGCACAGTTTAGTTTAGGAAGGACGCAACAATACGTTCGAACACTTGGTGCTTCGTACGGAGTTTTTTTTTTGAAAGGCTACAGTGTGAACCAGCCTTCAGGGATCCAGATGTTCGAAAGTACGCAAAAGTTCCGGGCGTTGAAAGTAAACCTAGTCGAAGGGAGGGATAACGACGAAACGAGGAACTCTCATTAGATCGTGACTAGTTGGTGATGTGTGTAGGATATATGAGATATTTCATTACTGCTCTTATTTGCATTTAGGTAGAATATCTGGCACACGGGATGTTAACCCTTTAAGCATACTCATTCATTTTCTGGGTGGTATTACTAGTGCCATTCTTGCGAGTAATAAACTCTTACTTTCTCGGTACGTTAATAGATTATTAGTCTCAAGTTCTATAGAATAATTTTTCATCTTTAAATAGCACGTGAGTAAAGTCCTTAGTTTCGGCGTGCAGAATAATTTTTTTGTCTTCGAAAACAAAATGCATTAAAAAAATTGCTTTCCACCCGTATTAGCTATCGCCTGCACAAAATAGAGCATGGATTTTTGAATTTGCAGTTGTTACACTGACTTTGAAACTTTACTCAACCTGGGGAAGCACTGCACTGCACTGCCTGCCTGCCTGCCTGAAACCTATCTGCTACAAAGAAATACCTTTAACAATAAGTTTCTACTCACATTTTAAGAGGTAAAGCTAGACAGAGATCTAATTAGATTTGTCTCTTGAAAACTAGGGTTAAACGCGTCTTGCATGCTTGAAAACACTCCGAGAGTTGACACTTAGTGAAGTACGCTAGAAATTTAAAGGGCAGAAGCCTTAATGGTCGAACTAGCAAAACTCAGAATTTGGGCAGAGCTCCAGTCAAAGTCGACCACTGCTGCACACCATCTTTCAACTGCACAGCCCTAACCAAAATCCTTGTCACCTCAGATGACAAACCGTAAATTAGGTCCTGGGTTGGCCAGGAATATTGTTGTAGAAGCCGCGCACCACAGAGAACGACACCACTAACCGGTCGGCTATGCCCAAGCATCACAAGATCGTGGGACCCGCCGGCACTACAGGGCAGGGGGTAACTCAAGGCGAGTACCAGCTAAGTAGACTTGACCTCGAATTTGTCGTGGTCAGCAGCGGTTTTCTTACCCTTACAAAATTTTTGGTCGCCCCACAGGTTGTTTAATGATATTTGCTCCTGAGAATTCTGGTAGGGTAGCATAAGAACGGATGCAGTGCGTAGCTAATTACTTTCTTGAAATAATAAAATATACAAATAGTCCAATACGAGTTCTTGCTATATATTCTTCATTACAGTGCTTCCAGTGCACGTGCCTTCACTGATGTGCCACCGGTAAGACTCTTACATGAGCCGCTTTAAAAAGTCATTTTTCTTCTGATTGTTTTCAAACAACTCGGGGAAAATAAGCCTAGCTTTGAGCTTGTTAAGCAACTTTGCTAACATGAAGTTCCAATGCTGAGCATTTTCCATATTAGCTTTGAAAGTTACGGGATACTTTTTGATTTGAATGCCAGCAGCACGCAGCAGTTCGCTATCTTCCGGAAATGCAGCGCCGCGTGATAGAAAATTTTCGTCCATTTGCTATGCTTTACATTTCGATTCAGTTTCGTTCAAATCAAATGAACAAACTGCTGGCGAATGCGAAAAAAAAAACAAAGAAGCAGGCTTTACGTATACAACGTGTATTAATAGGCGCACCAATGGGCTATTAGTGGAGCAAGAATGGCGCTCAAACAAGAAGTTGGTAGGTAAGCACTTTGTAGAATTTCGTCAATCTGATGTTTCACTTCAACAACCTGCCAATATAAAACAGAAACTGTTTGGTACATGAGAATATAAATACTACATAGGATACATAGTCATTTTCAAAACTGTTTATCTCATATATATATACCGGCGCCAGGCTCAGCACTGTTCATGCCCTATTCTAGTAGTAGTAGTATTCTCCTAGTTTAAGCCTCCCTACCTACAGAGTACACTGTGATCAAAGGAGAGAAAAAAGAAGGGACATTAAGAATGTCAAGAGAAACATGGAACCCATGCACGAGTGAACGTGCATGGGAACAGCAAGTCGGGAAAGAAGTGGAAGAACAGAACAAAGCATCATCAGTAGGAGTATGAAGATTAAAGGAAGCAAAATGGGCACGAAAGACAGACGTCCCCCCGGGGTCGCTGCTTCCCATAACATAGGATAGGCGAACCAAATTAACCTAACCGTATGGCTTATGGCCCATCCTATGCCCCCTCAGGGGGCATGCCCTGTTCGAATGTAGACCTGTCCTGGCTATCAGTCTCTACAACATTATTAGTCTGCTATTACGGACGACATCGCATATTGCAAGAAATTCCTAATTTTTATCTTATGGGCTTTTTACAAGCACTTTTCTTAAACACAAAGGACACGTTCGATTGGGACTTGCATGTCGATCTGCGCCAGCGCACTTGACTTGACTTGTCCGAAACTTCAAACAGGGTCCCTGCCTTCGATCCGTTTATTGAATTTCAGGTGTTTACTCAAAATTGGTCCTATGTGAGACTTCAAACAACTAACTCTTACTTCGTAAATTAAAATTTCAGATAGGTTAATCATAATCAGGCTGCCTCTACCACCTAAAACACGATTGAAAGGAACGAAGCCAAGTTCCTGTCTGCAGGTCCGAACAAGTTAAGTGAAGTGGACTTGGCTTAGATCGAATTTGACGAACTAATCGAACATGCCCATAGAATGCTTTCAGAAACGAAGGTAGTTATTGCGGCAGACGTCCTACGTTTATGGATAGTCGCAAAACTTCTGCTCTCCTATAGTATATATTACGCAGGACAAAATACATCCGATAGCATCTCATGTTGCTGCCGACACACACGTAAGCCAAGACAAAGAATTCACAAAAAAATACAGTGTATATATTTCCAAATTCCAGTACATCTTCTATTAAGGCTACAACGTATGTCAGAAAGCCACCGCACCTGAACTCTCGTGGAAACGATACAGATTCCAGCACCCAGAGCAAAAAGTCAAACTACTAAATTAGTTTTATTCTACTTGCTGGACTTCTGATAGGTAGTCTTTCCACTGCCACTGAATACGTTCGAAAGCCTGTTACCGCTCGCATGTAAGCTTTGGAGGACATATAAGTTTGAGGACCTAGTGCCACCTTGACTCAAAAATGAAACAACTAAACTAGTTTAATAATTTTTCATTTCTGGACTTCTGGCAGGTATTTCGTTGCTACTCATAGGTCCCGGAAAGCTCCTCTCACCTGTCGCCACCGTCCACAGAAGCTGAGGAAAACTGATAGAAATTCCAACATCCAACGCACAGTGTAGGCCAAAATTCGAACTGAAATTTACGTTTCTTGAAATTTCTGCCACTTCGGCATTTCACTAACACTAAATATGTCTGGGAGCCTCTTTCCCCAGTTAACCACAGCACCCGCAAGCCCGGCAGAGACTGATACAAATAACCAATGACGAATGTTTGGCCTAGGTTGCAAAGAAGGAACATTTCTCATTGGGTAGCGTCATAAATTCGTGGCTGAATGACAGGCGCAACACTACCTAAAGCCACCTCAACTCAACCCCAAAGACCTCCGTGAGAAATGATGGCACTGCAGACCGCCCAAGGAGGTTAGCACGATGGCCATACAACGTTCAGTGTATTAGTTTCCGATCGCTTTATGGATTTCTCGAGCTGCTAACATTGCAGAAATTCTCGGAGGCTGTCGAGTGCTTCAGCTTTCCATGCAGTCACCAGGCTTTGGGTAGCTATGGGAAATTCGCATCAATTGGGTACGTCGGCTTTATAGTTTTCTAGTAATATTCACAGGTCATCTGGCATGGATATCTTTCATTTTGCAGTGTCTAAGCATTAGCAAGCTATGGGAAATTCCCATAAATTACGAGCTTTGGCTTTATAGTTTTCTTGTAATATTGGCAGCATATTTTGTATGGAGATCTCGATGTTTGCAGGGCACCAAGCAATAGCAAGAATTACGAGCTTTGGCTCTCTAGTTTTCTAGGAATATCGCCGTGCACTCGATCGGTATACAGAACAAGAACTGATATTTCGTTCTGTATTAATTGCTGGTTAGTTCAGTTGGCGTGAACAAAGCACAATGTTTCAAACGAAACAAATTATTATTTAATTAGAATCAACTACTGTAATGTCAACCACAGTATACGTATATAAACTGCTTCTCCATATATCAATATGAATACTAATAAATTAATAGATTATCTGTTGTATTTTTTACGGCTCAATTATAGCTTCTCATTAATTTCTATTTCATTTTAGCTTTCCAGTTTATTTTTCACATACTAATACTGAATATTTCTTTCACATTCCTGTTTGGAAAAAATTTCTCCGTTTCTGTCACTGTATATCTACGGTAATACGTAGATATACAGTACGGACAACGACATATTGTTTTCCACCAATATTCATAGTTATGAGGTGGTGCCAGCATTCTACAATATTTCAATACAAGTTAACTTACCGTCGCTTACGCTATATAGCCATTACATCCGTTGCTGCAATATCGACAGCCAATACATATATAAACAAAATATTCACACTTCAACTCGACGCTCTCTTTTTTTGTATCTTATTATTATTTTTTTTATCATTTCCAGGGTTGATGACAAAAAGCTTGATATTTGCCAGAGAGAACGGATAATCTTTCCCAGAAGGCACCGTCTGCGTCGCAACAGCTTTGTCGTATAACGACGGGCCGAGCGGGCACTTCTCGCGTTTGCTTTGCTTTTATGCTGTATTGACATAGTGGTACAGTGAGGGCACTGTAAGCGCAGATCTCTAGTTCAAACACCAAATTCTGCGAAGAGGAATAACATTACATATGTTATAGCAAGGTAGTGAAACCAGCGATTATATGAAATACCTGAAATATCAAGGACTCTGTGTAATTAGGTAAAATGATTTTGATTAGATAATGTGTTTTGGGTTAGACGCGGTGTGTTGAATAAGACTAGGTACAAAAGGTTAGCCAAAGTGCACTAGGTTAGACTAGAATAGGTTGGGTTACTTGAAGAAAGGTTGGTGAAACCACATGGGGTTACAGTCTGACAGTATGCACGTTACATTAATATTATGTATATCTAAGAATCTTTCTCCTCTGCTACCGTAGTTTTTTATATCTTTATATAGAAAAAAATTCTCATGGTCGTAGCAGTGAATTATTTAAAGCTGCAGCTGAGCTGGGTCGTTGTTTTTGAAAACGGGTCAGGAATTTTAACCTGCGTCCCAATCGCTCCCTTTTAGGAGCAGCTCCAGTAAGGATCGCCATGGCAGAAACAGGTCCAAAAACATCCTGCTTCCAATCGAGGCTAATATGATGGAGCGAGTATAATGATAAATGAAGTGCTTCCCTCTATTATGAGGGCCCAGAAAATAGAACCATTGAGTACGCTTCCAAATAGAACCATTGAGTTCGCTTCGATGAATGGATTTATTTTTTTGTATCGAGGGTTTATTAGCACTGGGAGCCCTTACCAACATTTGTGGTGTTTAATTAACGATTCTTAAAATATATATATAGCTCAGATTGAGATATTTAAGGAATACCCTCAGCAGTTAATATATTATGCCTGAACAGGATTTTCTTGTAAATTGACGATGAATTTCTTAGCTCAGATCCAGTTATTTTCATCACACAAATCAATCCTTGATTTACCGTAGGAATAGTTCTATTGCTAAACTTTCCAAATGGGAAGAAAAAGAGAAGGCATCAAGTGATTATTATTATGCCACTGTATTTAAGCTCCGTAGCCACTGCTCTAATAGGCGTTCCCACGGACATGGTGGTAACTGATCTATATTATAATTCTGCTTGTTCCTCTGTTAGTTAGCTAGTTACCGCACTTAGTTACAGAGTGGGCAAAAAACAAAGATTATTCCAAAGACAGAGGGAAAAATGTACCAGAAAGTAAAGTTTTATGTTGCAGAAAGTAAAGTTTAATGTTGCAGAAAGTAAAGTTTTATGTTGCAGAAAGTAAAGTTTTATGTTGCAGAAAGTAAAGTTTTATGTTGCAGAAAGTTAAGTTTTATGTTGCAGAAAGTAAAGTTTTATGTTGCAGAAAGTAAAGTTGTATGTTGCAGAAAGTTAAGTTTTATGTTGCAGAAAGTAAAGTTGTATGTTGCAGAAAGTTAAGTTTTATGTTACAGAAAGTAAAGTTTTATGTTGCAGAAAGTAAAGTTTTAGAGTTTTTAGCTTTACCGACCAACGTCCTACAGGAAGCTCTCGGTAAAATCAAGCCTCTGCAATTGGGGAATATGTTTGACGGTTCTTCAGAAATTTCAGTGCATAAAACGATTAAGCTAGTAACTTCGGTGGATCTATGCCGAAAAGCGTTCAAATGGCATAAACAGTGACACAAACATTTGATTCGGTTGGTTTTCAGACTCGTCCTTAAGCCGAACGAGTGGTCGGCTAATGGAGGGAAGTTCAGCTTGTAGAAAAAAAAACAGTCATGTCACTTGAAATAAATCGACTTAACGGGGTACGGATTATCCAAGGTATACGGTTATGTGAGACATATCATGGTATAATTTTTAAAAGAAATTGGGACCTCCGACGGGACATTTCGTGTTATCGTAAGTCTGGCAGCTACAAAACACTGCCGATGTCGCAACCGGCTGTAGCGAAGCGAAAGCTGCGCTGCACTGGCGACAGTGTTGCGTTCTGGTAGTGTGTCCAAGCTCCGCGAGCAAACTCTGTTCGGAGTTCAATGATTCTTAGATTCTTGTCGTGTAGGCTGTGCTGCTCTGCGGGCTGTGTGTTACTGCAGATACTCTAGAA
The DNA here is from genome assembly GCA_001587735.2 of Parhyale hawaiensis. Lineage (NCBI taxonomy): Eukaryota > Metazoa > Arthropoda > Malacostraca > Amphipoda > Hyalidae > Parhyale > Parhyale hawaiensis. The sequence continues at coordinate 29,277,554 of LQNS02278125.1, forward strand.
TTACGTTTGCTGATAAGTTCGATGCTTAAAAAATTCCATGTTTGAATTAAATAAGTACTTTATTGGATTGTATTTGAAACGCAATATTCTAATAACATTTATTATGGAGGTAAATTAAAAATAATTATTACGATAACTCTAATTATAGGGGCTACTGCAATATACAATAATACGATGGCACAGGTAGAGTTCAGACGATAATAACTTATTAATTTTTATTCTTATTACGTCCGCCAAGAAGGCTATGTATTCGACGGGTCTGTCTGCCTTTCTGTCTGTCATCAAGATAACTGAAAAAGTTATGGACCGATTTTGACGAAATTTATAGGGATTGTTAGGTATGTTAAGACAAACAGATTATTAAGTTTTGGTGAAGATCCGTCCATCCGTTTGTTTGGTTATCTGCCTCATTTTTTCAATGCTATAACTCAAAAAGTTATGAACAGATTTTTATGAAATTTACATAGTTATTAGGTATATTATGAAGAGTAGATGACCAAATTTTTGTAAAAATCCGTTTGTTTGTTCGATCGTTGGTCACTGTTTTTAATTTTATGCTTGTTAGCACAATATCTCAAAAAAATTATGAATGGATCTTTATGAACTTTAAAGGACTTGTTAGTAATGTTAGAAGGCATAAATGATCAAGTTTTGGTGCAGATCGGTTTGTGTGTTTGTATTTTTGACTCATGTTTGTCATAATGCTTGTTAGCAGCATAACTCAAAAAGTTATAAACGAATCTTCGAAAAATTACTGAAGCTGTTAACACTATTGAAGGGCACAATTGATTAGATTTTGGTGTTGATACAGAGAAAATCATGGTCTAAGAACCAATTTTATTTTTTCGTAACGGTTGCCTTGCTTTGCGGACGTATGCGCTTTCAGAGTGCTCTAGTTATGGTTATCATATTATTATTCCGGTCCTACTTTAGATTCTCTACCTACAGCGTTTCCAGCCATCCAGAGAGAAGAGACAGAAGCGCAATTTAGCATATAAAGTAACACAAGAAACCGATGCTTGGGAACCGCAACCGCAGAAGGACTAGGAATTCAAAACAACAAAGAAACAACACCACAAGAAGCATGAAAGACGGAAAGTGGGCACGAAAGAAAAGACGTTCGACCTCCAACCTATTATTGTTCGTCATTCTTGTATCAGGGCTGCGAATAGCCGCAGATATGATCTACCTATGATAATTAATAATAATAGATTTAAAGAATCTTACAGAGTAATAGTTATTGCGAGAATAAAGTCCCGCCCGTGTCAGTCTGGCCTGCTGCTCCCCAAGACAGGCCAAGTCTCCGAAAATCCAGCCAAATATTTCCTCTCCCTAACTTATCAGAGTCAGGTCCGATATAATAAATGTCTAATAGCGAACACCTAAGGACGAGAGAGAAGGCCGGTAGAAATTGTTCGGAATTTTTATACGGAAAGATCAAATGCCCTGAAGATAATTGGGAGAAAGAGGATTTCGTCGGCGCTGGATGTAACGTGACCGAAACTTTTCAAAGTTTTTGAAGGGAAAAGGATTTTATGTATCGGTGAATGAGCGGATATGCTGAAATTTCCAGAGGATTGAACAGAAACCCATTTTCATTAAATAGTTCTGCTGCTGATGTTCAGAATTCTTTCAAAGATAAAAATAAAGCAATTCCCTCATGAGGATAGAACGCATCGGATTTGTTGTCAAACGTGAGATTGGGTTTCTGTAGTCTAAATATAGTGTTTCAAGACAGAAGCGGGAGGAATGTGTAGAATATCAAATGAAATGGGGGAATAGGCATGGGATCCCAGTAGTTGCAATTGATTTTCGCATTTTTCAATAACAGTTTTGTTGTCGGAGCCAATAGAAAGCTTTTACTTTTTAATATTGAAGCATATTCCGCCTTTCTGAAGTGTCCTCGACATTCACTGGTAAAATTCTTTAAAAACAAAATAGGAACGATCAATTTCCTTTTCGCGTGAAACACTTTATTAAATTCGGCAAAGAGTTTTCAAATTGAAATATACAGTAACTTAATTTTTATAGGGAACAATGAATGCAGCTTAAATATACATTTATGATTACTTCTGAGCTGAAGCTCATAATACTTGCAGACTAAAAGGTCAAGCAGGCAAACTATATATCTTCGCCATCACCAATTTTCACCGTACCGCTTCAGTACGTGCATAAAATAATAAGATATGTTTCTGAAAGTTCGAAAGACCTGTTTTTTGTCTGAGGAAACGTTTTTCAGTATCATCAGTACTGTAAATGCAACTTTCCTAGTTCAACTTCTATTTTATAGTGATTAGTTAGAAAAAGGGGGAAAATTGTCATGTCCTCATGTTAACAGTAGCCAATGACTGCATGAAGAACAACTCAGCTTTTGGTAGCAGATTAATTGTACTATACTGAATTACTGGGTAATGAATATCTATGACGGATATCACTAGTTATAGTTAGGAAGTTTATTAGGCTTCCGTTTCCAAGCAGAACGACATCATAGAGGAAAGAGCAAAGGACAAATAGTATGCCAAGAGAAACGGGGAACCCATACACGAAGATGTTCCCGCACAGGATTAACGCGCATGGGAACAGCAAGTCAGGAAAGACGGATATCGAAGCAAGGACGATAAGAACAGCAGATAATTTTTCGATTTATTACGTAAGAGAATTTACCATGCAACAAGCATCAAAATGTCAAGATGGAATATAAAGCGATGTCTGATCTATATGGGTAAAGTATGTCTGCTATGGTGTGCACTAAGACTTATTTTTGGGTAATGGTAGTGACAGGAAAATAGAAAGAGGACAGTCAAGGCATGCTGAACTCTATGTCTAATGTCATCGCTTACTTGGGATCACTGAACTTTTTTCCCCATTTCGCCACCCACGATTCTCTTTTAAAATTTATCTACGTACGCAGAAGTAAAAAAAAGACCCTGTTACTAGATCCAAAGAATTTTCCAGTTCCGAAGGCAAAAGAAGTATAATTTGATCGGCTTGCCGAGATCACTTTTACCGTAGTTGCAGCATTTACCTGATCGAAGATAAAAGTGGAGCGTTGAAGTCTGTGGATAAAATTACTCCTTCTATAGTTTTTCCTTTCCATGTTTTTTATCGCGAGGCAACTCTTGCCAATCGCGAAAGACTTTTCTGAGCTTGGGCTGTTATCCAATCTCTATCGTTTTATTGGAAGAATTCTAGCAAACTACCAAAGAAGTGACTCTGAGTGCACCCGCTTTTTCTGTTTCATAGTTCGCCATGCAAAACCTCTACAAAGCGTCCAACGAATAGAAAAGAAAAGGAAAATTTTTACGGATAGGAAGCCTTGACTGGCTGTGCATGAGAAGGCTAACAGCGGTGAAGTCAAACTAAGAGTTCATTATTTACTATAGAGTGCCAGCGCTGTCAAAAATGACAGCGAAGAATTTGAGACGACCCGACTTCATTTAATATGCCTTTGTCACTAATATGTTTTTGAAACATACGCTACAACGGCCGACTCAAATTGTAATAAGAGAGAAGTGCTTTCTCTTTCAATTCATGAAAGAAGCACAAACGTCTCCCACCATAGGTCACATGTGGAAAAAATCTCACATTAGCAAGCAGCAAAGCCTCAGTGAATTTCAATAATTTACCCGCCGCGTATCCATGATACCGAGCAAGCCATCAGAACATCAAAGATTTTGTGTTGAAGTGAAATCTGCTCAGTCAAAAAGAAAACAGCATGCTGAAAGAAATAATGTCTACTGCCTGAGAAATATCATCACTTCGTTCACCTTTTGTTGATTAGCTTCTGAATTTGTGCGAGGAAAACTAAGAACAAACACATCGCTCAATGTATAGAGATTTTCAAAAATAATACTTCATGGCCGCGCTAAGAGAAGCTGTAATATCTCTATTTTTCGATTCCAAGAAGTGTTTCAAGCAAGAAGTGCACTGAGATAAAGGAATAAGATCCCACTTTCGCCATCTTCTGCAACTTGGCCATCGATCTCAATGAAAACGCCTATTTTTCTCTTACCTATTTCTTTAAGAGGGGGGACACAAAGAGTAAAAATATATAGACATATAAATAGTATATAGACAAATAAACACACGACAGTGTTTATAATATTGTTTGTTATGAGTACAGATTCTTAACCCTCCATTGCAGGCTAAACTCGCCAACGGAATAAGTTTACTTTAAAAATAGTCTCGATTTGGTATAAATAAACCCCTAAAACTAGACAACTTTTGGACAAACAGAAACTTGGGTCAGTACCGGAACGTGTAAAATTTTGCCTGGCGCGTAGCAATGACAGCAGGGCGAGCAGCTGCCAGTCGGATATGTCTTTTTTTGCTTCTCACGATACTGACCCTTACGTTGTATCCAATTGGTGGCTTCTTCCCTACTAATTGCACTAAAAGCTATGAATAACATATGATAAAAAGATGGAGCGAAGGGTTTAAGATACCCTTCTGTCAATTTGTCGAACTCGACCGTTAAGCCTTCGGTGGGTAACATTTTCATTTATTTTCACTCACTTCGACTCAGTTTTAGATCATTTCAAGCATAATTAGTTCGTGATCGACCCCTGAATCTCAATAAAAAGTACTGCATCCCACGCCTATTATAACTGACGTTCCAAACAATTATTCAAAGAAAATAAATACAAGGTTATCAAACTCAACGTGCAGGGGCAACTCGAGCACGTTCTAATTAACTGAACTCTATTTCTCAAAATTACGTGCATGGAAAACTGAATGCAATTTCTTATTACCTTGCATGAAAATTGACAATTCAGAAGGTGCTTAGATACCATAAAAAAAAACGAAAAACCATGCATTTCTACCTCTCATACTCTCTACCGTGCACGTTTGTAGACGTAAAAAATAGAGTTCGTCCTTCGAAAGTTTAACCCATTCGGATATACTATTCTTTCCCATCACCACAGCCCAATTGTAACACAGTCTATAAAAATGGCCAGTATACGTTAATGGGTAAAAAAAAAACAACAACAGCCAACGCCATCGTTAAACTTATGGTTACACGACACAGTCTCATGCTCAGCTCAGTATATATATGTAATACTAAAACTCCGTGAAACGGTCCTGCTTGTTTATTTATTTGTGTCTTGTTTGACACAGATTCAATTCAGCGGTTTCATGGGCAATGCAACTGAAGTACGTAACATAGTTATAATAACTCGACTTTGCTTATAGCCTGGGTGTTGAATACTCGTTAGAGAAGCAAAGAATCTCTTAATAGTGAACCGCGCTCCTTGACGGGCAGAAGAGGACGGCCGAATACCGGGTGGTCTATGCCCAGATAAATAACACCTGCTTCTTTTGCGAAAGCGAAGACAATCGCAATGACGACCCAACGGGTCACGGGTTATCTAGTACATATATATATACAATTAAACTTCCACGATATATCTTGGAAAAGCACCTGTAGAAGGCTCAGAAATTAACGACATCTGCAGGCATCAAGTCAAGTACTAAATGCTCGTTTTGCAATTCGTACGACAATTTAGAGTTAAACCATTTCTGCTTACTGTATGTTTTTCGGAAGAGTATTATTAGTGTTATTCTCTCAGGAACACATTTCCATGGAAAAAAGGACACACCTGGAAAAAAGGACACATCTGGAAAAAAGGACACACTTGGAAAAAAGGACACACTTGGAAAAAAGGACACACATGGAAAAAAGGACACACTTGGAAAAAAGGACACACTTGGAAAAAAGGACATACTTGGAAAAAAGGACACACTTGGAAAAAAGGACACACTTGGAAAAAAGGACACACATGGAAAAAAGGACACACTTGGAAAAAAGGACATACTTGGAAAAAAGGACATACTTGGAAAAAAGGACATACTTGGAAAAAAGGACATACTTGGAAAAAAGGACATACTTGGAAAAAAGGACACACATGGAAAAAAGGACA
>LQNS02278125.1:29296611-29307815 GCA_001587735.2 Parhyale hawaiensis
ACTAAGCCTGCGATGTCTTCATTGTTGGAATTTCATCTGTCCCTGCTTAAGATACGTTTGCCATCTTCTGCAACCCGGCCTATTGTCTGCCTATCACTTTCAATGGAGCTTGAGAGGAGCACCAGAGCCTCCAACCTGGGCTACTTCCCGCCGATCTATTTCGTTAAGAGCGTGACACCAAACATATTTATAAACACACGACGGTCATTCTTAGTATTAGATTAGATGAGGCGCTGCACAAGTTCGCTAGATTAGATGAGATAGTTAAGTTAGATAACGCGGTAGGTTAGATGACAAGCGTTACCTTAGAATGTTCGTCGGGGAGATATGGGGTATAGGTGGTACGACATGTTTTAAAATTCACATGGAGTATCAGATGTATGTATGTATGACTGGCGTTAGCTTAGACGATACATGTCAATGTGGACGGACGTTGTTAAGTCAGAGTTCATCAGGGTTAAGTGAGAAGCTTTAACTTAGACGTGATGAGATCCGTTAGAAGAGCTGCATTAGACTAAAACTCATTTGAGTTGTAATGCCGTAGCGAAGGTCTGGTGCATTTTAAAAAGCAACGACAATCATCAACCGTGGAATTTTCACGGGTCCAACTAGTTCAATTTTATTGCTTTATTTTTATATGTCATTCATATATCTTTTGTTGTGCAGTGTAAATGACCCCTGCGTTCCATAGTTTACGGTATATCGTACACAGTGCGCACAATATTTTACGTACAAATCCGCGTTACGACGAAACCACATGACGATTCCTGGTTAGAAAAAACACCGTCGGAAATCAATGAATGCCTGCACTTACCGCAGATTAGATCGTTTCATTTCGTAAGCAACTTTGAAGGTGATGGATTAGCAAATGCTTCAACTGAAAACTTTGCCATGACTGACCCTTACAGAAAGCCGAGTTGTAGTGAAACTACGAAATCAGTTTGACCGATCAGAGATACAGAAAAAGCTTTCCTTCAAGCTTCCACAGTAACAATACATGAGGCTTTTGTCAGCAAACTGCGGGACCTCTTTAGGTATTTTCTTAGGAAGTTTTTGTGAGCGAGGAGTTTTCTGAGCACCGCCAGTAGCCATGTTTGCGGAGCCATTGAGGCGCTGCACCGTTCGGTTTACACACCATTTGGCCGGACGCATGAGGAACTTGAACTTTTTAAGGGTGAGCTTCTGGAGATGGCAGTACACGAGACCATTCTTGTGCTAGCACTCAGTCTTCCCGGTGGTTCTGTGAGTAGAGGGCCTTTGTTTGATCATTGTCTGATGTCCATTGTCGCTCTTGGAGTAGAATGACTGTTTGATCGCAGAGTGATGGCTCTCATGTCTTCCTGTTTCACCTGATGGAAGGAAGACAAAATGAAGTCGTTCCCTGATTACTCCTCTGCTTCCTTCCTCGTCGTGTGGAAGACCGAATGACGCCACTGTCTGATTAATCATCTGTTTCTTTCCTCGTCTTATGTAAGACAGAGTGAAGCCACAGGCTGATCAGCAAATGATGACTCTTATATCCTTTCTTACTGTCTGTTCCAATGGAAAGCAGAGCGAGGGCAGTTAGAGCGAAAGTAAGACCAACGATGATTCTGTGTTTTCCCCCTCCCATCTGAAAGCGATCGAGTGAGTCAATATCTGGCAATTTTCTGACACGTACATTTACGCTCTTTCGTCATCGTATCTCTGGCAGACATAAGCTGAGGTCTTATTCCTTCATTAATAATTGTATCCATTAGTAAATGCGCTCGAATACAGTGTTAAGCGATAAGGCATCGTTTTATAATTAGTCAAACGAAAGAAAATTTGTTCATCAGTTGAACGTAGCAAGACAAATGCTGAAATAAAGTAAAAAAAAGTTCAAAAGTGGGAGTTTCGACAACATCGAATGCCAAGCTTACGCGCATTTTTTTATAAAATGGAAAGACTGGGGAACATGAACATATTAAAAACAACTAGAACGCCTCGTGGCGCAAGACCATGACCCGCGGTGGAGGCAATTCATAGCCGTAGTTTTCTTACGGCCAGCTTACTCTTGTGTGTTAGCATTTTTTCACATCACAGTCAGCCAACCTGACTGCCTATAAAAAATTATTATTATAACTTTACTCCTTCAGCCTTTTTTTGGGTGGACAGACAACAAAATTCATTGCCGTCATTTTTGATGGCTAGTTAATTTAGTTTCTTGGCATTGCTCACATCTACGTCAACCCACCAGACTCTCTACAAAAATTATGAACATTGCTCAACTCCTTCTGCCTCTTTTTGGATGGAGCTACAGATTCAACGCCGTCAATTTTTATGGCCAGCTAGGTAACTCAATATTTTTGCCATTTTTCACATCTCAGTCAACCCACCTGACTGCTTAAAGAAATTATCAAGACTCAATTCCTTACGTCTCTTTTTTAGTGCACAGCAAACAAAATTCATCGCTGTCCTTGTTGATGGACAGCTATTCCTAGTTTTTTTTTTTTGGCATGAAACCACATCTAAGTTAATCCATCAGATTCCCTGCAAAAAATTATAAACATTGCTCAACTCCTTCTACCTCTTTTTGGGTGGACAGACAAAAATACAAATATATATCTACTTAAATCTTCAAGGAAAACATTTCCACCTCTTTCACTTCGTTTTCGGGTGATAATAATCTGAAGCTCCTCATATACCTATAACAAAACCCCGACCCTCAGTCAACTTGCAACAAGAAATATGAAAAACATCATTTCACCGCTGAAGTACCGGTGTACTGGCGTCATATATGAGCATAAATGCTAACTTGGAGATTGGCGTGTCCTCTATACCACCTCGTCTAGACGCTGAACTACGCATCTCGGAGACGGAGACATCAAGAACCATACAGAACAGACCCAAAGCACACCCGTCACCAGAGATAAGTTACAGAAACAACAATCTTCCATAGAAATGGTATTTAGTAGCGCCAACTAATAACGGAAGCCTTTCACATAAAAACGCAACTATCAATTAACAACAACCAAGTTACAGGATCTTCCAGCCGAACCCTCAACTTGCGCCAATGTTAAATGCAGCGCAAGCAGTTCCTTAATGAACACACCACAAAGCAACTCACTACGTATATAGCTAGACTAGCGGCAAAAATCTCAAAAGGGGCTTGGAAATCACTTGACTGGGGACGGAATGTTAGCTTGTGTCTTCCATGTCCGATAGTTAGTATGACCTATGCTGAATGTATTTCAGGTGGATGACACTTGAGCAACATTTGTTGGTCTTCAGTGAGATCATAGTTCGATAGGCTGATGTAAGAGTTTCCATCTTCAACCTATCGAACTATGATCTCACTGAAGACCAACAAAAGTTGCTCAATCTTGGACTCAACTGTCACATTCAAGGTAAATTTGACAAAACTGAGAAGAAAGTTGAATTCGAACTTCTTCACCAATTACATCTGTCCCTGGAACAAAGAGATCTTATCAGCATTAGCAGCGACTTGAAAAATCAACTACGAGGTGAATCAACGAAACAACGACCCTCGGGCCCCAGCCAGCTAATGACTCCACAACTAAGAAAAGCTACGTGTGAGTTAAGAAATAATAAAGCTATCATTATTCGCAAAGCTGATCAATCAAATGTGTTCGTCATCCTCATCAAAGATGAATACATGCGAAAAGTTGACATTGTACTTGATGAGGCGACAATATACCAACGCATAATTAGAGATCCCACAGAAGGCCTTCAGAGAAGAGTTAATATATTTAAATATATATATTTGTCTGTCCAGCCAATAAGTGGCCGAAGGAGTTGAGCAATGTTCATAATTTTTTGAAGAGAGTCTGGTGGCCTGTCCTTGATGTGACCCATGGTAGAAACTAGGATTAGCTGGTCATAAAAAATGACGGCGATGAAATTTACTCCCCACCCAAAAACAGGAAGAGTTGAGCTATATTCATGATTTTTTGCAGGAAGTCTGGTGGGCTCTTCTTGATGTGACTCACGCCAAAAAAGTAGGATTTGCTGGCCATCAAAAATGAAATTTGCTCCCAACGCGGGTGATGGTCTTACGGAACGAGGTGTAGTTATTTCATGTGGCTGATATCATCGACCAGTACTAATATATTTCGTGTAGATGGTACTAGCTTGATATTAGGGAAAGATAAGCGAAACAAACTATTTTTGGTAATGTTCTGTCACCATTTCTGCTACTAGATCAGTCACTGGATTAAATCAAACTTTATTGACGATTGTTACCAAGTTTATCAAAGTTTTGTGCAAAGTCTAAAACAAACAAATCTTCCTTTTGAACAAAAGTATGTACATATATACACACACAAGTTTAATCATTGCCAATTATCTGGAGCACTATTTAATTAAGGATTTTGGCAAAGTGTCTCACTGCAACCATGACCACACGTATATCTCAGTTTCTTCTGTCGGCAGCCGCATCTGTGGAATTAGCAGTTCTTGCCCTGCCATTGCGTCAGTTCGCGGTAAATGGCAGGAAAGGCCTCTTCTCATCAGATGAGGAAATACATTTCTCGTTATTCCTCTTTGTTCCATCCATTTCAAACCGGAAAAAATAAAGTCAAATTGAGCAACCAGTGAGCAATACCAGGTAACGGTACATTGGTGATGATCTCGCTTGATGTGTTGCCCCAATGATGACTGAGTGGGTGCCAACTTCTCTGGATCTTTGAAGCCTTTGAGGACATTTTAATTCGAACTTCATTGATGAGAGTGTCCTTCTTGGACGAGCAAAATCGGCTGACGAAAATCTCGACCTTCTCTTGGGCTTCGTCACTCAGAGTATGTACCGCGTCCCATGCCATTGCGCAAAGGAGAATGTTTCTCAAACGTTTTCAATGCTGTCGCTTCACCGATGCCACAAAACTGGCCGACGGTGCCACACTCATATATAGCACAAAATGTAGGAAGGTTGTAACTGAGAGTAGGTCGATAGCAAGAGCATGAATAGCAATAAAACTCGGCTGTTTGGCCTTCTTTCATTGTATGGATACTCTTACATGTCAAGTCCTTGACCGAGCTAGGATTTGAATGCCTGGTCATCATCTTCAGTGACATGGACGTCCTTGTTCTCTTGGTACACTTAAATTTGCCAAAACCTGGCTAGAGAAGTGTAGTTCAGAACCGGAACGGCGAAACAACCGAGTATTATTGCTATTCATACTACTGCTATAAAAATACATACATATAAATATACTTAAGCTTAAATGTTCTACAAAAACACTATCAACTCTCTCACTTCATTCGCTGGTGATAAAAATTTTGTGTGAATGTTCCATCAGCATTCAAGTGACTATATTAGATTCTGCTTACCATGAGAATATGCTATTTCGCGAACATATCCATATCTTGAAAATCCTTTATCTTCGTTGACAATAATATAACAATAATATGCCCACCAAAATAAAGCTGAAATTCAGTTCTATGTCAATTTAAAAGCTACTTACCACGCTTCAAATTCACAGACAAAAGTATAGACTTAATTTTTATCATTCTAAATAGCTGCAACAGGTGATCTGGTGTTTTTGTCATGTGTGTTTTCCTATCCTAATAATATTAATATAAACATTTTCTACTGATTCCTGACAAAATAACCTTTCATTTGATATATCATATTCTTCATTAGGAAACATACAGACTGATCTGGAACAATTTGAATGTTATACAGTTTTTTCAGTTCTCGACATCTTCAGTTTGGCAGCTATTTTGTTTTGATTATAAAAATTAACCAAGGCCTAATTCATGTTTCATCCATCTGGAATATATTCAGAAGGGGTCATAGTAACTATCTGACATGGATGACGTAAGCTAATATTCCGTCCCCATTCAAGTGAAATTTCAAAATTTTGCCACCAGTGTAATAGCCCAGTGGCCAGTCAGAGCGCACCTTCACATCGGCCCACCACTAAGAAACTAAAAAGAGAAGCAACCGTGTTCTCTTAATAGCCTTGTTTAATATTCTCTGCAAATACATTGTCATCAACCTCTAGACGCTTGCTTCAGTTCACTTCATTCCATCAAGGCCTAAAGATGGTAATGAGAGATCTCCGAGATCGTGGCGCCAAGGATCCTTCCTATCAGCGCAGAAAAATGTGGACCATCAACAGCTGATTAAAACGCCAGAACATCGGTCATCTGCTCCATCTAACAAACCAAGAGACTATTTTAAAAGTCAAAATGTATGCAACGCTCAATAGATACTTTGATGATAGTGTGCGGCAACATATTTCTTAAAAGTTGTATAGATGTAGAGGTACATTAATGGGCGTTACGAAAGTCATTATGTGAAGGTAAACCAGAAATCGGTTAGGTTTATTTTGCATGAGCCAAAACAAACATGCTTTACAGATACAAGCCAGATCCAGATTTTTGAAAACAATCTGCTCCTTAACAGATTACAATGCCAGAATACAAATCGGATTTTAGCCATTACTGCTAGTAAGTCGAACGCATCAGTGGTTTATCTTACTGCTAATTATAATCAATATTGAGGCAAATCGAGGGCTCCAACAGTAAAATATCACTGAAAAATCTCTTGAAATCGGGCAACTATTAATAATCATAAAGGGGGACCGTCTATTCCTGGATCTGTCTGTTTGATTTCTTCAAAATTCTGCTTCGAGAGCTCGGAGACAATTGTTACCGGATACCTTTCGCGATGTCTCCACTACGCTAGAGAGGACAGAATCTGACAATGGTAGAAGTTCCTGTTAGCCAGAAACGAATGCGCTGGAAAGTATAAGATATGGACTTTTAAAGAGATAGTTACGGACTTTCCGGATTCATTTCCTCTTTCTGAACAATTTGACAGTCACTTCTAACGCTCTTGGAGTCCGCAGCCCGTGAGAAATTTTCTACAATTCACTCGAAACGGAGCCATAAACGTAGAACGGTAAGGGAAAATAGCAGAATGTTACGGAGAACTTTGGAGTCACATGTTACTGTCAAAAGGACCTTTTGGAACGCCATTCCAGGGCGGCATATCATGTGTCTTAGATTGAGAAGTCACTTGTCTTAAATGACCGGACAATAATTATTTCTGAGCCAAATGGAGCCAGCAGTCAGAGCAAGTTGTGTCCGGAGGCTTCAGCATTGTTTTTCTTGGCCATCGCTGCTGCGGTGCTTGAGAGGAGTCTTACTTCTATGAATGCTCTTTTTTTGTTGTTCGTCAAGCAGTTAATAGCGTCCAGAGACTTCACTTTTTTATCTTTTCAGGATCGTTGCTATAGGGCATTTGAGTGGAGTCTTTCACTTTAACGAGTACGGATTTTGTGTTCTATATATAGCAGCAGGGGTTTTCTTGGGCATAGCTGTAGTTGTAGTATTATAATCTAGTGTTGGCTGCAGCATTCAGCGATACCATTTGCTTTCGAAACTGTTAAAATTTTTCAAGATCTGTAACAAGTTCGTTTGTTATTCGATACATATGCTCAGGTCGCACCATTGCAACTACTTTCTAGCTCTAAAGCTGCGGCACAATTACTCCATGGATAACATCAAGAACCAATAGTGTTTAATTTTCACAATTATCACACTTGTCAGGTTTCCGCTTACCGTATCTTTACCAAAAAGCAAATAAAAACGTCGTTCCAAGGGTAAAACTTCCACCAAATTGAGCGTATCTTCACCAAGAAGCAAAACGGGAGCAGGCACAGTTTTATATTTTCCGAGGGGTAACACTGTCCGTCCTCCGTGGCGTTCCAACGAACGTAAGTTAGAGAGCGACCAATACTGTCATTCGTTGTCTGCGCCACGTCGTTTCCCTCTAGAAGTCGTGTCAGACATGCTAGGTATTTCTTTAGCGAGGAAACTTGGGACGTGACGTCGTTATCGCAGCTTGCCTGTATTGCGAGCAGTGCTTCGTTTATAGCTGAAATATTCTTTCACCTCATTTACTTATCGAGTTTGAAGCAGCTGGATGCTGGCTAACAGTGCGAATTATTTTCAGGAAAATTGTTGGATTTGTACGACAGAAATGCTGTGAAGCATAGAAGTGTTTCCGTACAATGATTGTACTCGCCTTGGATTACAGGAGAAGTTCCGCGAGTTATTAAGAAGAGGTACTCTCTGCACCGCCAAATACTTGACGGGACACAGAAACGCACCTGTGTACAAAAAGGTGTGTAAGCATTATGCAGAAATCGCACTAGATGAGCATATTAATACGATAGATTGCAATCCCGCATGTATGACTGATAGCACTCTTGGACACCTAAATTTCCTGATCAAACCTAGAGGTAAGGCCAGTGATACAGTGACCCTACACCACGAAGGACATCCCACTGATCCTGCCCTATGTGCTCTGACTTGTAGTAATCACGGTCGTTCTCCTTCATAGCAATTAGATTAGATTAGATAGGCGGCAGTAGACGAACCAATAGGCCCGTTCCCAAAGAGACACGGAAACATACGCCCCGGCACTCTATGAGCTATTGCCATAGAATTAATCTAGATAATAATATCCGTCGAAATAAAACTAATTCCCTGCAATATGTGCATCGGCAACAAAATTGTTTGGGCACAGCGGTGTCAAGCCAGCTGCCTCCGACGCTAGTGGAAGTATACTGATACAATTGAATTAATCTAATATCACTGACAAAATGTCAGAGAAATGTGATAGTGACAACTGCTGTAGCAGCGATGATAATATACGGTATACACTAATACTATTACGTATCAGCACTGGTAGCGAGAAATACCATTTTAATATAGAAACTTACTACCCATGTTGCCCTGAAATACATTGTATGGTAATTCAACTCCAGTGAATCAATGCAGTAGTCCGACGGTTTGAATATGTTGTATTTCTACCCTGGCTGGTTGATCGGAAAGTTTATTATTCTATTACCTCCAATGAATTCTATTACCTCCAATAGTCATCATATATGAAATTTCTATATGTGTTCTAACTCTGGATGGTTAACTGGAACATTTTCAAAAACGAGATTTTGCATGCGCAGGTTGTAACATATTAACCACACCTGTGACATCGGTGCGGGAGGCGATGATGAATTGAGTCACAAGATTTACCCTATCAGAAAATTTTGGGAAAACAGCAAAGATCTACTGAAGACAGTATCTAATAACATGGACTGTTTGCGGAAAATTCCGTCACTTACCTCAGATCCGAATATCGATATGCTTAGACGTTTCCTAAGTAACATATCCATCACATGAATGCACAGAGGGTTCCAACATAAAACATTGGACAACATCGACGCGGGGAAAACGAACAGAGCTAACTATAATATGTAGATGCAAATGAAAGAACAGCACGCCACTGAAAAATAAAATGTCCAAAACGAACGCCCGGATATCACTCCAGGCAAAAATTTCAGTGTGGCGACGAATTCATCACGCAAGAGCGTAGATTAGGGCAAGAGAGTTTCGGTACTCGAATTTAAGATTCAACCCAGCAGACAGTTCCATTAATTATTAAAAAGCCAAAACATTAGCGGGCAAGCGTTACAACAAATAGAACGCGGGATCGATGCACGGAAAGGGGGTTACGTAATGACTCCGAATCTCAAAACATCAATCGTTTTGTGTAAATAACGATTTGTTCTAGTAATAACTGCTCGGGCAATAATAGGTAGTTGGAATAATAGGGTCACCGTTGTTCTTTTAAACACTAGCTAAGTAAAAAAAAAAGAACAAGGCTCGTGAAGTAAGGCAGGAAGCATCTTGATTTGCTGGAGAGGTCCCCAGGGACCTGTGAAGTTCTGCCAGCAATGAGATAAGCTCCTGAACTTATGCCAGGCAGTTGGTGCATTAACTTATCAGGGACTAATACGTGCCTGGAACGCAATGTGCTCTCTAGTTATTGGCTGGGAAGCCAATGGTGTGGTACAGGCATATAGCATTGCGACGGCGAATTCCTAGAAAGAGAAGCCTGTCTGATTGGACTTCTGCTCCGTCCCTTGTCTTCTGGAAGATTGACTAAAGTTAACGTGTGGGCGTTGGCGTGAGAGCACAACTGTGAGACAAGCTTATTAATCGACAGATTGGGATCTTGCCAATCTGTGAATTGCAGTAATCTACTTGAGACCTCACGTATACGCGGTATCAGAATTGTGGAACCCATGCATGAGGATGGTCCCATACAGGATCAACACGCACGGGAAAAGCAAGTTGGGAAAGAAGAGGAGGAACAAAACACGAAGTGATAGGAGTACGGAAACAGAAAAAAAAACCGTCTGGGCTCGAATGCAAGACGTCCGGAAGGCTTAGCTAAGGTAACTCATTGGGTCCACAGTGAGGGCGCTGGTACCCTTAACATTGGATGGGCGAACCTATAACTAACGTAATCCTATGGCCTATCTTATCCCGCTTCAGGGGACTTTCGTAGACATAGGGCACAGTCGATAGGGCAACAAATTTGAGCTTTCGAGGTTTAACTTGTCTAAAGCTCTAGACGGGTATGATGGCTTCGACCCGCTGGCATTTGCATTGAGGATCCTCAATTGGTTACCCGTGAGACTTCTGGGAACTCGAGCTTACTCCATAATATGGAGTACGCAGCCGGGCCGACCTAATTTCGTTGCCGTTAACACTTGCAGTGCGATTAAAATGGCAAAGTCAATGCTCCTGTCTGTAGTTTTTGGTAAGTAAGTGGCCTTGGCTTGCTTACACTGGCTTAATTGAACGACCAAACGCATGCGCCCTTAATAGATCATCAGGCCTAATGGTACGAGGCAACTTTGGCAGCAAAATCAGTACCGCGTTAAGAACAGTAGAAGCGATCATGACAACTTCACTGCCGTCATTTTGTCGGCTGGATGCTCTAGTATTGTGAAAGTGCTAGATATTTTGTACTATCAATGTAATGCCGCTTTACTTTTACTGTAAACTGTTCTGCGACAAAATCCAAGTACCTAAAGCGCTGAAACGGTACTCCTTACTCTTGCTCCAAGTGTAAAAAAAATGAATAAGCTTTCAAGTTTAGGTAGTTCTTGTTTTTCTTCGTAGCTACTTGTTTTAGGCAATATTTCCCCTCAGGGGGGGCATAGAATGGGCCATAGGGTTAGATTAGTTAGGTTCGCCCAGGAAACAAAGAGCGTAACGGGAGGACTCACGAAATATGAGCACCAAAAAGTGACGTCATCATCGCCGAATCTATGGCTGTGCAGCCTAGGAGTATTTTGACTAATTTCACCAGAAAAATCGTCCTAAATTGCAAAATTTATCTCTAGCGTATAAATAAATTA
>LQNS02278125.1:29308223-29319616 GCA_001587735.2 Parhyale hawaiensis
CGTCGATGTGATGTAAATTTGCTACGTGCGGTCACAGCTATGTTTTATTTCTGTCCTATTGAGTCCTCCCGTTGCATTCTTTGCTTCCTGGGTTCGCCCATCCTATGTTATGAGGCCCGGCAACCCCAGGGGGTCGTGTAGGTTACCCCAGGGGGCTCGTGTAGGTTACCTCAGCCATTAGCTAGGCCTTCTGGACGTCTCTCTTTCGTGCCCACTTTGCTTCCTTCCCGATTTCATACTCCTACTTGCGCATGCTTTATTCTGTTCTACTTATTTCCCGACTTGCTATTCCCATGTGCGTTGATCCTGTGTGGGAACACCTTCTTGCATGGGTTCTCCGTTTCTATCGACATACTATATGTCCCTTGCTCTGTCCTCAGTAATATCTCTCTGCTCGGAAACGGAAGCATAAGCTTTTTGACTATAACTAACCAGGCAATACTTGACTTAGGTTCAAATATTTTAGTTTCAGGTATACGATATACATAGGCACTCGTAAATTAGATTCATCCACGCATTCTGGAAACCTACCTTCGCTATTACGGTATATTCTTTCTGGAGGGCATGTTAGGAGCATGTAATGCATTTCAAGGAACGTAAAACAGGCTTATTTCATTACATAAAATTATTATCTTTCAAGATTTTGTGGCAGCAATAATTTCAAAGTTTCTCATTAATTAATGAGAATTAAATCAGTTGTGAACAGGAAGTACAATTTTCGTTGCTCTTCTTATCATTAAACCACTGATTTATTCACTGAATATTCCACATGGTAGCAGGTATTTCCTCAAACCTTTCAGTTTTCTCTCTGCAGCATTACAGAGAATGATTCAAGTATAGCTCAATAGATTTTATTTATATCATGACGTCGAAATCAGCCCTCGTTTCAAAGGCCCGGTCCACGACCGAAGAAGAACCCTGCATAAGTTCTGTTCTTTATTGCCAGTCGGGCTTACGAAAAATTACTCTTGATTTGATTCTCAGTCGCAGAAAACTTTTAAGTGATATCAAACAGCAAAAGAAGATTCAATAACTACAGCAAAGCGAAAGTTACTGAAGTCCGTCGAAATTTAAACAGCCCTTTAAACTCCGACCTCTCATCAAAGGACTAGCATCACGTTAGTGCGTTAAGAAAAAGCAAGTGATCAAAGGAATATCCCGTCTCTGAAGCGTCAAAGTGCTCATAAATAGCAAAAGTTCTCGCTCTTCAAACGATGCAGGGCTCGTAAGAAAATATGGCAGCAGAGAGCGTTCTGGTGCTGCGTATCCCATAGTAAACACTCGGGTGGCGCTCCAGGCTCAAGTAATTCCGTCTCGATCGTGGGGCTCAGTGAGTCGAGCTCTAGCGCGCAGCGCCAGAGTTATTGAGAAGAAGCTGTCTTGCCGGCACTGTGGAGTGTGGGCCGGAGAGTAGAACTTGGGGAAACTGAAATTGTGGGACGCCGATACTGGAGTGTGGACTCGAAAGCAGAACTCAAGAAAATTACAGGGAGCATTGCGTAGTACGAAATTCTGAGACGCTCACAGGGTGGAGTGTGGGTCAAAGAGCAGAACTTATGAGAAACAATGGAAAGCTACAGAATATAGGGTCGTATGGACTTCGGATACGCCGACAGTGTGGTGTGCGGGCTTGAGAGCAGAACTATGGGGAAACTATAGAGCATCGCACGTAGCGCCGAAGGAAATACGAAAAGAAACGATTGTCCCACGGAATATAGAACATACTAAAGAACCGTGGTGATTTTTTTCAGATACAGCATGCAGCCTTGTTGTGTGCTTACGGTAACACGTAAGTGTTCCAAGGCAGCAGTCATATAAAAACTGCATAAAAAGGCTGACGAATGCATACTGAAGACGGGTTGGTTGAAGTAACTAACATGCACACTATGCCAATAAAGCAACGGTGCGCTTGTTCGTTATTTCAGCCAACTAGTTCCCTATATGCAGAATAATATTAAATTGGTAAAGATTTACTGGGACTACGGGTTGTAATCTATTTTTTTTAAGTAATAATATTATGGACACTGCAAATATTTTTTCTTGAAAAGTCGACGCAAAATAATCAGCAGAAACGAAGCCTTTGACCCCTAGCTTGTCTGAAACTGCAGCCAGATGCTTTGTGTTGCAAGTGTTGCAAGTGTTAGAAGGAACATGATTACGGTAAGCCGGCTGAAAACTCCATGTTATGGTGCAAGATTGACCTACTGAAAGTATCAAGCCTAACCGATGAAAGGTCTATAGTTAAAGCGCCAACCGCCGGTCGAAGCCAGCGAACATGCCTGCAGTTTCAGATAAGTCAAGCCTCGAGTTTTTAATTCCGGTGCCCAATCGAACGTGCCCTTATTCTCAGTCATGAAAGCGCACTATCCGCTGCACCACTTCGAGACTATTTTTTTTACCTTTAGAATGTTTTTTCTCTCACACCGCATATGTTCTTTAAGTGGCACTGGCTCGAATTCTTGTTTCGCGGCTAATTTTTCAAAGACGGATATTGGCAGGGAAGCCTTTGTCCGTGCAGAAAGCATCTAGGCTATGGTGCACTAAGCAGTCGTCATCAGTCAATTTGCTCCAAAGAAAATCCTAGACAGCTTATAATTTTGCGCGGTGGTTCGGGTGATATCAAATTCCCTACAAGTATCAGTAAGCGATCGAAAATTTTTACTTAGCAATAGGGAGCGAGTCGATACAATCATTACAGAATTCCCCAAGTTTCTACTTATATAAAAACACACGTCAATGATAGTCAACTGAAGAACCTCTGCTTAGGCGGAAATCTACACAGTGTTGAATATTTCATTAGTGCCCAATTACGTCAAGTCGTTGAAGTAAAAAAACTTGTACTTTTCCCGTGTAAAGACAGTGTCAGAAAGAACCAATAATTCGCACCATCTCGTTCTCATCGGTATTTCTTGCGGCCATAAAATAGATCAAATCCTCGACCACTCTGTCACCTCGGATTCGTTTGCTCCTCAAGCATATTCATTGGAAAACTGTCTATCTCGTGCCTGCCGAAACGTTCTCGAAGATAGACGTTAGCATGATGAACGAACCCACCGTCGAGATAAAGCTGTGCAAAGGCTAAAGAAATTGAGATTCATAGCCTAGCAAAAGGAAACGTCACGATTGTGGAGTCTGTTGCACAAAAATTTAGAATAGGTGAGCAGTTATCAGTAGCCACAGATTTGTTACTTTTAAAGACAATCTGGAACAGGTAAGAGGTTATTTCTGAACCTTCCTGGATGTCACGTGCTTAGTAAAACTATGTGACTAACAATAATTATGATACAAATTGCACGTACAGAACAGAAGATGTACAAGTACGATATTTTGGGAGGAACCAATGCAGAAGAATAAGTGTAGTAATACTTACTATATCTGCGAAACGAAGAACAAAAAATCTCAGAAATTTTTTAACACTATATGCACTGCACAATATTCCATACGTACGATCAATTTCATATATAAGTGATACTATTAGGTACAGTCATTTTTCGCTTCAAGAACAACTTGAACTACGTTGGAACTTCAGTGTGTGACACATGTCTTGCTTTAGCAATGAATGTTATTATGCTAATTATCATGGACTACTAGTGGCCCGAGCCGTCATTATAGATGACGGCAGAAAATTGCTAGTTCAGGAAAACCCCCGTTTTCTCCTGAGCTTTTCACTTTTCGGAGGGCTTCCCAAATGAAAATTCAGCATTCTACCTGAAAAATTGGTTATATATTTTAAGGTGCAATCAAGGGGCACCTCCTGTAGCATCCTTGAAGTTTGAACATGTCCGTCCAAACACGGTCATGCAGGCGAGCTCAGGCTGCTCAGCTGGAGCTCCTGAGTGCAAGCCCCGTAGGAGTGTATTGCCCCGAAGAATTGTATTCATACAAGACCGTGTTCAGCACTTGATTTCTTCCTATCTTATTCCCAAAGAGCGTGACAGGAAAGATATAAATATATTTATAAATAGATAAATACACGACGAGAACTATTATATGTACTGATGCTTCTATTTACACAAGTATATTTTCCTCGCAGTTACCTTTAGAACGTTTTTTCTCCTACATCGCACTATGTCATATGTTCTCAAATTAGGACTGGCTCAAATTCAAGTCGAATTTGTTACTAATTTAGGTCGGATTTTTGTTTACAGAGGTACAATAAGTAAAAGTTAAATCGCTATTCAGGGCGCATAAGTATAAATAGAGAATTTGGCAGCGTTGCCAAATAAAGTTATAGACGTAATTAGTGATAGATAAATGCAAAGACATAGCCATACTTCCTGGAACTTGAAAGGTAATTTTTCATTGGAATCTAAACCATACTGTTAGCTTCCCATCAAAGCCTATCATGCACGTTATCCAACACTACAAAAACGAAAAGAGCGAGTAAAGTATGACAAGAAAATGAGGGACGTGGAACTCATTCATGAAGTGTTCCAAGACTGGATGAATGCTCTTTGTTATAAGAAAAAGGGAAAGAAATGAAAGAACAGAACAAAACATCGATCTCAGGAATATGACACAAAGAAGTAATGTGGGCAGGAAAGAAACATATCCCAAATACCCAAGCATTAGGCTCGTAATATCCACTATATGATAATACACAGTTGTTGGTCGCTCTCTAGGTTGGTCCGTCTCTCCGTCACGCTCTATGGAAATAAGATAGGAAGAAATTCGAAATCAAGCAAAATCAGCGAAGCCAATAAGTTATGTAATACGAGAGCAATAAGCTATGTAATAAGTTATTATGTTTTTATACGTCGGAAAATCGGGCAAAATCAGATAGAGCAATAATTGCTATATATATATACGTTGGAAATTCGGGCAAAATTAGCTAGTGCAAATAAGTTAAATATATGAGCCTGAGCTCGGCTGAATGAACGGGTTCATATATGTGTAACTAGACTGCGCCAATTATATATGTCCTTGCTTACGGGCAAGATATTGAATATTCCTTGATTTGGAATGGCTTTGACGGCTTGAAAAAAAGAAGATTAACGGGGGTTTTGCAGAAGTACTAATTTTCCGCCGTCATTTTTGACGGCTGGGCCTCTAGCTAGTAATGTATATATAATATTGTATCAGGGGAATAACGCCTTGATAGGTGATGTTTTACAACTGTTATCGTACAGTATGAGCATCACATATTGCATTGCAAACGTAGCAGCTGCACTTCAGTAAAGTTACTTACATACCGCGTCCTTCTGCTGCTTAATGCCCGGTGCACACACGAGATGCCAGGTTTCATGTACGGTAGAATGTGGAGACATCTCAATAAAAAAAATCCATCGCTTGGAAATATAACTGCTAACTTTGTCGTACTGTCAAACACAAGCCAAAAATCGTCTGTGAAAACAATTTTCGGGCGATCTATGTATAATAATATCCAGTTTTTAAACATTAGTTTTCTTTAATATCTTCAAAAGCAACTTCTTCAAGCTGACGAGTTTATCCAACATTTGTTTCACGGTAATTTAGCAAGACTTCTCCTGCTGAATACGATACCGGCTAACATTGAAAGCTTCATGAATTTGTTTCACGACAAGAAGGATCTAAAGGGAACGATTTTCTAAAAATGTACATACCTGTTCAAAAGAAATACGACAGCAACATTGTACATGAGATTTTAGTGACGCTAATAAAAACTCCTTTAGAACAAAAATAACGGAAATTTTTATTAAATTTCGCAGGCCTCTCATAAGTTCGTCTCGTATATAAAGAACCTCCGGTGCCTCCAGGCCGTTCATTATTGGCGAGTTTTTGTGTCTTGTCTCCGTAGCACAACAGAAAACTTGCAATATTTGCGAGACACAGAGATTATAGAAAATTTTTAGGTTATATATAATTATAGGAGCCTGTGCGCAAATTAGGAGAATGCTTATACTGATGAGACAGAAGCAGTCTGTGGGTGGTGAGGTTAAATTAGGAGATTATTAATAACAGTTTTGCTATAGAAGTCTGTGGGTAGTGAGGTTAAATGAGGAGATTATTAATACCAGTTTTGCTATATAAGTCTGTGGGTAGTGAGATTAAATTAGGAGATTATTAATACCAGTTTTGCTATAGAAGTCTGTGGGTAGGGAGGCTAAAATGAGAAGAAAATTCAAAATTGTGCTGTAATAGAAGCTCGTGGGGAGGGAGGATCAAATTATGAAGATTGCTAATATTACTGCCGTAATAGAAGTCTGTGGGCAGGGAGCCTTAACGAAGAACAAGACTAATGCTAGTGCGTTACTAAAGGCATCACGGAGACTTCCACGACTAACTTCTGAAAACCACTGATTCCCGATTTGTTACCCGGGGGTGAGGGGGGGGGGGTTGGTTGGGCAGCCTCGTAATAGATATTTACACTGTTGCCTATATAGCCTCGCCTTAGTTTTGCTACAGTTGGCTGTAAATACTGTAGTAGTCCGTACGTAAGGAGGTTCAAGTCCTGAGACTAACAGTGTTTGCATTATTTTGCTACGACCAATTCTACTTACGTTCATCATATTATGATATATAATGGTCGTAGTATATTTCGAAGTCAGAAAACTTTAACGGACTACCAAAACAGAATGCATAATTAATTTGGATACTACGCAATCCAAAATGTGCCACCATTTGGAAACTGAAAGCTTACAGCCAGAAGAGATGCGATAAACTTCGCTAAATGTCCTGTTAAAGCTGCCGACTAGTGCGAGAGCTCCTGTTATGCGAAACAAACACTTCCACAAAATCTCAAAATTACAGGGATTTTGTGAAATGACTTTTCCCACCCACTCAAACAGTAAACTTAATCTTGTTTATCTATGACTGTAGTCTACGCAAGAGCACCGAGTCTAACATAGGGTACCTCATCTAACCAAGAGTACATCGTTCTATTGTACAAATTTTCTGAAGTCTTAGGGTTCTCGTGAGATTACTGGCGCTTCTTCCGCAATATTATTGTACCGGAAACAGAGTCGCCTACTACACTTCGAATAAGAATCTAAACTTTCATTTGCTAGCGATGTGTCGTGAACAAAAGTCGACTACAGTGCTTTAGTGTAACATTAGCACGACTTTATTGCTAAACTATATTTTTCTATCGTATCCAGCTTATCTCAACATCCTTCTTTGTTAGCATTAATGTAAGAAATTGTCAACTGAAACTAAAGCAACTTTAATTTTTACCTTCGCAAAGGAGGTTTTTTGTCGAAGTTTTTGTGTCTTGGTCACCAAGATATATCAAAAAGTTATCAACGGATCTCTATGGAATTTCCAGGGATTGTTAGGTATGTCAGGAGAAACAGATGATTAACATTTGATGAAGGTGAGTACAAAAGCTTATATGTTTGTCTGCCTTTTTGTTCTGGGTACCATACTTCAAAAAATTATGGACGGATCTTGATGAAATTTGCAGGAATAATTTGAAATATGAAAAGCCATAGTTAACCAGAACCTTGGTAATGGTCAGTTCGTCCGTTTGTGTGTTTGAATGAACATAACTCAAGAAGTTACGGACGGATCTTCAAAAAAATTACAGGAGCTGTTAAGCATGCTAAGAGACACAAATGACCAACTTTTTGTTATGATCAAGTTGGTAGACATCCTGCCTTCAGATCTAATTTCATTTTTTTCGTCAATATTGCGATGCTTGGTGGAGGTATGCCCTCCCAGTGTGCTTCTCTAGTTCATCTTAAATTCACGATTATATTTACCGAGCTCGTCTTATTTCTTTGCCAAACAGATTTAATACTCGGAAGTGACAATCATAGCTTGAATTTTTAGTCGACCTACCACATCATTTAGCAGCTACAGTGTGTACTATTAGTCACGATGCATAAGAAAACTAGCTACATTTTAAGATGTCCATTTTTTAACGCATTCTTTTCTTATTAACAAAAAACTAATTAAATTGCTTTTGATGAGAGAGCAAGAATTAAGATAATGATGATGGCCAAGTAAGGAAGCGGTCGCATAGATGAAGCAAAATATTTCATCAGAATACTGCAAACGCATTTAGACACGCACATCTCGTCAGGCTAACGCGCGTCCACGAAGATTGGAAGATGCGTATTGTAGCTAATATGATTATAAGGACCAGACACACAGAGAAATATCTTCAGCGGTAAGTTTATATTTACTTTTGAACAGGTAAATCTAGTTAGACATCTGATAAGATTATTAAATTAAGTAGCTTTAGCCTCCGTTTCCACAACTAAGGCGACATCAGAGAGGAAGAAAGAAGGGGAGTACAGTTTGTGACTGCATGTCTATAGAAACGTGAAAGCCATGCACGAAGGTGTTTCCACACAGGAACAACGCGTATCTTACTGGACGGTGTTTGAGCCCTCTTCTGTCCCGGGCCAGGCCGAGGCGCCGCTCGCATGGGAACAGCAAATCAGAAACAAAAATAAAGAGAACAGAGGAAAGTAACATCAGTAGCAATATAAAGACAGAAGGATGCACAGTGGGCACGGACGAAAGGCGTTTCAAAAGCCTAGAAGGGTAATAAGACTTAAAGGTACTCCCTGGGGCCCCTGCTTCTCATAACAAACGATGGGTAAACTTAACTAACCTAACCTAACCCTAAGGCTTATGACCAATCCTATTCTCCCGGAAGCTACTCCTGTTTATATTTACTCTCTTATCGTTTAAAAATTATAATTTACAATTGCTTAAAAGAAGCATTTGCAGTGAGAACTACTGCATATATTGCAGTAGAGCTACATATAACGTCATTTACTTCTCAACCAAAAATTATATTTGTACCTAATAGGAATACTTTGTTAAAATAGTTGATAGGTAGCATTTACAGGGAGAAATAACAGTCATTTCAAGCTGAAGTTCTTGTCTAACTATATTAAAATTCATCTCACAATCTGAAATTCTCACAGTTACAATTATTATTGCTCAGACTAAATTCTGTAACGTTAATCACAACCGCAGCATTTACACCAAGAAATTACAGTCATTCCTTGAATTCTCAGCTTAACCATACCATAATTCAGTTCCTAATCTAAAGTTCCCTCTATTATTACCTGTCCACCGCAAGTCCAATATGTTTCAGTCTTTTATTTTACGAGGGGCGGTTACTACGCAGGACGGAGTTCTGCCTTCGCTAGCAGCCTGGCGCATTTTTTTGCTGACTCAGTACTTGGCAGAGCCGGCGGGGGCTTGGTCGTCCATAAAATAATGAGACAATGGGAAACAGATAAATGAATTTAAAATGGTCAGACTTAGTTTATAGTGTTAACATTATTACCTAACTCTCGATAGAGTGTGATAGAATAATAATTCTTCACCTCTTTAGAGTTCATGGTCATTCCGTTAGCAAAAATCACGTAAAGACATCCGGGCATTTGAAAATTCAGAAATGAGAGGGAGCAGTAGACTGAGCCGCGGAACATAGCATTAACTTACCAGAAAGATACAAAATGCTGTCTTTATTCAGGGTGACACACGAATACCAAAAAAAAACACAAGTTAAGAGCAAAAATTTGTACCTCAAAAACTACGTGACGTCCAGAAGCTGAAAAAGGTATGACACTGAAAGTTAACTTTGTACAAGAAGTACCTCGATTGACTCGACTGACTCTTGTGCATGTGCTTAAAAGTTTAACGTCCAGTGGTCGCATGAACCGTGGTGATAACTCGCAGCATTCTATTTGGAAGCATTTAGCGTTATTTTGCCAACGGCTACCAGGAAAATACTAACTTTAAGGTTAAAATCGAGATCCGTTAGCTGTTCACTTAACTCATCATCAAAGACAATGATAATATGTAGCAAAAACATGATAAAACTTCATCTAAAAATGTAGTAATCAACGTATACATGAATCTAGTTACTAGGTAAGTGAATGGAAGAATTTTTCGAAATGCAGCATACACGAAAAGGCGAGATATAACGATTTTTTTTTTTGCTGAAAAAGTAACCTTAAAAGTTTAACTCCTCACCCCATGACTAGTTAATCGTGCTGAAGAAGCAGCATTGCCAGCAAATGAAGTGTCAGAACGAATTTCTGTGGTCAAAAAAAAAAAAAAAAATTCCCAGGAATTACCGGGAATCTTCTTAAATTCTTGAAATCTAAAATTGGCTCAAAATCGGCCGGGATCCTAGGATGAGAACGCTGGTGAGTACTTTAAGTGCTTCGTCAAGTGGATGACATGGCTCCAGATGTACGTAAACTTCTATTAATTACCTCCGCAATGAAGGTTAAATATATATGTCGGTGTTTGTCAGTCTGTGTATTCGTTGGTCTGTCACGACCATAACTCCAGATACTTACGACGGATCTTCATTGTTAGGCATGCTAGAAGGAAATAGATGGCTGACCATGGTTGAAGATCAGTTCAACCGTTTGTTGGGACCGCCTGTATTTTCTCTGCAAGATAACTCAATACGTTATGGACGGATCTTATTGAAACTTACAGGATACATAAAGAATGTGACGAGGAGAAAATCACCAAATCTCTGCGACGGTCTGTAGGCCCGCTTGTCTCTGAGTTTGTTTTGTCAGTAAAATAACGCAAAAGGTTACGAACGGATCTTCATAAAATTTGCAGGAAGTGTTAGGCATGTTAAGACGCACAAAACACCATAGTTTGGTTGTGATTAGTAACTGTCAACACATGCATATGTCTCGCACTCTTGAGTTAACCTTGTAAGAACAAAGTAAAATGACTATATCTTGTAGAAAACAATTGTTTAGAACGTCGTTGATGATCTTTAGAAGGTTAAGCTGAACCTCAAAGATAAGAGAATCGCTGAGCTTCGTGTAAATTATATAGATAAAAAAAGTGAAACTGTTTAGTAGGCGTCTGTAATTTTTCTTACAAAATAATCAACATCTGAAACAATCATTTTGTTACATGTTGTCGAAAACCATTGACAATAAAAATTAACGCTATGAATTGAGGGACATGGACGGCTTCATTGATTTGAGCAAAATTCAATACTACACCTTGAAAATTAACTACAGTACTGAAATTGGGCAGTTGCTCCAGCTGTAGTTTTCAGATACTTCACTGACAGTATTTCTTACTGGACGCACTCATTCATTGTCAGGGTTACTCTTTAGAAGTCATTTAAAACAATGCTATTCCAAGGCAAGCCAAAGTTTTAGCTAACCCTTGTAGGGTTAAGTGACGTCTGAAAGTCTTTAATAGATACACTGTATATTGATTTCTCCTCAAAACTTCTTCGCTATTAAAAAAATGCTATCTCAGACTTTAGAGAAAGAAACAGTTCGCAAGTTCGCAGTTTCTGATTGTCGTAGTCATCATATGAATGTGTCTAGAGATAGCGTATATCACAGATAATATGAACACAAGTGGTCGTTTCTTCAGTATTTCTGCGAGAAAATTAGCGACAACGATGACGCCACAGTAGATTTTTTTTGCGTCAAATCGTATATTGGTAGCCATGATAC
>LQNS02278125.1:29321215-29348823 GCA_001587735.2 Parhyale hawaiensis
GAAAGTCATATGAATTGCGCAAAGTGTATTGATTGGTTGTTAAAGGTTCAAGTATTGAAACTAGGAATTTTGCAATGGGGTAGGCCGGTGTTTTATATGCAGCTAGAATTGGTCGTAGAGGGGCACCGGTTTCGTGCACCTTTGTGCACCTTAGCCTAGAATCTGCCGACTGTACAGGAGCTGACATCCAGCTCCTCCACGCAGCTCTGGTCATTTGCCTTTTAGACTTCCCCCCCCCCCGCTAACACCAATGCTCCCTGATTGCTAGCTAATAAAGAAAGTTCTTTTATTTCATAGTATAGGTTAACCTTTATTTTTTCTTCTGAGGATGGGATTCTTAGTCCCGAAACGTTAAGTTTTAATTCCATCGACTGTCATTTAACATTACAACAAGTTTCATGTTGTTCATAACACGTTTTACTAGAGAATCTTCTTACGTTGAAGGTGAGCGAATTTGCTACATTGAATGCGTATGAAAATTACTCAACATACATTCCCAACATCTTCCCAGATTGTGGTGACGACCTAAATGGAAGGAGGATGATGGCAGTGTTTGATTCACAAACATGCAAAATTTCAGAAACACAACGTGGTAACGAAACATTAATTTACCAATGTATTTACGTGTGGAGCAAGTCATACGTTCGAACAGTAAGCAGAATTGACGGAGCATTGTCATTTACACATGTTACCATTGAAACACGTACACTAACATTGTAAACAGACACATTGTAAGCTACGCAGATAGACGTTATATAATTCTAAGGTCGTGACGCGCCAACGCGACAGGAATTTGTGATGTTGTATGCTATTCAACTTATGCCTACATTTCCATTTATGTTAGTAAATTATGTGTCCGAATATGGATTGTGAATCAAACCAATGTGTTTAATTCATTAATCCGGAATTTAAAGATGTAGAAAAAGGGAAATTGACCACTTGCTCCGTCAAGTGAATCATATTTCGACGAAAAAATAATGATGCAAAATGTGTTATTGTCATATATTTAACCAACTATAGTATTGTCAAGCTTTTCTAGTTTTAAATCATTGTGTGACCATCGTTACGCTCCTCAAACTTAAATTTACTTTTGTATAGTCAAGTAAAATGAAAAAATCTAGTTGTAGCAGAGAAATTAAACTTAAAAGTAACCAAGCCCTAGACAAAATTGGGCATAATTCTTCTTTTGAGGGCGGACGGATGTGCTGGCCTACCGCAAGCCGCACCACTCCCTTGCACCCTCTGTGCGATTGTCTATAAAAGGCCCTAGCGACTATGCCGGCCAGCTCAGAAGCCCGCTGGAGTTTTACGTGGGACGTACCCAATCCCCACGCCCAGCGGTGTATTATCTGTGTCTCAATCCAACACACAGTAAACTGTCTGCTACTACACAGAGTCTCCATACCCTTTACTTGAGAAGCCATCACCTGGTGACGATCGAACGAACCCCCGACCAAGTACATCTGCGAAGAAGTTACTATCGTATATATAGGCATACGGAAAGACCGGCTATCACATTGGATACCACATCGGGGTGTTACAGACATAGTGTATATTGATTTCTCCTCAAAACTTCTTCGCTATTAAAAAAATGCTATCTCAGACTTTAGAGACAGAAACAGTTCGCAAGTTCGCAGTTTCTGATTGTCGTAGTCATCATATGAATGTGTCTAGAGGCAGCGTATATCACAGATAATATGAACACAAGTGGTCGTTTCTTCAGTATTTCTGCGAGAAAATTAGCGACAACGATGACGCCACAGTAGATTTTTTTTGCGTCAAATCGTATATTCGTTGCCATGATACCAGTGCTATTTAGATATCTCCAACCGCACCAAGAGGCAGCGATGACGTCACAGCTTTCCTGATCGGTGGATGTAAATTACGCTAAGAGGTTGTGTATCTATCTTGACAGTCACAGTGCAGGCCTTTGTAACTACACCACTGCAGGCGATCCAGAGAAAGAAAGAAGAGACACGTAGTATGTCGGGTAAAACGAAGAACTTGCCCATAAGGACAACAAACAATTATAGAAGAGGAAGGGCAGTACAGAAAGATTGCTAGATGTAGTTATAGGAAAAATGAAAGAAAGAAAGTGGAAAAAAGAAAGAAAAAACTAGTGTAACCTTTGAGATCCCTTCAGAGCGCTTATCCCCGAAACATGGGGAGAATGTAGCAAAGCTAAAGCAGGGCTGTAGTGAAACAATTAAGAGATTCCAGCTTATCATTATTTTTGCTGGACTTCCAAAGCGAGCAGTTGCGAACTCTGCGACTGAAACATATATTATGCCATGTACTGATACCATCATATCTCCACTACATATACCGTGCGATATAAGACTCGTCAAGATAATTAAATTAGGATTGTATATACTATTATTTATCTGCCCCATCAGTAAATTTTATTGACGAAAGCCGTATCCCAAAGTCATCATGAGTTTCTACAAGGAACGAAATTTTTTGACCACCATAGCCTATGTCGATGCGTCTCCGCCGTGGGTGGACCCCGCCGAGACTTCTCTCCATATCAACCGCAGGCACTCATCGCAGAAGGACAGCGTAACTACAACAACAATGGAATAGTTGAAGAATCTACGCTCTAGGCAACTAATTCCGACCGTCATCAATGATAAGCCTCACAAGCGTTGTCATCCAAGTATCTTTCTAGAAGCTAAAATTACAAAATACACGATTTTCTCAGCAACTGATTAAGACTCTCAGTTTTCCTAAGATTGCAAACGTTATTCTAGTCCAAGTATCTCAAGGAAGCTGAAGTTACTGAAGTTAAGGCAATAATGCTCCCACCAACCCGACTACCCAACGGACCTAGTACGACTCTTAATCGCTTCAGTAATCCACACAGCTTGAAGAACTAGAGGGTAATATTAAACGCAAACCATACCACCATCATCTAATCTGTTGGGTCCACCCTTGTAAGACTCGCAAGCGCTACAATAATTAACATCTCTTGAATAGCAGCGAGCTCTATGTAATTCAAAAGCAACAAGGGATTTAACAAAGCATTAAGTGGTCTAATAATTTAGAAGCTGCAGGGGGAGGAATCCCGGTCTGTGAGGAGAAGCTGCGGNTTAACATCTCTTGAATAGCAGCGAGCTCTATGTAATTCAAAAGCAACAAGGGATTTAACAAAGCATTAAGTGGTCTAATAATTTAGAAGCTGCAGGGGGAGGAATCCCGCTCTGTGAGGAGAAGCTGCGGAACTCTTCCCAGGAAGACCTTCAGGCTACCGTCCATGGAATTATATTCCCTTGATATTCGCTGGAATTAGCAAGGACAACTGTACACAAACACGAGGATTAAGTCAATGTTTATACGCGCAGTCCAGGTAAGTCTGGAAATTCTGTTAAATGTTCCTAAGCGTCAAGTGAGTCGACAGCGTCTGGATTACACTGCAGTATGTTGACGGGCGTTATGAAATGCTGTTTGAAATGTGATTTACAAGGAAGAGGAGATAGCACAGGACTGCTTAGAGTGGTTGGTGCGGATGTACAGAGAAGATAAATTATACTCAGTCGTGCGGTACGCTGACAGGTGTGTTTAGATGCATGAACGTTGACAAAAGGAAAGAAATACTACAGGGTTACGGTGGGCGGTGTTGCTTGAATCTAAGCACAGAATAGCGTGACGGTAGCGGCAGAACAGGATCAAGCAAGGAAGTATGTTTTATTTATGTGCGGATGAGCTATGTATTACATGCATCTTGACCTACTTAACTCAATGTGGGGGCCTTTTAGGAACTTCGTCAATGTGGGGGCCTTTTAGGAACTTCGTTTTATATTTACGTGATCGACTACAGTCTCGCGTTAAGGGGACCGTCCCACTTTTTTCAAACTTTTTTATTTACCATCCGTTTTGAACGAAATTTGAACCATATTGTAAAATCAAAAATAGAATCGATTTTGCTCCTGAAAATTTTTCAGTTTTCTTTCTCGTTTTCTTTCTAGTGGCAATTTATAGGAAACTAGTCTATTCGTAAAAAAGCCTAAGGCTCCTACAGTTTTCACACTAGAATGAAAACCAAGACAGTTTTGGATAGCCAAAAGTGTGCCTACAAATTGTTAGAGGCTTTTTTAAATTGCGATTATAGTTGTTTTCGCTCAGCAAAACAACTGGATGATTAGGTAAGAGAACTCGTTCCTTTGGCCATCGTCTGAACCCGGCCTATAGGTTTTTTTTACAGGGCAAGATGGGAAGTCGACGTAAGTAGGACATTTGTATAAGCACTCAAAGGGTCTTTTCTGCACGTAACGCGAATCGACAGCCGTGCTGTGTAGGCGACAGTTTGGCGTATCTGTGTGTCCGCAGCCCGGGGCTAAGGGGCTTATTGCAAGCAACAGCGTTATTTTCGGTCGTTGTGCTGTGCTGAGGGTTGTGAGTTTCCTCGACAAGCCTATTTTTTATATTGAGTTTATCTTAGTTAAAATATTACGTACCAGTACTTCATATACAAAAGTGTGTCACAGCTAGGCATGGGGGTTATAAATAATCACTTTGGAATTTATATGTCAACCTTTAGAACGTCCAGCGGCATTCGTACAAGTCATCTCAAACGGTGTACAACCAACGGAACGCCAAAAGGCTAGTCGATGCATGAGAGGTTGAGTCGAGAGCACAAGATTTTTCAGGGCTTCACTGAAATTTTCACTGCATAGCTGGGATAAATTATACAAGATATTGGACTAATTATGACTGTGTAATATAAATGGCTAATGGTCACCATTACATACTTAAGTCTTCAAGGGTAAATACACCAGAACCTAAGAACATAAAATACCATTCTCGAGACAAGTCGTGACGACCAAGATTGAACGACAGGCAAGAAGATATTTTTCCTCGAATCACCAAAGAAATGTTAGCTTTTTTATAGTTTTGTGTATTCAGGGCAAAAGGTCGGTTCAAACAAAAATTTTACAGCACTATAATAAACTTTAAATATAAAATATAAAGAACTTACAAAATAATTTTAATGTTAAAATATGGCTTAGAATAGAAGCAGCTTAATGGCTAAAATAATTCGTTGAATAAAACTAGTTTCAATGCCGCCATACCCCATAAAATAAGAAAGTAATTTAAATACCACGTCATCTGCAAGACAAAGAAATAATGCTACTGCCACAGTACTTCCAGGAGGTAGCTGATAATTGTTGTCAGCTAGCAGACGGATGCACAACCACGCAACAACTTCCAGAAGTCGTACGTGAAAAAATATTCATGGAAATATGTTCTGGTAGCCAACCAATAAGTTCGAGTATGCAAATGGCGCTGGCAAGTCCGTATGAGATCCCGGACGGCCAAAAGCCGCGATGTGTTTTCGCATTAGAAAACCCCAAGAAAAATGGTCGCTCTGATCCTTCAGTCGCCTCCATTTCCATTTTCAAGGAAAATTTAATCCCGTAGACGTAAGAAAAGGACGACGTCCCTAGCCAGAGCGGCGAGGCATGGGGAGGGAGTGGGTAGGGATGGGATGGAAGATATCAGCGTAGAGTGGTGCTAAAGACTGGGAGGAAGGAAAGAGGAATGAGCAGATAAGAGGAAAGAGGTGCCAAATAATAGGTAGGATGAGAGGGGAATGAGATTATAAGGTGTAGCGGAGTCCCAAAAAGTGGAAGAAGAAATGCTAGTGAGAGTATAAGAAGGATAAATGGATGCTAAATAATGGGAGGGAAGAAAAGAGGCTAGTTAGAACATCCCGGTGTGCTAATTAAGAGAAAATATGTAAGGGGAAAGAGGTTGAAAGCGCAATGGGGTACTGGGGAATCTAAGGGAAAGAAAAGGCGTAGGGGAAGATAAGCGTTACGAGGTACTATAGAACGGAGCAGGAGCGGGGTGGGAAGGGGAATGAGGATAAAAGCGTAGAGCTGGAATATTTAATTAAATTTGCCTAATGCATTCATTTCTGACTTTGACTAAGGGTGGCTCTAAGAATGTTGCCACGGCTTTCGCAGTGAGGTTTAGATGAACTAAAAAAGATGACTTTAGGAGGAAAGTCCTTTACGCTGGCTTCTGGCTCCAGCAGATGATAAACTTAAGAGCATATTTGTGTGCTATAATTAAGCTTAATAGTTTAGAATTTATTCAGGTTTGTCGAATTAAGAAAATTGGTGCAGTGGAAAGTACGAGTGCTCGCCTAATGATTCAAATTACGAGGCCACACATGCTTTCGCACGAGCAACTTTAAGCATGGCTGGCCAACTTGCTGGTCGACCTGATATCTACTAGGTTATCCCAAAAATTTGTAAACACATGCAAGAAATTGAAACTTTACTCGCCAAAAAATAACAAAAACAAAGAAAAAATTTATTCCTCAAAATAAAGACCATCATTTCGCAACACTTTTTAGAATCTGATGGAGCCCAGCCAGGACTGTAAGCTGGAAGTGGCAAAGCATCAACGCCGTCCAGCTCTTCAAACTTGTCTTTGGTGTTCTTCTTGGCGGTGCGTGGCTTAGCTGTGTCCTGTTGCATCAAAGAGCGTTTTCGGTTGATCAGAGCCGGGTACTTTTGTTTCAACTTTTCGTATACTGAAAAATTTTAAAAAATCAGTTTTCCCCAAGTGTTTATGAACTTTTGGGGCAACCTAATATTTAAACCCTGTAGCATACATACGGCAGCATGAACGACATGTGAGCTGTGCATCCTTGCACCAGGTTGTTCCTGCGTATGTACTGTATAGTGTGGTCTCGGTGCAAGAGTTGTCTTGCACGTGAGGAAGTGCGCTTCACAACGACGTTCTTGCAGCTTTAACGCTCCCAGTGCGATCGAGCATTATCTTACCCGAAATTTCTTTCATTCGTGGTTTTTCGATTCCACTCGTTAAATTGACTTTCAGACGATAATCACAGACCAATTACGCTCAAGATGACCAAATTTCAATCTTACTCTACAGGACCCAGTTAGAGGAGAAGCTGAGCAAAATCACGGCTAGATTATTTATTTCCCAAATTTTATTCTTATTATTACAACTTAAAAAATTTTTTACCAACTCAACATTTGCTCAGATTATCACAGAGAAATCGTCATTTTTATTTAACACTGAGTCAAAGCGGATACAAAAGCACACCTGAGGTAATTATACAGTTTTTGGCCGTAGCGTATGCTATTTTGCGATTTTAGCTGATGGGATTGAAAAGAAATCTGCTAGGGAAAATCTTGCAAACCTGTCTGAGGCAATCATGCGTACTGCATAGTTGTGTCATAGGTTAATGACTAAGAGGAAATTTTCACAAGCAAGAAAACTCCATTTACTCAAAGAGATATTACCATTTAGCAGCAAGGCAACTCACTGTGTTGTAATGGGAAATTAATATTCATCAACAAGGAAACTCCCTCTATAGCAATAAGTTATTAATATTCAGCAGCAGAGGAATTCCCTGAATTCCAGTAAGATAGTAGTAGTCGTCAGTAGCGAAGAAACTCGCTGCATTGCAATGAGATATTAATATTTACACCAGGAAGCTCCCTGTATTGGAATATATATTAATTTCTAGCAGCAAGGATACTTCCTGTGCTGTAATAAGCTATTAATATTCAGCAGCAAAGAAATTCTCTTAATTGCATTAAGATATTATTAATCATCAGCAGCAGTATAGTATCAAGGGCTGAAATTGCAAAGCCCCAATCTTGAGTAGTACGGTACTCGGGGAATAACAGTATGGACTTAGAGCAGACACAGTGCAATAGTAGCAGGGAAGCAGAATAACTTTGCGTTAGTACTTTCTGATTAAGTTTCATATACTAATTAACTATCACTCAATTGTTAACAGTCGCTTTTGAATTAACTATCACTATTTACACTCAACTGTTCATTTCTTATCACTAATACACGTTAACTCATCGATCAAGTCAGAAATTATCGTCGGCATCGCCGATAATAATTATTATCGTCGACCCGTTGATATTATCGGTAATTATCGTCATCTGACCGAGTAGAATGATTTGCCGCGGCAAGGTGCCCGCTGGGACTCAAAAAGCGCCCCTTAAATACAATGATCACCCTTCTCTTAAAAAATAGTATATAATGATAGACGACTATCTTCGCCTTGACCTACATTAAGTTTCAACGTAGCTATGACTGTTGTCCTTTGCTGGGGCGCCCAGATGACTTGAAATTCAAATAGGATCTCGTAGGCAAGTTAATTCTGTAAACTACTAATGCAGATTTAATTTGACTACGTATAACATTAATTATTAACAGAACTGCCATGCATAACTTATGCGCTCCACAGATATGTTTTACCTCAACAGTCGTCTAAATACGTGTGTGTAACAAGTACTTGATTCAATATAATACGGCCAAATATTCTATTAAATAGTAACAAACTTTGAACCATACCCCAATTGGAAACCTATAGGCTTTTATCCGATATTATCTGATATCGCTCACTATTTACTAGCAGGCAGTCGATAATTGCCGATAAATTTCCAACTGTGACATACATGCATTTTAGATTATAATGCTAAGCAAATGCAGGATTATTGCACATGCAAATAGATATGCTTCAAATACATACACCGTATATATACTTATACATAGAAAACTATTTTACCAGTGTATCAGGTAAGCTAACTAAAAATAGATAATGTAAAAAGTACGTGTATTCGATATGACGCAACTTGAACCTTAGTGAATCAAGTAAAGCAGCAGCAGCAGCACAATCGGTAAGAAGCTAGCTAAGCAGAGGTGAACAGCAGCAATTAAGACACGCACGGGTTCGATACCCGGCGCGAAGCTCAACATTGGAATAGTTTCTAAGTATGTGTACGTGAGTAGCCTTTTCAGTAAAAGGCAAGGATGGGGCACACTCATATTATTGGCAAAAAAACGCGGACACATCCCGATTTAAAATGTCTACAACTAAAGGCGATTTTCGTCGTTCAGGTGCTTCGTGGCACCGATAACTACTGGCAATAATTTTTAAGTGCGATGGGACAATCACTCACTTATTGACTATTGCTGACCAATGAACTTAGTAATTAGTTATCCCTCACTATCACTCGCTAATTAGCCATCGTTCTCTAATTTTTACTACCAAACGCTAAGTAACTTTATATCGATGTCTAACAAACACTCACTAATAAATATCCCTATAGTGAGGAAACTATCATTCACGTGCCCCAATTATTTGGTCATCAATTATCGTTCTCTAATTCACTATTAAACTATAATTAATTAAATGCCGTTGTCTATCTCACTGTCACAAATTAATTAACAAACTATCATTAAAGTAAACTAACTGTCGCTCAGTTGCCCTTACTAATTCCCACTAGCGCATTAACTATCGTTCTCTAATTAACTATCACTTACCAGTCGCACTTTCCCTAATTGCATCGGAGGGGAAATCTCCAACCTGGGAAATAAATGCAGGCAACTTTTTGCTTGGAAACAGCAACAATTCTTCTTAATGAGTGCTGCAAATCTAATAATAATATAAATGCAAATGGCGCTTTGAGAGCAGTCCGTTCTGTCATAAATTTTGTTTAAACATTACCAGGCTGACAGATACACTAATGTGTCCATGATAGTTTATGCTACGTTTCGTACTTTCAAAAGAGTAAATTAATGTTAGGGACAATATAATATTCAGGTTCATTATAAATTTCACTAACATACCTGGGAACGGAGAATTGAGGTACGCCTGATTCATTGTTTCCTGCTAAATTTTTGTCATAGCGCATGATTTATGAAATACATTGATAGAAGTATGGACAAAAACAATGATAGTTAATATATTAATAAGAGTGCGATAACTTTCATTGTTTACATATTTTATGACTTGCGTACCAACAAATTATAGTGTTTCGATTGAGCTGCACATACAAAGGTAATTTTGTACTCACCGATTTTATAATTTACATATCTGGAATCGTCAATAATCATGTATTCCAAAATTATCTGTATTGCTATATTAAGTTCAGAGTTCGATTTAAGAGTTTTCCTTAACTTTCTGGAAGTTCCAGACAGTCACTTCTATATTTTTTTAAGATCTGTTAGGTAATAAAACAATGTACAAATCACTGAATTAAGATTACTGACGACGTTTTAGCACAAAACTTCGGCCATCTTCAGGTGTAAAAAATCATACTTATTATTTGTGAGACTAGAGTAATCACCTTATATAAATTCTGACATAAAAGGAAAAGTTTTCAATCTGTTGTAACTGCACAACGAAAATACAGACCACATGAGAAAAACTGTAAAAAATTTGTGCAAGTATCACAGTCAAAACTTTCTACAATAAGTTTCACGGGTGTCAACGCAACAGCATCAACAACTTCGCTTTAGTACAACCTTCTTTGAAGTGAGGATTTCCGGTCTGTGCGCTCTTTATATAGACTGTCAACTACTGGAAGTTTCTAGATTAATATAGTTTGAAGAAATTGAAGCCTTTATCGTACTGTACAATCATATACAGATTGGATTAGATAGGTGGCAGTAGATGGACCCAGGAGCAGCCAGGGCTTACGCTTCGGCCCTCTATGAGCTAATGTCATTATATCAGTATCATTTTATATCTGAAGAAGAAAGAGAAGAGAAAAAACTCAGCGAAATAGATAATCTTACAAGCACTATTTATGGCTACAGATCCGTTAAACTCGGAGACGTTGAGTTAGTTTAGTTGGGGCATCAGTCGTTTTCATTTCAGTTGCCATTTCTAGGAAAATCACTCGCCCATAGTCTGGTAACTTAAGAGGGTGAGCTGCAGGAGTAAGCAAGTCGCCAAGTTTGAGGGTGAATTCAATCATGTTATGATCTCCAAACCGATCTAAGATGGCCAGTTCGACAATGATTTCACAATCAGGTGTGGGTATAATCAGATTTCGAATAATCCAGATCTAGAAAATATCAGTATTATTATTTTGCTTCACGCTTATTGCTTCAGATGCTTTTAGATAGTTGAAATTGTGGAGCTTGAAAACAATTGAAAAGCTCCTGGAAAAAATATCGACGACCGAGCATACATGTGACGTTCGTACGAATAGTGGGATCTTGTGTTGCTTGAACTGTATCTATATTACACCGCTTCAGTCGGGCATGTAGGAGGTATATATGGCAGCCTTTCTCTGTGCAAGTGAATCTGTATGAAAACAAAGATAAAGAGCAAAGTGGGCACGGAGGATAGATGTTCCGAAGGCCTAACTTAAGTCGAGGTTCGCAATAAGGCCCATTGGGGACACGACTCCCTTAAATATAGGATGAGCGATCCTTTATTGTGCAATAACTACACAACGCTCATTCCCATTAGTGAGTTACGAGACCTCTCCATCAGTGAATACTAGAGGACACCATCCCGTCAGGAAACTACTTGATACTCCAGTCAGCCAAAGCTGAAGCATGCCTTGTCAGAAGTGATGTTACTTGGCCTTCCTATATGTCCAAGCTGAAGGGCATACAGCACATCGTTATTAGTGAGTTACTAGTTCTTCTCATATGCAAAAGACGAGGTAGACACCTTCCCAGCAGTGTAGTAAGTTACGAAACAATCTCATCTGCCATAACTGAACGACGCTTCGCGTTTACTTAGTAGACTTTACCAACCGCAACGGACTGAAGGATACCTTGCTATTAGTTAACAGATCTTCTTAACCGCAAAAAAACAGCATTACATCTACACCTTGTCATTAGTGAGCGACTCCCTGTGCCCTGCAACGGGCCACCAGTGGAGGCAGCTGGAAGCTAGCCGAGGCAACAATCGGCCCAGGATTGGCCCATAAAGTACATTAGGCCGCAGCCTCCACCTTCTGGAGACTCCACCATATGTTAGAGGCTTCCTTATTAAGACGCTTAAGCATATGGTTCATGCGACAGTTTACTGTTCTCATTACTGGTCTGCAGCAATTCTAAGGAGTGCACTAAATTGCTTGCCACCCATTCCCAGTGTCTCCTGCAGGCAACCTGTTGCTGCAGTCGAGCTGTATACAGAGAAGCTGGGGCTGCGCTGTGATCCTCGCGGTATTTAATTTAGATATTCAAAACCAAGACCTTCTTAAGCGACTCCTTCCGATACTGAAAGTAAATAAGATTTCGGAGAAAAAAAAATATGATATGCAGTAGTTTTTCCCAAACGTATAATTGTAATCCACTAGAAAGAAGATACCGCGCAGACGACAAGAATATACGGTAACCTGTGTTGATTAAACTTGTTCACGGTACTTTCTAATGGAGTTCAGAGACAATTTCACTTAAAAACAACTGAAACATCATGAACATTTTAATTTACTCACAGATGAATGGCTATCTGTATTAACATTATTATCGCTATTAGTTCAAGGCACTGCGTGACGAATCATCGTCTCAAAAATAAACAGTTTTGATATATACGGTATATTTTTTTAGGGGAAGCGTAGAACTTAATACCTCTTACTTTAGTTTAACTTACTACACACAGACACACAGTTACATTTACTTTTAAAGATGGTACATATAAACAGGAGTATGATAAGATTTACGTTTGATGCGTTTGACATTTACAGAGAACAAAAAAAAAAAAATACGTCAAAACTAGTCAGAATAACTCTGCACAGAAAGCTTGACTCTATAGCTCCAGTCTTAAACTTGTAGTCTGTAGTTCTGAATGTAAAATTTTAGTTGATAATTTCTAATGTAAAGATCTATTCAATAATGCCGGACGCAAATACGTATCAATAGCGGTACGGTTGCGGTCGATAACTAAGAACAGAGAAACTTTTTATTAAAAATAAAATTGTTGCGGACGTCGAGTGGTAGCGTATTCAATTATTCCAGGTGTAAAATTGTGCTCAGTAGTTTGAACGTAAAACTGCTTTTAAAAATTCAGAACGTAAAGGGGGAAACTTCAATTTCTGAGAGCGCTCCAAACCGCTCGTCTCCGTATTCCTTCCTCTCACGATGCATGCACAACCTGTTGCCTAAGCTTCGCCTCACATAGAACATTTGTCAAAACTTCAAAGGTTCTCTGCTGGGGAGCTCCAGCAGAGCCCTCAGCTTCGATAAATGTTGTAGAACGCGTGTGAGCAGGTTGAGAGCGAGAAGGAATCCCTAACAAATCTGTATTGGGATACGGTGCAGCAATAGTGTTTAGTTCTTACTTTTATGTTAGTACTATATCGTATTAGGCTGTAAAAATATGCAAGCAAAGGAAGATGCCTTAGCATCCTCTTGCCGTTCATGAATATGGTTATTATTATTTATTTACTGGAGGGCCAGCCGTCCAAAATGACG
The DNA here is from genome assembly GCA_001587735.2 of Parhyale hawaiensis. NCBI lineage: Eukaryota > Metazoa > Arthropoda > Malacostraca > Amphipoda > Hyalidae > Parhyale > Parhyale hawaiensis. The sequence continues at coordinate 29,334,434 of LQNS02278125.1, forward strand.
GCAGTATTTTGTGATTAAGTTTTTTCTTGTTCCGATTCCCAGTACAGGTTTTGCTGTAATATAGGTCTCATCCCTGAAGGCCTGATCTTCCAGCCACGAGTTTTGTGAGAGCAATATATCCCCCATGCAAGATAAGGCAGGCAGATCAGTTAGGAATAATGAAATGTTGAGCTGCATCAAGAAAATATCCCTAGTTCAGTCAAAAAAATTCACCGGAAATGCCCAGGGTTTCCTATCGTGGATACCAACCACAGCTCACTTACAGAAAGTAATTGTGTCGGATGTGACTGTATGCACTATGCCCCTAAATTTCCAGAATTGTGACGTCAAAATTACGTCACACCAATGTGGAAATGTTAAAGATTCCGCGCTGCAACAGTGGCGTGACGCAATTGTGACGTCAAAATTCCGGAAATTTAGGGGCGTAGCGCATACACTTACTTAAATCTAACACAACTATCTTCTGTAAATGAACTGTGCTACCAACAGATAGTTGAACCTCAAGCGTCGAAATTTGGCAGCGATGTAAATTCAATGTTTAAGGGCGTCTGTTCAGCGTGAAGTTTCGACTGCTACGAAAAGATAAAAGCGAAATAAAGCGAAAGTGATTATGCGCAAAAGAAACGAAAACTCCCACTAAAACTTAGCTTCTCGAACTGCTAAGAAGAAATTTAGCTAAAAAAAACAAAATGCGACAGAGCTCATGCCCCATGGATTAGAAACTCATCAAAGATACCACTTTTCATCTACTACGCTCAGAAGAAGAATCATCATCGTCCTGTCAAAAAGAACAAAGCTAATTTGAAAATAAAGCCAGAGTCGGAAAATACAGCATTACCACTTTTGACCATCTATTTCAAAAGCTATATTGGTCACCATTACAGCCACAGCTGATTTTTTACGGTATCTTAATTTGTTTTTCAGTAGATGAATTTTTTCCCATCCAAATCTTTAATAGCGAGAAGGAGAGACGAATAAAACAGGCTAAGGTAAGTTATGGATTCCTCGGTGCAAGCTGTGTTCCGAGGAGATTTAACAAAAAGCGATTTAGTTTCACTCATTTACTGCCGGAGTATGGGCAAGGAAGACGTATAGTATATTTATATATAATATAGGTACATAAATAAATACAAAAAATATTTGTTTTAGGATTTTTGACAAGTGTGCCTGGATACCAAAATTTTAATGACAAAGAGTAAATTAATAAATTTGAATAATGGCAATGTTATTGATGCACTACCGTCAATGTTGAAGATACCGCTAACTAATTAAGTTAATAACGAACTCTCTTCATTTAGATATAGTGCTTTTTTAATTGGAATGCATACATTAATTTTCATCAGAGCAAGAACTTTCTCACATATTTTGATTACAGAAGTGACATTTTTTTCCAAGCCGTGACGTAAGTGTAGCTTTAATAGCTGGACCGGTCAATCCCTACGCTCTACGAAATAACTCTGTGCGGCTTGTTTCATGAACGCAGAATACCCCCTATCCCTCACGATAAGCAATTCCTATCGCAGTGAAATAATAATATCGCTTCATTTTAGCTTAGGGAGCCAATTCTGGTCACTTAGCAGAGCGCTTCTCCTCATTGCAATTCTCTGCATCTCGTTCCATCAAGGCACAAATTCTCCATATCCTGCACTATAAGCAATTCTTATCGAAGCAGTGACATCAATGTAGCCTCTCTAGCTTGGCGAGTCAATCCTGGTCTCTCATTACAGCGCTTCTCCTCATTGGAATTCTCTGCATCTTGTTCCATCAAAGTACAATTTTACAGGACCACGCCGCGCGTCCAAACAATGTTGGTCCTAATGGAGAATTTGCCCTGACGACCTGAGCTGTAGTAGCTTGCTGCTGCTGCTGCTGCTCTGGTGGAGCTGCATGCAATACTGACCAAATTGAGCGAGAGTTTAATTGCCTTCCAAATGAATAAATTTGCTGCAGGTTTCTTCAATAACTGCAGAGCTTGGGTAAATGGTACTTTCTCCAATCCTATGAGAGGCAAATGTCAGTTTTATTCAGTTATATGAAAGGCAAATGAAGGTTTTCTCCAGTTATATGAAAGGCAAATGACTGTTTTCTCCAGTTATATGAAAGGCAAATGAAGGTTTTCTCCAGTTATATGAAAGGCAAATGACTGTTTTCTCCAGTTATATGAAAGGCAAATGACTGTTTTCTCCAGTTATATGAAAGGTAAATGACAGCTTTCACGCACAGCTGTAAACGACAAATCGTATAGGTATTGCTGTAACAATTGCACACGAGAATGAAACCTTCTCTAGTTTTGTGAAAAGCATGGGACAGGTTTCTCTGATGGCTGCGATAGAGAAACTGCATGTTTTTTTTAAATTACTGTATGAGAAAAAAAAAAAACATTTTTCTCTAGTTATGTATAAGATAAATATGAAAGACAATGTTTTCTAATGGCAGTGGTAAATAAATGGTACAATATTTTTCTTCCATAATCGCTTAGCAATGTAACAAATTTATCGATTGCTATACTGTTAGACTATTGGTTTCTCTAGTTACGGTAAAAAACAAACGGCAAGTCTCCAATAAAAGTGTAAGCTGATATATTCGTCGTTAACATCCTTGAAATCTGTGACATGCAGCTCTTATAATTATAATGCATTTTTCAGCACGACACATCAAACAACAAGTGCTAAACGGCGTTGTGAAACAGAACGGACATTTAGTAAGTCGATTTAGTTACAGTCAGTGGTTTAAGTCACCGTTTCCGCACGAAGACTATGTCGCAAAAAAATGAATAAGGGGCAACGTGGAGCCCATGTACGGGGGTGTTACCACACAGGATCACCGCGCATGGGAACAGCAAGTCGGAAAAGAAGAGGAAGAACAGAACAAATGATCATCAGTAGGAGCATGAAAATAGAAAGAAGTAAAGTGGGCACGAACTACAGATGTTCCAAAAGCTTAGCTATTGGCGTTGGTAACCTACAGGGTGAAAACTGAGAGCAACATAGCACCCATGCACAAGGGTTGTCCCGTACTGGATCAATGCTCATGAGTACAGCAAGCTGAGACGGAAGAGGATGAACGGGACAAAATATCATCAGTCGGATTCTGAAAATGGAAAAAAAAACAGCAAAGTGTAACAGGTAAAGGGCAATAAATTTCAAATGCTGCGATAGGCAAGTCCTCAGCTTCATCAATAGCTTATGAAGTGAGGGAAAACTGAAAATTTTCGTTTATAAGTGTGAAGTGTTAATGCGACACCGACATTAAAAAATAAATAATAAAATTTTTATCATCTTGAGACGACATATCAAATACTGAAGAATACGATGAGAAGTTCAACGTAGAATCGAAACGTACGTCGTGGGTAACGAAATTTCTCCGTTGTACTTCTCATCGTATTCTTCAATAATAATAGAGTGAACGCAGAAACATACTCTGTTCTACAAAAGTCTACAAATCACATTTTAAAACTCTTTATTTATGAATAGAGTTTGACTAATGTAGAAACGCCACATAGTTCTCGTGAATCATATCAATTTCTGTGATAACTGCATTACAGAATAAACCACATAGGATGGATTTCTTCAGTCCCAGTCTCGTGTTTACTGATGAGGGAGATGACACCTGAGATTGATATGCATAGAATAATCGCTTTAGATGTATTTCTTAAAGCATGTAGCAGAGATGGGACACTGACTTGCATAGTGAACAGTGAAGGTCAGCAGTGTCGTCGACGTCAAAATTCATGGTGCGATTTTAATAGTAATTGGAGAAGTTAATGCAGAGTTAATTTCTGCCTTAATATATAGGGAGAACGTAGCGTTGCCTGAGAGAAAAGTCAGCAAGGCACGAGTCGTAAATATTGTAAGAAAATTGGGAATCCAATCACGAAGCACCGTACATTGGAGAAGTAAATAAGGAAAAATAAGAAACAACAAAAGAAATATCATCCAAAAAAGGAAAGAAAGAAATAATGGACGAAAAAGAAAGATGCATAAGAAAACTAACCAAGGTCAAAAGGTCACCCATGATATAATAGAAACGTTAAGCGCAATACCTCAGTAACCTGCTGAATGTATTTAAAATATTAGCAGTGGATTGAGGAACAAAAGTACAATTCTAAAAGAGTTTATAGAAGCTGAAGATTTTTTTTGCTCAATTTTCTTACTATTTTTGAGAGCGTAAAAGTGGGTAATAGATAAATAGTGGAGATCAGGCCGGTACTCCACGGGTGATTGAAAAAGAAACTGCGCAGGAACCAACGATTAAATTTCGTTCAGTGCTTCAGTTTTTTGCGAAAATCGTTTTTACGGAGAAAAAATAGTATGCAACGTAGTAAATATTTTCATAAGCAATACACGAGAAAAAAAATCATCACTACGAGAGTAGATGGAAACAAATAGAAGAAAGTGAGAAAAGTTTTTTTTTTAAATATCGGTGTGACTTAGTGATATATTTTCCGCTGATCGACGTTATACATTTTTCCCCCTGAATGACGATTCATTGCATGCGAAAATAAAATGTTTTTGCAAATGAGTATAATAATACATATATAACGATTCTAATGCAGCCTTTTTTATATAGTTGATATATTTTGAAAATGTTGTTATATGGAATTCATAGCTAACGCAAAGGGGCCATATCATTACTAGTTTTTCAGTTTGACAATATATATTGTGCTCTCAACGCAGGCTCACATAAATAAATCAATAAATAATTGAAACTCAACTGGTTTGTGCAGAAACACGTCGAAAATGTAACTGTAATCACAAGGTAGTTAAACACATTTATAATACCAACAACAAACTAGTCATTTACCATTATTACTTTTACACAATCAGTTCGCCGACAAACATTCTATACTTTATAAATGTTAACTAGAGCAATCACATATACTTCACTGCAACCAGTTTGTCCATAACATGCGTTAATAATCCAAGAGGCGCATCATGAATTCCAAATTTGATCCCCATGTACTTCTGCTGTATTTCGACTGGAAACTCTTTCCTTTAACAAGCTACCGTAGCATGACAGTCATTAGCTCGACCTTAGCTCTAAGTAATTAGCTCATGATTACGTCAATTATTTGACGTCAACGGCATGACCATCGTGTATCGTCTTTATTTCTGTTGCCTCTGCCTTCCTCTTGACTTTTTGTCTTTTTTAACTAGTCTCCACGTGCATCCCAATCGATCACTATAACAGTTTACCGAGCAAACAACACATAATCAACAAAACATGCAAATTTTTATACCATGTCTATTAATTATTATGTCGTTTTTTTTTACCAGAAACGTGTACGCTACCAATCTAGCAGCATTAGCACGTCACTCGAGTACCTTCACTGCTGTTAATAATACTCTTTACGTCGGAAATGGCAGCAGTCCTCATTATAGAATATTGCGATGCACGCGTTAGGCTCATCATAGCAGGCACATCAATGCTAATGAGCGCCAAAATTTGTCTGAAAACGGTGTGGGGGCCTCAACGTCGTCATATTATAGCGTACATAGCAACAAGCCCTCAGTTCGGGAAACAAATATGTAAACTGGAGTGAATATATCTGTGGTGATTTTAAATCGCCAAAAAAAAGATAGGAACCTACTAGAAATATTATACAGTGTACAATAACTCGAAAAAATTAAATTATTTGCAGCAAGGAAATCGGTCTGTTCATGAGCTGTCAATGCAAATGAATTTCTTTTCGGGTTCAAATAAAAAATTCTAAAATGAAATGGAGAATTGAATTCGTTCCGATTGCTTATCATCCACTTATGTAACCTTCTCACTAGTCTTTTGGAAAGAAGCATTTTCTCGTCTTAGTAATTAATCAACTCAATTTCTGAATATTATGCTGAATGAAAGGAGACTTTCAAGAAGCTGGTTTGTTTCACTGTTATTTTGGAATACGGATGACACATTAGATTATGTTAAGCTAAGTAAGATTAGCTATGTCGTGAGAAGAAGCAGAATTGACATTTATAAATGGCACTTTGTACCTTTGTGTCTCTGCAGTATCATCAAACTTTTCTGACAAATTGACCAATTTGACAATATTTACCTCCGCCAAGGAGTTTATGTTTTCATCGTGTTTGTCTGTCACCAAAATAACTCAAAAAGTTATAAACCGATTTGGATGAAATTTACAGGGTTTGTTAGGTATGTTAGGAGAAACAGAAGATTAACTTTTGGTAAATATATGTCCATCGGTTTGTTTGTTTGTCCGCCTCAATTTTTTCGATGCCATAACTCAAAAAGTTATAAATGGATTTTGATAAAATTAACATGAGTTGTTAGGTATATAAGAAAGCTTATATGACCAAATTTTGGTAATAATCCGTTGGTTCGTTCGTTTGTCACTATTTTTAATTTTATGCTTGAGAGCACAATAACTCAAAAAATAATGAATGGATCTTTATGTAATTTATATGGTTTGTTAGTAATGTTAAAAGACATAAATGACCAAATTTTGGTGCAGATCGGTTTGTTCGTTTATATGTTTGACTTATGTTTGTCATAACATTTGTTAACAGTATAACTCAAAACGTTATGAACGGATCTTCAAGAACATTAAACAAGCTGTTATTAATATTAAAAGGCACAAATGATTAGATTTTGAAGTTTATACAAGGAAAATTATTGTTTCAGAACCAATTTGAATTTTTTGCTACCGTTGCCTCACTTGACGGAGGTATACGCTCTCAGAGTGCTCTAGTTCTACTATGGATCTCCTCGCAAATACAGTTTAATTTGACCCAAACAGTAGAAGAAAGAAGTAATATGGGTGCTATATGAAGAACCCAATAATTGTCTGAGAACAGTACGCAAGTTGGGAAGACGAAGAAAGCCAGAACGAAGACTATCGGCAGAAATAGAAAACGAAGATAACACTAACTGCTAGGTCAAGCTATGGTAATCAGTTCACCGTCTCATCACCGCGAGTTCTATAATAGTCACGCTGACCTACCCATGCACTAGCCGATCATTCTTAACTCCTAGCTAACTCAGTAACTCTTGCTAACGACCGAAGCTGCAGCGGTCCGACAACCACAGCGTCATTCAGGCAACTTGACATGGCAGCTCATTTTCCCGCAACAGCTTCGTGTGATCAAATGGCCACAGCGAAAGATTCGCGAGTAACTTCGCCGTATCAAAGTTACTTTCAAATCTCGTTCTCTCGCGGCTTTGTCCATGGTACCAGAAGTGCATGGAGTACGATAACGGTGTCGTAAACTGAGGCGGACATTTCGGTCCACTGCATGGCGGCCATCTGTGGCCCAGTTACAAAAGAAATAAAATGACAGAAGTACCAAGAAATCAGGGCTATTTTACTTGTTTAACTAACCAGCCTTAGTTGTAGGACTCTAATGTATAGTAAAACCCAGTATTGTCGCTTGCTTGCATCTCTCTGTCCCGATGGGTAGGATTAATTAATGAGACAATATTCAACTGCTGAAAGGTAAGAGGATCGCTCCACCGACAGCATACTATACTTCTTATGCGAATATTTGTTTTCAACTTCATGATGGACACACTCAGTACATCAATGAACGAAAAGGAAATTAACTTTACGGAAAACAGAACCGAGAAGAAACGCAAATGAAACAGGGCTTCGGGGAAGTAGTTAATTTCTGCCGTCATCTGACGACCGTCAGACGACAAGTCCTACATAAAATATAATCTACTACAACACTGGCATGACCAGCGAGCATCAGTAACAGTGCTATCTATTTAATAGCAACAGATTCTGCACTGGATTTTGAGAACGAAAATTGTGTCTGACATGCATCATAAAGTGTTTTTGAGCGCATAAGAGGCTAATAGGTTGGCTAATAGATTCTCGCACATGAAAAGAGAATTTAGCTATGCTAGGAAACACGAGGGCTGTAATGAGTCATGAACGCGAGAAAATTTCGATACTTATCTCCAACTCAACCCAACTGTGTTGCTTCTAAAGCTTACAACAGTCTTCAAAGTGGCGAAGACAAAGCTACTCTCTAAAGTTCCAGACAAGTGAAGCCTCGAAATCCTAATTTTACCGGTCAGTCGAAAGCGCTCCGCCATTAATAAAAACTGAAGCTGCAGCAGCAGCCGCCAGTAAGCAGAGGTGGATTAGTCAGTAAATTAAATCCGGTGGTCACATTCAGCTACTCATTAAGCCGTGTCTACTATTCAGGTGCACGCCCTACTAATTAATGGGAGTTTGTCCGACAACTTGATCTCCATTACCGCAGTTTTCCAGGAATTTGGACGAAATTCAGCAAGCGCGAAACGACCATCCAATAACATCACCTGCGCACGTCTAACTCGAGATTAAGTCACTAACTCTAGAAAACGATCGAAGAAGCAGCAGGCAGTAAGCTAAAGTGCGTTAGTCAGTAAATTAAAGAGAGGTAGTCAGCAAATTAAACTGGCCGTTCGCATAACTCCAGCAACTCATTACCCAGTGTCTACGCCAGCTCTACCGTTTGCGTGCGCGCTCTGCCATGCTCTCGCTAATGAATGCCAGTTAATCCGGCAACTTGATCGCCATTAGCACATTTTTTTCAGTAATTTGCACCCGTAGAGGGGGAATTTACTTGGGTGAAGTACAAAGGAATTTATTGCTGAAGAGTTAACATAGTGACCCGGCGACTGTGATGGAGGGATTATTATTCAAGTGGATCTTATTTTTGACTATTTGGACAAGATGGAGGGAACATCTACATGTCTGAAGCGGAAAGGATTTTATCGATCGATGAGGGGTTGGTAGGGCGACCACAAGACCACCATCTAGGGATAATTAAACTATTTAACTTGATCACCATTAACCCGTTTTTCAGGTATTTGAACAAAATATAGAAAAATCTACAGACGTGAAATGTGAGGGATTTTACGGTACTTTTAAGGTGCTGAAAGGAGAGTAGGAAAATGAGATGGAGAAAGCATTACTCCTTGGTAATGATTAACTCATTTTTTGAGGAAAGTGGACCAACGGGCGGAAGTATGTACAGTGNCAGACGTGGTGAAATGTGAGGGATTTTACGGTACTTTTAAGGTGCTGAAAGGAGAGTAGGAAAATGAGATGGAGAAAGCATTACTCCTTGGTAATGATTAACTCATTTTTTGAGGAAAGTGGACCAACGGGCGGAAGTATGTACACTGTACACGAGTGGAGAACAGAAGAAGTTGGTTAACAGAGGAGCTAACGGGCGAGTAGGGGATTGTGATGAAGGGATACCTACCTAGTGGCAGAAAAAAAAGGTATTCTTGTCCGTGCTATAACGTCTGGTAAATTTTTGCATTTTTCACACTGAAATATTGTGTGCACCATGTGGAGACACGGTATGGAGTAACCCGTTAGTTTCTTGAGTGTTTAATAAAAAAAAAATCGTTCATACTCAATAAATGAGACCATTTGATGCAACTGCGCGCAATTACTGAAAATCTGATGAAAAGTAATTTCACACTTTTTGAAGCTTTTATACCTTACAAAACAAGTCCATACGCTATAACTACCTCTTGCATTTTTAAATTTTTTTATTAAACTAACCAAAAAGCCACACATTTTTGCACGTTTTAAAGTTTTTGTTTTTAAGAACACGCCCATAATGAAAGAACGAAATGTGTTGACAGTGACACCATCATTTTCCCTAAGCCTCCCAAAGGTACTGAGAGAAACAGTTATACGATTCATCAGCCGAGTACGACAACCCTGTCGTTTGTTCAGAGCTGCTCACAGTAAGGTTACCGTAATAATAAACACAGCTCTCCAATTACAGCATTACCTTTCGCAAGTCAATCCTAGGCTTACCTCCTTCATAAATGACATCTGACGCAACGCTATTCCTCCGAGAAACTATTATGACTACACAGAGTTAATGATTCACCGCAAGACTTCATCTTGCTTTTCCCATAGCAATTAACACTACTACGTACGCATCGTATATTATAAACTACGCAGCTAATTGTGAAAGGCGATCAATACGATGCATGTTGGGAGCACCAGCAGAGACAACATTCACCGCTTTACAACAACACGTGCAGGCGGCCGGTCTACAAAGCACCAATAACAATTCATGCTTGCCACCCGCCTGCTGCTCCGGCGATGCAGAGACAGAATATATGCATCACTTGTGCCCCTTCCGCTACCCAAAGGCTGGCATTGCATATCGATTGGGTGGTAGCAGCTGGTGATATCTATCACAATCAGCGTCAGTCTCTATGGAACGGACATTCACCATCAGAATGCGAGTACCATGCGCATGAGTGAAAGTAAACACCGTTACTTTATGGATTTACGCCGATGAAACAGGGTCACTCTAGGGGGAGTGAGCATTCACTATCAGTATGTGAGTGTCACACGTGGATTTTAAGTGCCACATCTACATATACTTTCTTAATTTACGTTGAAGATGCACTTTTATTGTTGTTGGAGCATTCACTATCAAAATATGGGTGCTACATATCCACGAATACTTCGGCTTTAGATATATGGATTTACTTTGAAAAAATAACGGCACCCGTCTTGAACATTGACGAGAGCGCCTAATCAACGGTATTCATGTTTTGTATGCGTGGCTTCCGAGTTCATCCTCCTAATATAAAAAAGCGAATCGTGCATTTATTTATTTAGTGTCCGTTTCTTAATTAAGGAAATAGGCGAAAAATAACCCAGGTAGCAGATTTTGTAATTAAATTGCGTTTTCATGGAAATCGATGACCAGGCTGCAGAAGACGGTGAGAGTGGGATCCTTATCCCTTCATCTGAATGCACTTCTTGCTTGAAACACTTATTGTTATCGCAACAAAAATATTTACAGCTTCTGAAGTCTGATTCGATAACTTTTTTATTTCTCTTGGGTCACGACCTATAAATGCAGTAGATTATCAACGAAGCACTCACTAAGAGATGATTTGTCACGGGGCGGTAGACATTTATTTCTTCTAGCTTGCTGTCTTTCTTTGACGGAGCAGTTTTCGCTTCATAGGCGGCTAAAATTTCAGCACTGCAACGAAGCAGATATTTTAGGTTGAAAAACGATATCATGGCTTCGGTACGCTCACATTGCATATATGCTGATTGGAGTTGCATTCAAGTTCACTGTCGTATTTTACTCAAAAATTTACACCTGCTTCTCACAATGAAGGAAGAAGAAGCACGTTTAGGAAAAGGAAGAGACTGGAGGATAGGGAACGTAAAAAAGAGCAAGACAACTACAGTCTTAAGAACAAAGACGTGCTTTTAATGGAGAGAGATAACGCGTCTATGTGACAAAGTGTCAAAAAAGACTTGAAGCAGAAAGGTTACAGAAGGGAATAGGAGCTGTTGATAAACGTGAGATGGAAAATTAGGAAACGGAAAGTCATAGAAGAGAGGACCTAAGGATGAGGATACTACAAAGGATCACTGAAGAAAATGAAGAAGCAAGTCAGAGAAGAGCAGATTCCGCACCGGGCTATATTCAGCAAACATATCGATTATTGCGTGAGCTTTTTCACGCACGGGTTCAATAGTACATATATAACGCGGGAACCATAAAGGTCTACTAAGTAGGTATGGAGAGAGTGGTTCTAGGATTACACTAGTAGATTTATTTTGACTTTCGTTAACATTGACCAAAATACATACAATGTAGTCTGCAGGACTGCATAAGAAAGAAGTCTGTCTTTCATTTACAAAGATATTATCAATGTCACGAATACACGAAATAGAGACCTATCTTGCAAGCAATCTTGGAAGTTGTCAAGCACCAGACAGTTGCAAAACTTTGCTCCTACGCTTTCGCTTTGGGACCACAGAAGGCTGTTCCTCCTTGGAGTTATAAACAAGACTGTCCACCACAGGGAGTACTGATGCAAGATGCAATGCCACTTATAAACTTTGCGACGCGATATCCGCCGTGAAAAAACAGCAAAACGCCATAAACGCAGACCAAAAAGAAACGTTGTGCTATGTGCGATAAATCGTTATTAGCAAAAAGCATCGGACAGCAAGTTACTTCCGAGACACAGTTGACTTTGAGTGCCTCTCATATAAGAAGCACGAGACTTGAAGAAGTTGTCTAAATGTAATAATGCAAATTTGGATACGGCACTGAAGGGGTTAAACAAGTAAAAAACAAAAAAACGCAACAATTCTGAGTCTCAGCAAAAGAAACCGTAAATATCACCCGATGTAGGATTAGCTGAAAGCATAAGGTGGTCTCGTGCGCCATAACCTCAGACTACCGCCATATAATCTCGCTACCATTAACTGAAATTCACCACAGATAAGGTGTGGCACAGTAATGTAACAACACGACACGTAGTGGAAGTGTCGCGCACCAGATATGAATCGTAGAACCCAGAGCAAGAGTAAGCGTAAGCGCTGAGCCAGGCACGAGTAAGCGCAAATACGCTCAAACAGCGCTAGGTACCTAAACCTCTTCCGTAATCCCCGTATCGCATCAAGCGCAGCCATTGGCACTGCTCAAGCAGACGTAACGGCACGCCGAGGAGATCCAGCTTCACTATAGGGAACAGAAACGTCGGAGGCAGCGCTAAGTGAAGCGCAACAGGTGGTCGGGTACAGAAACCATGCTGCCGCCCCCAGTCTCGACCATCATTAATGGAAGTGGAAAAACAGAGAAAAACACTAGCAAGCTCAATGGCATCGAAGACCAACAGAAAGGATAAAGCTAATGGGCGTATTTGTAGTGCAGAGCGAAAAGCAGTTGATGTTAATAGAATTACTGGAGAAAAAACTGCCACCGCTACCGCAAGAACTTGAGTAGGTTCATTGACCACACCAGTAGAGCCAAATCTCAACGAAAGGACAGAAGCGTCGGAGGCACCATGAAGTGCAACAGGTGGTACGGTGAAGACCACACAGAGCCAAGTGTCAGCCTCAAACAGCGGAAGTGCATAAAAAATTAATGAACAAGAAGCACGCTTGAACTCCTATGTGATATCGGTGACGGTAATAAGGGACAACCTGCATGAGTTTAGGCACCGCAAATAAACTAAAACTAATCTGGCAGTTTGTAAAAATTATTCTGGTATGGACCATTCATAAACCTAGCTCAGCGGTACGGGAAGCGCACAATGGTTGTATTCTATGTGCTATTAATTCGGTCTGCAGATAATGCTTTTACGTGCGAAATTCATGAAGATTACACAAGTAAAACTTACGTTATTTTAGTGATGAAAGTGTGCAAGATTTCTCCAAGCGAAAATTTACTCCCGTTGACTCGTACGCCGTGGCCACACTATGGAATCAAAGGTTCGAGTCTGCACTTCGTTCGTGCGACATTATATCTGGTACGAGTACGGTATCACTGTGTATCGGCACGACAATCGAGCTGCACGTTCGCCCGTAAGCTGATCTTATGATTATACAGCGCAGCCCAGGCATTAGGTACACATAATACCACAAAAGAAGTGAAGCAACGAAGAAAAGCAAGAGAAGTCGAGGCAAAGCATTAAGTGAAGCAACAGGTGGTAGGGTGCACACCACACCACCGCAGCCCTTCGGGCCAAGCCACCATTAGGCCGAAGTAAATGCTGCCGTAGCTGATAATCCTCCGGCTCTTATTTTATGGAAGCTCATTGCCCTGATGTATTATTATTGCCTGCGCTTCTTTCGGGAAGAGAGCACAGCGGGAGGAGCCTCAAATGGGAAGCGGCTTGCCAGATCCAGGTCACCCCGTATGATATCCTCCACAGTTGTAGGTAATGACGACCATTCATTACGACACTGCATGGTATCGCTAAATTGAGCTGAAATTATGTTGATTACCCCTATAGCTGGTGGTAACGATGGGGCTAGGCCTCAGAAGGCAGAGAGTAGTTAAGTGAGAAAAAGTATGGACTGTTTTCAGCTGCTGAGCAATACTCCGGTACCATTAGACGAGAATTACGTAATGTAGGCCACTGTCAAATGATTTAACTCCGGCAACCATGATGTGTTTCAACTTAGGCAACCAAAAAGTGAGGCAACACCGGAAACCATGAAGTGATGCAGCGTAGGCACTCATAAAGTGGTTTAATTTACCTCGGCAGTTACGTGAAAATAATATTGGCAATCATAATGTGCAGCTTTAGATGGTTCCAGTAATGAAGGGTTGTATCAGCCATAAATTGTTCGGTTTTAATATCATTTACCGGCTGTTTTGATGTCTTTATCTCATAGTTACTTCCGTCAAGGAGGTTATGTTTTCGTCGTGTTTGTCTGTCTTGCTGTTTGTCTGTCTGTCACCAGGATAACTCAAAAAGTTATGAACCAATTTAGATGAAATTTACAGGGATTGTTAGGTATGATAGGAGGAACAGATGATTAACTTTTGATGAAGATATGTCCATCCGTTTGTTTGTTTGTTTGTCTGCGTCATTTTTCTCGATGCCATAACTCAAAAAGTTATGAATGGATTTTGATGAAATTAACA
>LQNS02278125.1:29349011-29420364 GCA_001587735.2 Parhyale hawaiensis
TTATTAATATAAAAAAGCATAAATGATCAGATTTTGGAGTTTATGCAAAGAAAATTATGGTTTCAGAGCCAATTTGAATTTTTGCTACCGTTGGCTCACTTGGCGGAGGTATGCGCTCTCAGAGTGCTCTAGTTAAACATGTATTTTTAGTTCATTGGTAGGTACCAACGTAGTATTACGGAGGTTTCAATTAATTTTTTCAACATTACTGGGTTTTCTTAACCTCACTTTTCTTGCGGCTGTTGGGATGAAGCCTACCGAAAGCTCTACATACATCAATTTCTGAGGTTATTGCTTCAAATCCGTCATTGCAAAATTAAAACTCAATTGCATGTGATATTAAAGTACATTACGTGTAGTATCTCTGAGCCAATTCTTTCTATAAAATTTTAATATTCCTAGAAATTATGATAAATTTTCGAGTATTCTTGGCGTCAGAAAGTATGATATACATCGCCTACTGAAGATATATGATAGAGAATTTCGATTGCGTGCTCTGCAACGCATTCTTTATGGTATGACAAAAAATAATCTTTGTTTGAGGTCTCTGTGATTATTAGAACTTATTTTATTAACACTACGTAAATCGGCCTCCAGGCCCAATTGCGAGAGGCCCGATTTCAATGCCCAGTCAATATATGGTGTGGTCTATGGATATAAGTAAAAAAAATCTTTGTATAATGTGTGACACTAACATCCATCAAGGAGACGTGCGCGAATTCTGTTGCGGACAACTGCTATATTCTCAAGTAACAAATTAAGCAGATATATGCATTTTGATATACGTTGCATGATGCGACATTCTATTAAAGGTAAAGAAATATCCACAAGAGCAGAGCTTCAACCCTCGATGCGGGCGGGAGGTGTTGAATTAAATTAGAACTTTGCCATCTGTTCCAAGGCTTTGCAAATATATTCCCATCCACTCCAAACTATTCCTGCAAAAACAGCGCGCCTGCAGGATGTTTATATCCAAGATATTTGCGACAGCCACTTTGTCTCCTGAACATACAACTTTTGTTACAAACTTGCCACTATTGATAGCTTTTGTTGCGCCTACAAACTGGGGAGCGGAATGGCTTTTTTTTCCTTGCACATTTGTTTTCGGTGTTGAACGTACGGAGCTTCTCTGTTCTAGACCTTTGAAGGTTCTTCACGTACGCCGTTGCTTTCGTTTGCTGGCTGAATGAATGACCACTGGTGACTATAGTTTATTGATGTTAAAACAAAGCCAACAAAAAGACGGAAACGGAAAAATGGAACAGAATACAAGAAAATAGTAACGAGAGAATAGAATAATTATCATCGGATGGAAAATGAAAGCAAAAAAAAGAGGAAACAATGTAGGCTTCTTAAAAGATACCCCGGAGGTTCAACCAAAGGTCCTATAGTTTGAAATTACATATGAGCTACATCGAAGGCGCAATTCCGTTTATCATAAGAGAGGCCAAGGTAAATAATAATCACTTCAGGAGTCTATATATCATTATTTCCATTGTCAGAGAATCTGTGTCTATTAACTCGAATTGAGTGATTTCATGGAATTCCTAGGAATTTTAGTAATTTCGTGAAATCCCCGAGTGAAACAGGCATTACATGAAATTACTGAAATTTTCAGGGACTTCATGAATCACTGGTTTCACACATTCACTGTAGTATATTTACTGACATACTGAGAACTGAGTACTAAGGCACATTCTGCGCATAACAATATCGCATTGCATGCATACTAAAAATTAATTTTCACAAAGTAAACTTCTGTAATAGATTAATTGACTAATAATTTTCACAGTTATAATTATTTGATTCTCAACACTTTATCGGTCACATGGACCTGAGTGTCCACTTTCAAATAGAGCTCTTCCTACGGAAAAGGACGTTTAGTGAAGACGGCAAAGGAATAAACATAGTTAAGTATCGGTTTTCTTACGAACAACTCTATTTAAAACACAACCAAACGGTCGGTCCTCTTTGGTATTAAATAAATAATTTAACGTGGAAACACAAAATGGGGGAGCCAGTTGCAAATAAGTTTTCATTAGAGTTATTCATATACAATTTATTATTCGTTAAGCTAATTACTAGATTAATAGTTAATATCTACGCTGCAAGAATTTCACTGATTAAAGAAGAAACATTAGTAGGGAGAAGAGCGGCTATTTGAGCTGTTTCCGATCCCAACGCCGGGCGGCGCCCAACCGGTTTGTTACAGCCAATGAACATTCAGGGTAGCGGAGGCTTGAGAGCGCGAACCGAAAGCGTGCGAAGTTAGAGGCGTGGTAAACAAGTGTCCATCTGGTGGCTCTGCTCCCTATTAGTATTGTATCATGTAATGGAGCTCAACAGCATCACGGTATCTCCATAAATCATTTTGGCACTAAAATCGTTTAAATATATAAACCGAAAGTTAGCCCATTCTCGCAATTACGCACGCAACATCAGTGCTTATGATGAAAAATTATACGGTGCGGAAGCGTATTCTAGAATGTCAACGGTCAACTTTACATGGCAGCTTAGCCACGCCTATATTTTTGTAAACTTTGCGAGCACAGTATATTTTTCGCAAACACTGCATACACTGATCTTTGTTATATTGTAATTTCACTTTAGTATTCCCTGCTAAACCAATACAACTGCGTTTCAAAAGAGGACCCGGAAGGGTCGTGTAGTAACTTGCCAAGCTAAACGACGAATCCATGCAGGCGGGATTGCCACCCATGGCAACAGCAATATATATTTTTACGAAATTGTTTCCGAGCACTGCCATTCACTCTGGAAAATTATTCAGGGAGAAAAATTCTTCGACAGAACTCTGGCGAATACGAGACAGTATTGAGCCTGAGCTCCGTCTTGGTCGACGTATAAGAGCTCCGGCCGTTCACTCCTCCAATAGTTTATATGTAAATAGACTTTACCTTTTCGTCTGTGCTTTCTCCCCTTCGGGCGTAGTTTTAGGCAAGTTAGCGCCCTTAGAGATCAGTTTCATTTGAAATTCGAAATACAAAGGAGCTGTTTTCGCAAGTTCGCTCTCCAAAGCGCCTTTACCTTTCGAAAGGTTCCATTCAAAATCCAGTGCAGCGTTAAATGGAAAGTTAAGGGAAAATGCAGTAAAGAGGAGACTTTCTTCTCAGGATCTTCATGGAGAGTCTAAAGGAAGGTGATTGCCTTCCGGTGAGGCAGAAAACTCCCAAGTGATATGGGAGGCTATTCAGATATGCGCGCCAAAGTGCACCGAAAAGCCAATTAAAAACTTTGGACGATTTCTTAAGTTGTGCTAAGAAGTAGACAAAGCTGTGAATTATTTTCGAATGCCTAGTGTTCATCGAAAGTCAATCAGGTTCGTCAAAACATCATTGAAGTGTTAGGAAGAATATATTAGCAGATAGTCTAACTCCACAACCACAGTAGTGCACACAATACATAAAGTAATGTGGGTCCAAAGAAAAAGAAAAGCATCCCGACGAAGATTTTATAGGAAGGCTAAACCTAACCTAACAAACTTAGCTAACACCAGGTTCTCAGTTTACTTGCAAGCAAAGCAAAGGCAAATCAATATTTTGCAACTTAATGTAGTCAGGGATTTCCATCGCAAAGCGTGAATTTTTCAGAACGCATCACGTCTTTTTCTTTACTAACAAGTAAGTGACCGTACATTGTATCATCTTTTTGGAATTTAACTCATGAACCAACCACGTACCGTCCACGTGTCGACTTTTCTAGACGCTTCACTGAATAACGTTCGCATTAGAAACATATATGCGGTTGGGGTCACTGTCGTTATGAACATGAATCACTCTTTGGCGTTCCACACCCTGATCTTCTAATGGGAGCCTGAGAGGATGTCCCAATTTTACCGTACGGCATTTATAATTTCCGAAATTGCCTTCAGTAAAACTTGGAAATAAAAACACGGCAATTTTGTTACACTTCGTATGGGCAGGCAGATAAAATGTATCGCGAGTGATAATGAAAATTTGGATGAAAATAAATTTGGTGGGTCAAAGTGAAGCTATTCGCGTAAATTTCGCTTTCGCAAAGCATGACTTTTTAAAAATTCGAATTGGTTTATGATAAACGCCACCCGACTGCTTCGAAAATTCAATTTCAAGCCACGAGCTGGCAGAAGATTCCGTTTTATTGACTACACAATGGTTTATGATTGGCAATTAAGGTTTGCAGGCTTACAGACTAATTGATAAGAGCTCTCTTGCGCTGATAGACCGCCGGTGGGAGCCGATCAAACCATTACGGCAGAGAAGAATGGGAATTTTGGGAAGAGTGGGAGTTTTTGGGAAGATTGGACGATTCCAGCGGGCTTGCTTGCACGACCGAGCTACAGCGCCCATTAATTAATGCTATTCGATATTATCGATCACATTTGTTATTATGAGCCATTTCAATTTTATCTTAGCACTTGTACCAGGTTCTTATGGCAGCTGTGTTCATCGGATAATTAAAATATTTTGTACATCGCGTTACAATTTTATGTTGCATCTACCGCTGCAAAGTAGCCGGTTTGTCAGCGCCAGAGCAGATGGACGACCAAAGCAAGAATTTACCTTAGCTTGTTCGAAAAGTTCCGGAGTTTAATTGACTAACTAATAGGACACCACCTGTATAAGATTAGATTAGATAGGCGGCAGTAGACGAACCAATAAGCCCATTCCCAGAGATGGCACTATAGGAAAATAATATCCATGGATGAATTACTTTTGTAGCTCAGTCTTGATAAAATCTAGTTTGTTCAATGAATTCTGGTAGTTAAGTTTGTTGGAGCATTGTACGCACTTCTTACTTCACAATAGTCTATTCTACAACTGACATTTTCTCTTGCACGCTCCAATTTTCACTAGAAAAGGACATATGAACACCAGATGAGTTGACATGTCAATCCCAAGCCAAATAACTTCTAACTGCGCAGGCGGGAAGTTCTTCCAAGCAATTAAATGAGACGCAATGTAGTAAGTTAATTGACGAAATAATGCTTGTTATAGAGTATTCTTTGGGACAGGTGCAATGACACACAAAGGTCTAGGAAGAGAGTAGACAGAAATCTTGTTAGAATATGAAAAGAAGCTCCGTAATGATTGCCTTGATCTTAATGCAGCAGCTTACCAAAATTAATGAAAAAGCGGTGATACACAATACTGCTCTGCCCTAGATTTCACTTGATGTAATCAATGACCTACAGCGTTATACATGCCTTTTCATTTACTTCTTTATTTACACAAGTGCATTACATCGTCTAACTCTATTTTCGATATTAATCCTGTAGTAAGTCACTAAATCGCATACAAAACTTCTAACATGCAGCTATGCAATACACCTACTAACGTTTCGCTATCCAAATGAAACTATTCGGTCATGTTTCAAAATACTGCTTCCAATGAAAATAATATGCTTTATTAGGTACAGATAGGGAAATGGTACAAACGAAACAGCTCAATACTAAAGTTACATTAGATACAAATATCAAGTAATACCATCATTAGAAACTACACTGCATCGAGGCCCATTGTTTGGCCCCTGTTTGGAAATAGTATACGCTGCCATCGGCTATACATGCTAGATAGTTTGTAGCCAGGACCGTTGCGGATCACCTTGAGTAAGGCGTTATCAGATTTTTCTATCCTGAGCTTGAGTCTTACAGCGCATTTTCTTGCCTTTACTTTGAGGCAATCAGTATACTTTTGAACAAATACCATATTTATAAAACGTAATTACCAGTGGGGATGAGTAGGGGCTGGTAAAACAGGAAAACGATCGTACACGCCACGCTGCAGCGGCCACAGCAATCCCGCATCACCAAAGTCATAGTATCATGTTTTTAATACTGCCAGTGCTACAAAGATTGGTCATTAATGGGTCTGATAAAAAGATAGTAAACAACAGATACAGCACATATTTAGGCCTGCGGCAGCAGAAGTGGTAATTGAGCACCACGAGAGTAACGTTTGGTCCCATTTTAATCAGAGGTAATTCCACTGAAAGACGGCAAAGCCGTTACAGCAGGTAGTTAAGAAAACCAAAGTCAAACGTTTGGCTACAAGACATTTGTTTACAGGGACACAGGAAGCCCGTACCAAAGTGCATCTAGTACTACAGTAGAGTATTTACTCCTGGAAAGAAGATTGGTGGAGTTGAAAACTTTCTTATGACTTTATTTGAACGGGTTGCACTACCTTGCTACAAATATTTTTTCCTTGTATATATAGTAATATTATGACTACCTTCGTTGCAAAAGAAAAACGCAGTTAAAATAAAATCAACCAGCCCGTTCTGTCGTTGTGTGTAGATTAATTTTCCTCATGCATACAAGATTCAAAATTTCATAAAGAAGTCTATCGTGATACCAGCATCGTATTTTGCTACAGTTTAAATAGTTTAGTTCACTAATGAATCTTTTGTGATAGTTTAACTGGCACCAATTCTAAAATTTTCTTTTCCACAATGGGGAATTTTTGGCGTGCTTGTATACACTCACAACGCATTTTTTTGTGGAGGCTGTTAAAATTTCTATTATTCATTGAATTTTATTTGATACTTCATGCTGTTTTAAATTCATAATTCAAACGCATTAAGAGAGACAAAAAAATGGTAAACTTCGGAACATTTCTTCGTATGTGGGGTAAATAGGCTTGCTTTTCGAGGTTTCCAGGAAACATATTTGACGCATTTTGAAACTGAAATAACAATTAAAGCTTCAGTAATGGTAAATCCAGCAAATTTTACTTGATTGGTAACATTAGATGATATTTTGCTAAGAATTTTTTTCTCTACCAATCGTCCTATTTCCGAAGAAAATCTTGTTATGACAAAATTTTACAGAGATATTTCAAATTTGTAATTTTCAGCTACGAAACATTTTCAAGTCGCATGGAGACTAGCAAGCAAATGTAAAAAAAAATATGCGCAGGAAACTTTCCGCAGAAATTATTTTCCAAGATGTTAAGCTTTTCTTTAAGAAAAAGAATTTCCGTCATGAGAGAAGCAAACAAGTTGAAAAACAAAGCTGTTTGTCGCTAATTAGCTGAACTGCTTGTAAAACAGCTGCTCCCAGATTTGACTTTTATTAACTTTCTATATTTTGGTATGGATTTTTTACAGCGATGACATTTATTTAATGAAACAAATTATCTAACCGTCGGTAATTGAGGATTTGCTGTGCTTCCTAATTAAGGTTGAAACACAGCTTGTTATTTTCTGCTCCAGTTTCATTCCTACACGTTTGGTATAACTGTATAGTGATGTAAATTTTCTGACAAGTAAAAGTTGACTAAAATGAAAGCAACAATCTAACTATTGCAGAATATCAACTAACGTGAAAGATTACTCTAGAATGAATTAGAGCGTATGCTGTAGTAATACCTCGAATTACATCTGCACTAATTTATTACGGGGATGTTTGTTCTGGTCTAGGTATCAATAATTAAATGCAAAAACATATATCTTTTACGGAGCAAACGTGCTGGGCGCGGCGACATAATAGTGTTTCTTCAAAGTTTATTCGGAAATTTAGTTAATATTACAGCAACGGAGCTTCCACCTTAATTACACTTTTAATGCATATTTATACTAATCTTTAACGCAAAATGGTAACATTTCACCAATGGGACGAATCACCTCTCAGTCGACATATGGGGATGCTAGGTAATAAGATTTGTGTAGATCACGCTAATGGGAGGAAGACCACTACCACGATAGCATTTAAACTATTCTTAAACGCATGTGCATTGTGTCTACACGATATCAGCTATAAGCGCAGCAGTTCCCAAAGTATTCAGTGCCCCCCCCCCCCGGGAACGAGATGGGAGTGATTAGACATCATTTGGAGAGGCTGCTATAGTCACATAACTATCTGGATATAAAGAACTGTTCGCATACGGAGAGGATGTACGGCACTAACCCACCTGAAAGTCGTCGACGACTTCAGTAGAAAATTCTACCTGACGAGTAGTACTATCATGCGTGGGGACACCAGCGCAGCGATGTGGAAATGGAAATTTTATCGCAGTTTTTCTGCCGAGAGGCTTCAACTTGACAGTGGAGTAAAAAAAAAGAGTTTCGTTCGTCTCACAGAAGGGCAGGGCGCTACTACTGGTAACAAAAAAACAAGGCTTAAAGCAGCTCAAAGAGACGAAAGGTGAAAAGAGGAAAAGACTCACACGGGAGCAGTAAAACAGGCAGCAAACCTCACGGTGACTACAAAAAACACAGAACATCTACCTGACACAACAAACCCACTTTACAGTGAGGACTGTGGCCAGCTGTAGCCACCCCTGCGGGAATGCACTTGGGTTACCGCTTGGACCCGTGAGGCCTATCGACATTCTGGCAGGGACAACGTCCGGCAGAAGTTCCTCCAAACAGGGAACCGCACCTGAAATGAGCCAAACCTCGCTCCCACTAGACAAAATTTTCGCAATGATATTTCTGCAACAAGTATCTTCGCGCCATGGAAATTCCACGAAAATTATAATACATTATTGCAAATTTCAAGATATTGGTCTGCTGCACTGTGACCATCTTCACCCTTTAAGGGTGTTCCCTAATTGCTTTATGTACCGCAATTTTGCAATTATGTATCACAGCAGCGCAATGTGTTGTCATATGGCGAAGCCAAACATGTAAACTTACTACGGAGACGATAAATTAAACGACATATTGTCATTCAAACCAAAGTATAGCTATATAGTGAACATGATTGTGTATTGCCATGTGACCACTAACAAAAAGCAACGAATGGTGTCACAGCCCGTCGCAACCAATCACGCTTTGACTAAGGGAAACCCGACAGCTCTGATTGGCCGTGAAGCAACACTCGCACGATGACGTCACTGTGTTTATTCACTGACAGTCAAACAGCTTCAACGCCAGAAATTAAGCTGCATCAAAATGTGTAGGGGGTAGCAAAATTCTAGCCTAATGAATTTGTAGAACAGCAAGGTAGTTGCAAACAGTTAAAAATCTCTGGTGAATATTTCCAAACGGTTCAACAAAGCACATCTTGGAGGACCAATGATGAAAGTTCTTCACTAAACCTCGTGCAAATGAATAGATCTTTTAACATTGGAAATATAATTGTCTTGGGCTGCGTTTTAACTCGCATCTTTCCTGTAAATACTATATTAACTACGAAGAACTTTTCTTCAACTCCTCACAACCAGTTGTGTGTGGTTGGGCCATGTGGTTACATTGACTACAGATTTCACTATGTACAAAAAGAAAAACTTCTATGAAAATGCACGTTTCACGTTCATCCGATAAGCATGAAGATCGCGTTAGTCATTCTTGGGGGAAAGGTTTAATGCGGTAGCCTCGTAGTTTGGGAGGGGAAGTTTTTAACAAGCTGCCATGTCATATTCGGAAGGTCACCAGTACTAACGTTGTGAAGTTTGAAAACTTACTAGGCTCACTCTTACTGGAAGCGGCTACGTGCATTGAAGTGATAACTTACTGTAGCTCTACCGAGGGTCACGAAGCTTAATGTCACCCCTGCATAAGATGGGTTGCGTGAATAACGACACCTGGACCTTGGGGGAAGAACTTCACAGGTATCAAAGGTAGCTACTTAGCGCACTTGGATAATACTATTGAAAAAACCTTACGTGTTCCACGCTATCCCATGGAACTTTTACGGAAAACTACGAGTTTCAGAAACGCTATGAACTCTCTTGGAAAGTCAGACATACGTCACAGAAATTAGCTTTTTTCACGCTCGACAGATAAAAGAAGACTGGAGAACTACAGCACAGACCGGTCTTCGTCTCTTACTCCGCCAGATTTGGCAATAATTATCGTAGACACCAAAATCTGCAGCGCCATCGAGCAGCTCTCATTTGGTTAAAATTTTCCCATCGTATCGTGAAGCAAACGCACCACGCTGAGGAACTTCACCGTATAGGCATTTCTGCACAGCGTATTCAAGTAATTACTGTAAAAACAAAGGACATACAGTACTGGCTCAAGTACTGTATGTTTCATGGGTTCTCCTACATTAAGTGATGCAAATATATGAAGCTACAGGTATCAGAATAATTTTTCTGCCCATGCATTTTGCATTCGGATTCTCTTTGGAAAGAAAGGATCTCTTTGAACATCTGCACACTGACTTTTGCGGCATGGAAAGCAAAAATATTATGGTAAAATTACATCAGAGTAGAGTTTTAGGCCATGAATGTAGCTTACGTAACTCGCCTGCCCTTAGAAAATAAAGGGCCTCTTTGAACATCTACGCTGCACGTCTTCCCCGGGGAAATTGTCACCATAAAGGGAGAAATAACGCGAGATGGCTCCTGCGATCGCTTACACCATTGCTTTCCTAAAGAGAAACGGCTTTCTGCATAAAAGCAATATTCCTGGCAGACAGCCGGGACACTTCTAAGGTTCACAGCACCTTCGTTGTAGCTTCGCCGTCCCCTGGAGTCTCATTTTCGGCTACACAAATGATATCGCATTATCTGCCTATTGGCAGTGCTATTACTTTTCTTCCTTGCTCGGCCTGAGTTTTTGGAGGGCAGACAAAGTTAGGGGGTTATCGTGCCTTTGTTTTGCTTGAGAACGGAGACTTACGTCTGCAGTTAATTTTGTGCTGTGTAAGACACGATGTTGAATTCATGCGGTTCTTGTATTTTTATACTGTTTGAGTACGAAGAGTTACTTGTGCAGTTAATTTTGCGCCCTGTAAGGCACGGTGCTGGATACATGCGGTTCTTATATTAAGTACGAAGAGATACTGATGGAGTTGTAGCGGATTTGCCAACCTGAGAGTGTGCAGTAGTTGTAACTTGTCTAACATGGTTTACCAAGGATTTTTCCGCGATGACAAATTTGTATCGAACTGTTGAGGCCGACCGGTGCTTATATGTTTGCGCTGGTCCGGTTTGCGGGTAGTCGATCTTATCATCAACTGACGCACGTACGATAGTTCACCCATAGCTATCGGTATTACACCTTTTGTTCACGTAAATTCACCCTGTGCAATAAACCATTTTAACTTATCTCTCTACGGAGTATTGTCTTCTACCCTTGGCGACATAGATAAGTGCGATCACGTGCTGGGCCAGTTCCACCGCCCCGCTACAGAGTTAGTATCGCGCCCTTCAATACACGATTTCGGATACACGTGATTCTTGTATTTTTATTTTGCTTGAGCACCTAGACTTACTTCCGCAATTAAGCGTGCATCTTGTAACAATGTCGGATATTATGTAGTTTTTGGCGCTACTCTAGAGTGTATAGATAAGGTAAGCCCTGCAATTAGTCTTGCATTTTGTACGACTAATGTTAGATACAGGCAGTTATTGTATCTTTGCCGAGAGTGTCAGGGTAGTGTTATTCCCGCAGTTTATCGTGCACGTTGAAGAGACGCCCAATGCATGGACTTCCGATGTCGTTACTCGGAGTGCGAAGTTAAACGTTAGTTCTGAAGTAGATAGTGAATATATGTACATACATGATTTGGGTGGGATACATACGGCCGCTGTGTTTTCGTTTTGACTGTGAAAGTAGACTTTATTTTTCAATCAATCTTGCAAAGTGTTTGAAGCGTTAAAATGATGTTACTCCAGATATACTGTATGTGTAGGCTGACCTAAAGACCACGACATATAAAGTTAGAGCTTATTATGCATTGCTGTCCGTGCGAAATCAGACTTACTGCAGTAGCTATAGTCTGACCATTTTATCAAGGACTATTTCCTCTATAGCGTTGCCAATTCTATTGGTATTTCTGTAATTTTGTTCGGGATATATCTTAGCCCCGCCCACTACCTGTATATAGAAAAATTTCAGAAATACCCATAAAATTGGCACCGCTATTGAAGAAATTGTCCACGACCGAACTGCCTTGATAAAATGGTTAGACTATAATCTCACCCTCAAGTGATCATGGGGATAATGCAACTTCATTTGAATGTAGAAACACGTCACAAATTAATTGTACGATCATTTGATAACATGTTTCTTTAACCCCCATTAGCCTTTAAAGGCCTAGATTGACATTTCAAGTACTATTTGCCTGCGAAAATTATTACTACAGACTAATCGCTCCATATTCATTACTTATACAAAAAGTTATTGTGCGGTTTATACCATTTTTTATGGAATAAATGGAGCACAGAAAATCAGATCCAGAATTTGCAAGAAAATAGGCATGGATCATTTACTGAGCAACTCAGTCGAGTTGTGCAGAAAATACATTGTAATGGTTAGAACACGTACAAAACCCTTCAGTTGAAGTCATGGAATGAATGAAGTGATATTACACGAGCAATCCTAAAAATGCATTAATTTCTTTGGTGAGACTTACAGAATTGACGCGCTTGTCAACAATGCACTGCAATAATTGTATTTCTTCATAGTATTAACACAGGCTTTACTCACACGAGCGATAACAACCCGTAACTACTTACCAATCAAACTTATCAACCGAACTTCACGACACAACTGAAACCTGTCAAACCAACCTGCCAAAACGTCGGCATTCCATTTTCGAAAGCGAAGTAGTTGAGGCAGTACTTCTACATAAAAAACAGAGTGCAAGTAGAAAATTTAAATTATTTGCACGTAGTATATTTACTCCAACGAAAGATAAGTTAATCGGGATGTTCATGTTCTGGGTGCAAGCGACTTCACAGATAAACCAAGAAAATGTTTACATTTCCGTGCGAGTTTCCCATTCTCACATCATAAATCTGCAGGCTGCTTTGCGTCGTTAGAAAGTGTAACCAAGCGCACTTTTCCACCTCTTCTCCTACCGGAAATTCACAAGTTGGTTCACGTCGTTAAACGCTACCAACGACAATGCCGTATTCCTCAAGCCGATAATTTGCAGGCTGGTTTAGGTACACAGTGTTACTTCCCAATTACTTTGTTATCTTTTCTGCTACCGAAAAAATTGTAGGAACAGTAGACAGACGCTACTAAATATTGTCCTTTCTTTTCCCAGCAAAAATATACAGACTGGTTTAAGTAAACAAACGCTACCATATGCCGTATGACCTCCCCTAGCTGTGAAATTTGGAAGCTGGTTCAAGTAAACAAACACTACCATATGCTGTATGACTTCTTTTACCCTTGAAATTTGCAGGTCGGTTTGAGTAAAAAACGCTACCAAATGCTGTACGATCTTCCCTATCCGTAACATTTACAGGCAGGTTCGTGACGACAGACGCTCCCACAGTGCCAGCATTTGGCTGCAGCAAGAGTTGCAGGGTGTCGCCATTTCTTATGATTGGTGCACCTGAGTGTGTCCCCTAACTGCGCAGAGTATTGCGATAGAGCTACACTGTTGCTGCCATGGAGCGGCTGTAACGGTATGTGTAAATAGCGCTATTGCACTGCAGCTTCTTCTCACACGGCCCAACAATACAGCTACGTGACGGCGAGTTGGATGGACCCCACAAAGATGCTGATGCCTAAGGTAGAAGCAAAAACGATACCTGGCATAGCCAGGAAAGCAGAAGAGGTATACAAAAGCGCAGTATTGGTGATCGTCAAGTCATAATAAAATAGGACAGTGATGTTTTTCTTTCACGGCATAACCAACCAATTATTGCAATTCGCTTCCAAACAAAACGCTAGCGTTTTCTCAACGATGCTCGTCCAACTGGGACAGTCGCCCGCGTACGAATTAAACAGAGCCGTGGGCTTAGAAATTCATATTTGACTATCACGTTAGAGGCTTAGCACTTAAATGGATAATCTCGAGTGTATACTTACAACAATTGTCTATTATTTCTAAGTTATTCTTACCAACTTGAGGCGATTTTGAAAAAAATTGTTTAGTTAACCGGTTCATAAATAAATAAACCCTAATGATTCATATTCTTTTCATCTCATGACTTAGGAACCGATATCACGCAGGTATATTTTGCCAGCAACTCGGTTAGAAAAAAAAAGGAAACAAGAGGCACATAAAATCAGTAAAGAAATGGGTACAGCATGAACGTAAGAATTTGGACGAATGTGAGACATGCGCCTAGTCTAAGAGTGTTGATGCCGGTGCTAAATTCCAAACGAAAAGGAACCCCCCAGTGAAAATTCCATTACATACATGTTACAGGCTGGAAAAATCGTTGTAATTAGTCCATGCTTCAAGTTAACACATCAGTAATTTCATTGCAATCCATTCGAGTTTCAAGTTAGCAGTTTCATTGTCCAGGTTAGCATTAGCGAAATTTCAGTGTTAAGTTAACACGTTGGCAACTTCATTGCAACGCATTCACGTTTTAAGTTAGCAAATTCACTGGCATTTACGTCTCAATTTGTCACTGCTTCCATGACGAGGAGGGGCGCTTGGCCCATTTTAGGAACCTCAGCGTTACCCTTTACCCGGAAACAGAAAGAAATACGAGAGGCTCAAAATAAGCTGTTCGTGCAAAGTTGCCGACAAGATAGCCACGGAATTTTCTTCCATGACCGCAGTTTTACGCAAAATGTTGGTGCAGTTTGCGCGAACTTTCTTGCATCCAATTTTCACCGCCACCGCAGCAGCGGCAGTCCTAAATAATGTCACTTTTATTTCATTGCCGAGGCAAGTTATTCTTTATTTTCACAGCCAATTATTGTGGCAAAGCGAGGTGAGGCTGTCCTGGCGACAGTTTGATGTGTGTGGATCCGCATTCCGTGCCTCGAGTTCAATATCCATTCAGTGCACGCCACAGTGTTGCCACGCGTTGTTGTGTTATGCTGTAGGTTGTGAGTTTCTGCGAGGACGCTAGTTTTCAAGGCGAAGGGCATTGAAAAGTGGGGTGTTGATCAGAGTAGCCAAGAGCTATTGATAATAAGTTAATGACTGTTGTTTGTCTACATATTTTTTATCTGGCCGTATTTGTCATAAAAGAAGGATTTGCCAGGACCATGAGGACCTTCAGTTTATTCGCATAGTGGATACACCTCGGGTACCGGGTGTGTACTGCCGACTCTAAGGGGTAATGCAACATAATATTCTCGGGTAAATCTGGACATCATATATAAAGCCGGATGGTAATGCAACATAATATTTTCGGGTTAATCTGGACATTTAAAGCCGGATGGTGATGCTACACCGATGCCGAAGTGGCCGCCTTCACCCTTTTCAGCATTTTGAGTTGGACACCAAGAAGGAAGATGAAATAATTCTCATCTATCATAGCAGCACACGACAACTCTTATAGAATAAAAAAATGGAAGGGGATTGAAACAAAGTAGTGGCCATAATTCTAACAGCCAGGTTAATGAGCTTCCGTTATTGCAGTTGATCAGCTCTTGCTTAGTTTTCCGTAACGCAAATCCCAGTCTCTCGGTTCCATCTAAGCTCCGTTACCGCGAGGCACAAATTAATATAATAACATTGATATCCGACGGCTCATTGCATCCTAATGAAATTTGCAAATTTTACTACAGCAAAGCTGTTGCCAATAAATCGCGTACCGGCCGAGTATTAAAGTTTGAAATTAACTACGGTATATGTTGGTGCGTATTCAGTGTAGCAGAGCTGTTATTTGTTATTAATAATAGATTGCTAGCAGATAGGTCCAATATATTCTTGTTTGCAATTAGCTATAACGGTACCTTATGACGTTAGCTACAGTGAGAATGGAGAATATACGGTGGTTTGCATGCCATAAAAACTGGAAAATACACACGAAAAAAGTAAAACAAACGCATTTGGTATTATTGTGATATTATAAATGCATTTATAATATAGAAGGCAAAGCCGCATTTGAAGGTCAAATATGCTTAGAGAATTTTACAAGAGACGCAAACTTAGCGTTACCGTTGAATTTAGAAAGCATTAAAGTTAGTGCGCTGTTACGAATTACTTGTAAGTTGAAAGCTATGACACAGCAATCAATATTGGCACTTCCCAAGAATCCACAGATATGATGTTCGCTTCGAATACGGAGACTATTTTTGAATGAACTCGTTGACACCTTTCCGAAAATTTGAAGAATTGCTTTGGAAGTCTTTTTTTTTTACTGGATACGGTACGTTGCGCTTTTTCCTAAAATCCACCGATCTGACGTTCGCTGTCGAGACAGAGACTATATTGGGATGGACGTGTCAGCATAGAAAAAGTAAAAATGAAAATGAAATATAATAAAAATAAAATCCGCGTTCTTGTCAACCTTGTTGAATTCCGATGGCTCAGCAGAAAACCTGCTCAGAAATTACTGGATAGATAATAGCCAAACTCCTTGTCAACTTACATTTAGGTAATATAGCTAATGCATAAACGATATAATAGTTGTGCCTTTTCCTCGAGAGACGGTGATCTACATATCCTACATGATATGCATGTCCTAACTAATACACCTTATGCATTTGCCATTTTGGGGAAAGGAAGCCTACGCAAACGCTCAGAATTCTCAAGCCACATGTAACCGAAATGATCTCATGACCTCTTCGGGGAAAATTATACGTTTCCACTTCCAGGGCGAAGGTAACTTTCATGTTAGCTCAGGGTTAAGACAACATAGCCGAATAACGAAAAAAATCGCGTATGCGACCACTCGGTCAAATAATAAGAGAAAATTTTCGCATCATATTTGGTCGCACGATGAAAGTGCTACCTCCAGCAACTCGAAATGCGCTCGCTCACAGTTCATCAAGAAGTTTGTCAATCTCATCACTGAAGTTGAGAGCTTATGTTATTATTATTATTATTAAATCACACAAGACTGGCGACGCAGGAACGGAGAAACTCCATGAGGTTAACAAACCCCCACGCAACCAGCCCAGCGGGTGGAGAAAACAAAAGAATAGAAAAAAAAGATCCGAAATCACAGAATAGNACATAATATTCTCGTGTAAATCTGGACATCATATAAAGCCGGATGGTGTTGCAACATAATATTCTCGTGTAAATCTGGACATCATATAAAGCCGGATGGTGATGCAACATAATATTCTCGGGTAAATCTGGACATCATATAAAGTCGGATGGTGTTGCAACATAATATTCTCGTGTAAATCTGGACATCATATAAAGCCGGATTGTGTTGCAACATAATATTCTCGTGTAAATCTGGACATCATATAAAGCCGGATGGTGATGCAACATAATATTCTCGGGTAAATCTGGACATCATATAAAGCCGGATGGTGATGCGACATAATATTCTCGGATAAATCTGGACATCATATAAAGCCGGATGGTGATGCGACATAATATTCTCGGATAAATCTGGACATCATTTAAAGCCGGATGGTGATGCTAAACCGATGCCGAAGTGGCCGCCTTCACCCTTTTCAGCATTTTAAGCTGGACACAAAGAAGGAAGATAAAATAAATCTCATCTACCATAGCAGCACACGACAACACTTATAGCATAAAAAAAATTAAAGGGGATTGAAACAAAGTAGTGGCCGTAATTTTAACAGACAGGTTAATGAGCTTCCGTTATTGCAGTTGATCAGTTCTTGCTTAGTTTTCCGTAACGCAAATCCCAGTCTCTCGGTTCCATCTAAGCTCCGTTACCGCGAGGCACAAATTAATATAATAACATTGACATCCGATGGCTCATTGCATCCTAAAGAAATTTACGAATTTTACTACAGCAAAGCTGTTGCCAATAAATCGCGTACCGACCGAGTATGAAAGTTTCAAATTAGCTACGGTATATGTTGGTGCGTACTTAGTGTAGCGGAGCAGTTATTTGTTATTAATAGAGCGCTGGCAGCTCGGTCCAATATATTTTTGTTTGCAATTAGCTAAAACGATACCTTATGACGTTAGCTACAGTGAGAATGAAGTAATATACGAGGGTTTGCGTGTCATAAAAACTGCAAAATACAAACGAAAAAGGTAAAAAAAAAACGCACGTGGTATTATTGTGATATTATAAATGCATTTGTAATATAGAAGGCAAAGCCGCATTTGAAGGTCAAATATACTTAGAAAATTTGAAAGGGGGCGCAAACTTAGCGTGTGTTACCGTTGAATTTAGAAAGCATTAAAGTTAGTGCGCTCTTACGAATTACTTGTAAGTTGAAAGCTATGACACAGCAATCAATATCAGCACTTCCCAAGAATCCACAGATATGATGCTCGCTTCGAATACGGAGGCTATTTTTGAATGAACTCGTTGAGACCTCTCCGAAAATTTGAAGAATTGCTTTGGGAGTCTTTTTTTTTTTAATGGATACATTGCCTTTTTCCTAAAATCCACCGATCTGACGTTCACTGTCGAGACGGAGACTATATTGGAATGGACGTGTCAGCATAGAAAAGGTAAAAATGAAAATAAAATATTATAAAAATAAAATCCGCGTTCTTGTCAACCTTGTTGAATTCCGATGGCTCAGCAGAAAACCTGCTCAGAATTTACTGGATAGATAATAGCCAAACTCCATGTCAACTTACATTTAGGTAATGTACCTAATGTATAAACGATAAAATAGTTGTGCCTTTTCCCCGAGAGACGGTAATCTACATATCCTACATGATATGCATGTCCTAACTAAGACACCTAATGCATTTGCCATT
Source organism: Parhyale hawaiensis (assembly GCA_001587735.2). Taxonomy (NCBI): domain Eukaryota; kingdom Metazoa; phylum Arthropoda; class Malacostraca; order Amphipoda; family Hyalidae; genus Parhyale; species Parhyale hawaiensis. The sequence goes on from LQNS02278125.1 coordinate 29,367,484, forward strand.
TTGGGGAGAGGAAACCTACGCAAAAGCTCAGAATTCTCAAGCAACATGTAACCAAAATGATCTCATGACCTCTTCGGGGAAAATTCTACGTTTCTACTTCCAGGGCGATGGTAACTTTCATGTTAGCTCAGGGTTAAGACAACATAGCCGAATGACGAAAAAAATCGCTTACGCGACCACTCGGTCAATATAATAGGAGAAAATTTTCGCATCATATTTGGTAGCACGATGAAAGTGCTGCCTCCAGAAACTCGAAATACGCTGGCTCACAGTTCATCAAGAAGTTTGTCAATCTCATCACTGAAGTTGAGAGCTTATGGTGCTAAAAAGTGTTTCTTATTTGGCAAAAATTAAGCCTAAATAGCTCCTCACTAAGTCCTTCAACTAAACTAGATTTACGATATAGAAGGGAATCAAAAGTTCTAGGCACGATGGAGCACTAATGAAAAAGTGAGTAATAACTTAGATAGAAAAGCAAAACAGGGGCACGAATAATCAAAGTATAACAAGAAGGTTTAAGATAACCCATGAGAACGGTACGGGTAAAAAAATTGAACGACACCTCCTAATGTAATCGCTGAAGAAAACCTGTATGTGGTTGATCACTTTGCGCAAAATAAATTTTTCACAAGCAACAATAAAAACTTCAGCAGTTTAGGTAAGTATTGATCAGTCTTCTTTGTCCTGACGGAGCAAGGAATTGGGAACGCTTTCTCTCACTGATCTTCCATCGAGCCGAGTTTCACAAACGGTGAAAGCTTCCCAAAATGCCCACTATAATCAGTATTTTTGATTTGTCAGTTGTATAAATTTGCTAATGGTACAACAGAATAAAGAATGTAAATAACAGTTCTTCGTTATCGTGCATCGTGTTTGTGTGTGTATATATATATATTTTTTTTTTTGCTCGATTCCAGCTGCTCCGAAGCCGCACTCCATCAGTCCGACACCCACGTGCCACCGAAATATTCGTGCTTTTCGATTACACTTGTGACCACAATTGTACGACTGGTGTATTATTCAACGAGTCAAAATCGAATTCAGGCACATTTGAAAATATGCATCATAGGAAAAAAACAACGACTTCGCAAAAAATAACACCAATTTTCGAATAATATCTTGATCAAAGCACGTTACTAATACCGATAAAAAATATATTCTGGAAAGCCTAATTTACGTTTCGATATCAACATTGCTCGCTTGATCTCATCTACTCAAGATCAGCAACTTCACAAAAAAAAAAACATTCTAAGCGAAACTTAAGCAAGAAACGGAATGAAGGCAGCGAACCAACAATTAATAGTTAAACAGGCGAATGTAGCAAACTCCTGCTTCCGCCGATTTCCTATAATGGAGAAATATTCAACAAATATGCTATACGTCAGCTAAGTTGACTCACACGCATTATTGAAACAGTGTGCAGGTGTAGTGAAGAGGAAGCGAGGATATATAGGCGACAACGTCGAGTTCTACTTGTGCATCCTTGCCCCGCCGGCAGTGCTTGTTTCGGCTCAGTGCCTGTCACACTGCTGTCAGGTGAGGTTGCGCTGCAGCTGTGGAATTCAGTGAGGACTCTCTTGTTCTCTATTATTAGTGCATCTAAATTAGTCAATATGCACTAAGGTCAGCTTCGACGGATAATATATAATACAAGCATTTTCTCGGTCGCAAGGGCATTTTGTATTTCCAGCAACCCAATTGAAAAATGTCTAGGCCCTTAACTGACATTATCCAATGCTGTCCCATTAGATAAATACAATTTCTTTTTCGATAGTATCCTAGTAAGAATGTGTTGAGCAAACGGCTGATATCTAAAAAGAAGAGCAAGAAAATCAGACAATATAGGCTGATAATTGCACAAAATTTTCCGACTACGATGTAAAGATGTGTGGTTATACGTTGATAATAGGAAAAAAAATTTTATTGAATTACACCGAGATGAACTTTAGCTTTCCGCATGACTAATATTCACGCGTTTCCTGAGGGGAACACCCTAGTAAAATGATGTCCAGTACAATATTTATACCATTGTAAAATGATGTCCAGTACAGTATTTATACCATAGTAAAATGATGTCCAGTACAATATTTATACCATAGTAAAATGATGTCCAGTACAATATTTATACCGTAGTAAAATGATGTCCAGTACAATATTTATACCATTGTAAAATGACGTCCAGTACAATATTTATACCATAGTAAAATGATGTCCAGTACAATATTTATGCCATTGTAAAATTATGTCCAGTACAATATTTATACCATTGTAAAATGATGTCCAGTACAATATTTATACCATAGTAAAATGATGTCCAGTACAATATTTATACCATAGATGAATGATGTCCAGTACAATATTTATAAGATTCTATACCATAACGGAGATCAACTCTTGCTATTAGCACCGCCTAATGCGATGTTACGGATAAAATATCGTCGCGTGATTATTTTCAGCTGGCAGCATCATCTCGGTGTCACATTTCGGGCAAAATATGCCCAAAAATCTGCTGGCTAAGCCCGTCTCAATCCATTCCATCAGTAGTCACATTAAATCCGGTCGAGCTGATACGACGGCGGGGTTTGATCAGCTAAATTATCTGATGGGCCTGGGGATTTTGAATTACCGCACCCGATAGAAAATCCGCCGGTCTGGCTAGTTACGGAGCGTCTTATTAGTGAGCAAAGAGACCGACATGGCTGCTTACGGGATCCAATAGTCTTCAGTGTTGAGAAATATTGCTGGTATGTGAGCAAAAAATAACGCTAAAGTTAGGAGAAAATCAATTTTCCGTAGTATTTCAGGCCTGAATTTTTAATGCGTTATAGAGTGGTAAGACACAATGTCTCCAGAAAATGTCACTAGCCGCTAGATGTGAAATTATGCTGTAGAGTCTCTAGATCTCTGGAGAATTTATCGCTGAGATGGTAACTCAAATGTGCGAGCCTATTATTACAAAGAGCAAATGATTCAAGGTGTGCCGATAGAATTGACTATAATTTACTAATTTCATAAAGATTCTAATAGGCATGTAATTATAACGTTAGGCGCGTCACTAGTCTTAGTGGGCACCCATTGCTCTCAGCCTAGCACAACCTCACGTGACAACCTGACATGTACGGAGTCCAAGCAGGTCATTACCCGCGGCGTGCGGGGCAAGGCTTCGGACGGACACACAAATAGCGACACTCTCGCCTACATGTTCTCGCTTTCGCTTCGCTCCAGCTAGAACGGTATGTACCCAGTACGTAATCCTGTAGTTCGTACATCCATATCAATAACCATCACAAGAGCTATGGCTTTGCAGGAGGAAACCACAGACGCAAAAACTGGAATGACCGAGGCACTGATTTTACGTACTTTAATGTTTATAAACAAAAGAAGCGAATAGAAAAACAAGCACTGGCTGCTATCAAGTTAAAATGTGTGTGCATGTTATGATTATCAGATACAGAAATTCCTTCACGACCGCGACATATTTATCCGAGTGATTTCCTTATCGCGGATATATTTTGTGACCGCACTTCCTCCACAGCACCAAATGTGTTCAAAACACTGCAGAAAAAGACCTTATTCTGTTGTGTTTTGAAAGCTGCCGCCACAGCATAACAGCAGTTCACTACAAATTGCCGACATTTGGCCCTTATTAAGAAATGGAGCAAAAGATATGCATCGCAAAACATTGTGAAAATATAACAAATATGAGCCACTGTAAAACCTGCTACGATGAAATTAAACATCATTAACTTGTATGCTAGGGTTCAGTTTTCATTACGTAATTGCCGTACACGTATATGTGTGTATGTATTTTCTTCTAATCCGTTAGTCTTGGATCATACAAATAATTCAGTATGTATATATGTAAATTATATTCCTTTGGATTTTGGAACAAAATAAACGTGGGTTACCAGTCTTTTAACTTACCCTTTCCAACATTCTATTAGCTACCACATGAAAAAGTATATTCTCTTGAACAATTCAGCATAGAAAACAGGCAACTTTTAAGTAGAACTAATAATTTTATTCGTGATTTGAAGAAGGCCTGCCTTGACGACGGCGGTTAAGCGCGATCGTGGAGGAATACCTGTCCTGTAATACAGTATTATTTTTAGATGTTGAATATCTGTTTATGAAATTCTAAAGACTTCAATATTATAACGCAACTTGTCATTGCTCTCGGTGTCACTTATATTCACATTCACTTATCTTTTTCATATTTGGCAAAAAAGTGAGGTGTATCCTTAGCTCCCATACATTTGTTATATTCAATGAAGTAGGTAGCTGGTTCAATATCGTTGTACTTCTTTCCATTTTCAGGCCATGAAATACTTTCAGCGTCAACAACTACATCATTTTCGGGGTCGGTTTATTGGCATACCCCAGCAGTATACTTGAGAGGTGTATCATTTGATCAGATAAGCTGTACTGTTTTTTTTTATCTGCAGCCAGTGAACCAAACTTTCTCAAAACACAACAACATTATTTTACCACACGGATCTCATTTGTATACGTCCGCTCAGTTTGAGATATTCCTAATTGAGTCAGTATCCCCGCATTTTTTTTTTTTCGTTTTCAGTTATTGAAAAAAAATTTTGTAATAATATCAGCACAGTTTTCCCATTCCCATTTCATGCATGAGATTGGAGAAGCACTCCGAGTTCGCAGATCTCTGCCAAGCAACCCAATGGTAACGAAAATAAAAAATCTACAACATTTCTTCCAGATTATCACAAACTTTAATCATCTACAGATGTTTGGCGATATTTCTAACAGTTCCTGTACATATTGTGAAACTCCATACGTTCTTAACAGAGATAAAAACAGACAGACAAAGAGGCTGACGGATCAGCACCAAAGTTTAATTGTCGCAGGAGAAATAAAAATCGGAAAGAAAAGGAAGAATCGAACACAAAATGATAAGCAAGAGCGTAGAAACGGAAGGAAACAAAGTGGGCACGAAGGAAAGGCGTCGCGAAGGCTTACAAGGATATGGCAACAGATGGGATCTCTCAGGGGCTGTGCTCCCCATAACATAGGATGGGTGAACCAATCTAATCAAACTACGGTCTATAGCCCAGCCTACATCCCTCCGATCAACCATTCACAAATAACTGACCAGTATCACCTCAGTATTTTTCAATTTCTGAACCTTCAGACCATTTTTTCAAAAATAATCACATCGTTATGCCATATTCATTTTACGCACATAATATGGCAGTAATACAGGCACCGGGCGGCAATTGAGCATTTCAGAATGGCTCCAGGGCTGAACTTGAGACATTCAGACCTCGCAAATGAACAATCCTGCTCAATAAAGCGATTTAATCAAGCCACCGGCGACCTTACTCATAGAGAAGCCATCAAGAGGCTTGGGTTAATGGAAGCACCTCCGTCGCGAGAGAGAGAGCGCTGCCAATCCTGCAGTTCTTGGGTTTGCCTCGGAAGTCAGATGGCTCCGGGTGTTGCTTTTCTGATAGCAGCAGACGGGCAAACGAATATTCGCCACAAGGGTGATCGACCGTAAGAAATGAGGGCAATGAATTAGTTTAGGCAGCAAGAGCTTAATCTTTGATTTGAAATATCAAAACTGGCAAGCCCGTCGAATTCATAGAGGCAGAGCGTAGTTACACTTCTTCCAAGGCATCCAAAAAGAGAAGTCTTCGTGGTGGCAAGAACCTTGCAGGCAGGAGCAGTCAAGACACGAAGATAAAGTTTCCAGGGCTAAAAAATTTACGGTACCTATTTTTTCAAATGAAATTTTTTTCTTCCTTTCCAAGCACCACGCTTCGATGCTGGATAAATTATTCATTGGGAACGCGGTCTAGTCACTTTGTTGGTCGAGAACAGTCACAGATTATATCTATGCATCTACGAGATCGACTATTGCGCCAACCATAAATAGAAAAGCACACATTGGGATTTATGACAGTATTTCGCTTGCGAATTAACCCCACTGATGGTGAACCTTAACATAATTGAGGAGAATAGCTGAAGTCTTTCCTAGCCAGAGCAACAGTGGTTCAAGAAAACGAAAGGAGAAACATGTGCTATGCAGGTGGTAAAGACACCTGGGAACCTGTGCAATGTGTGCATTGAGGCACAACGCGTAGAGATATTAGGCCCGCTGCACACGATAATCTTTCATCATGCGTTTGCACATCACAGCGTTCTGATTCTTTTTTTCGGTTTACATGCGAACACCATTGTGTGTCTACCAAAAAAATTTCTAACGTGTTAGCTGTCAAGAGTAAATAGAAGATTAGCGCTGTAACTGACGTCTCTACAGATGCTGAAAGTAGAGCAAGCTGGAAACTAGTGTCCAGGAGAACCTTGTACATGTTGTACTCATAAAAGCAGTTTCTCTTATTAGGATTTAAGCAATTTTCATATTTGGTGTGTGAAACTCGTATAAAGTAAGTAGGAGTCAACTATTTCTTTTCTTATCCTTTGATATTCTAGTTTGCATTTTGAGGTTTTTACAATTTATGATACAGTGCACCTTTACCAGTTTTCTTTTAACTTAACGTCTGTAGTAAAAAAAAGAGCGGCCAAACTTCCCATAGGAGGTGCATCCCCTGCTTCATTCGAGATTCCCCTGTGAGCTTTCGTTGCTTACACAGGCATAGCAACTTTCTCGAAAACTGGGAAGTGAGAACACCGGACAACAAACTAACTTCTACGACAGGGGTGCATTTCACAAAAGAAAATGAATAAATACCAAAGGTTACCAGCGGAGGTAGGAGACAAGAAGAGAACAAGGCGAGAACGATCGATGGGAGATATGGGTAACGATTCCTTAATTTAAGTCAACGCCCGAATTACATGGTTTTGAAATACGAGCGAAATGGCAAAATTGTCTTCATATTTCTTTACTCTCTATGTAATGCAAGTAGCAAGTTCAATTGCACAAGGTTTGGCTGTAAAATGTTAGCCGCAAAAAGCTGTAAAGTAAGTAGCAGAAGCTGTCATACCCGCCTAAAATGGAATTATTGTATGTTTGGATGTAAAAGTTACAGGTTTGTCTTTCGCAATCTTCAGCGATGTCTCATCTGGCAACACATGCAAATTACAAGAGTGGAACAGGTTGTTAATTTCTTACAAGTAATTAAAACACTACATAGCACTGTGGACGGCGCAAAGGTCTTAATGGTTGTAACATGATATGTGTTATATGGTGGAATTGCGGGATATCTAAAACATTTTTTCGCTGCAGCTTCATTTTCCTAGATGAAATAATTCTGATACAGTAAACTCCGCTGAAGACGACAGCCGCTTATGAAGCGCAAACATACCTATTCCTGACAAAGTTACTCAGCTTTAGACGTACGAGAAATCCGCTTTAAATATGACCAAAATGCATCATATAGCTCCCTGTAGTAATAAAGAGGTGTAAATGATGAGTCATCTAAAACAGCATGTTGTTGGTGCATATGCTTATAATGCAGTCTCCTCTACGTTGTAACATGGTTCCAGTTGTTAGAATTTTCAGCTATCCAGCGCAATCAAGCAACATGGCGAATCGCTCCATTTTTGATACTACAGATGGTGCCAAGTTCCCTTTGCATTCAGCCAGTGCAGCGACTGTGAGTATAATCTCTGTTACTCGCATTAATTAAATTTTATAACAATCGAATAAGTTTTGTAGGCAAGTAAAGGCTTGTCTACTCATTAGTCTTGTGAACGTAGTCACTCATGCACTCGTCCGAATATTTTGTAGCGTTGTGGTGAACATAACTTTTTCACTGGCAGATAGCGGTTGAATGTTTTCCTGGTTCATGTCAGCTATAAAATAAGTAGAGTTTTCTGAGTTCTAATTTACTGCAAATTATAATAATTTTTGAAACGTTACTAGTGACAATCATCTGACTGTACTGATCCTACCGATATAATATCAGTAATTTCTTTTGTAGCTACACAGCTATGTTTACGAGGACACAGCAAGATATTCGAATATTTTGCGTGATCCCAACTTTACAAGATGTGAAGCAATTAGGAAGCTTTTAGTTTGCCGCACCGCTTGCAAACCATTTTCTGTCTGTAATATAGAAAACAATGCTCGTTTTGTTCCGGATAAGAAAATATCGGTCTAGATAGTTAAACCGAAAGGTGTCTTATTAACCGCATTGCACTGTACTTGCAGTTGTCACTGCCGAAATCTTATTTAAAATTAATTTAATGCGTTTGCATTATACGCGTTTTAAGCGAAAGATACCTGGAATAATACTTGATTAATTAATGCCTGTGTACTGAATACAGTGTACCTTTGACGCGACTGTTGGTTAAGTGCTACGAGCGACGGCAACTTGCCTCATTACAATGTTCCTTCCTATGTCTTTAATGAAGAAGTGTACTTCATGTACACAACAAAAAAAAAATGATAAAATACTTTTCTAATACAGTCAGACGATGATAATAATAATAATGCTTATTAAGTACTCATAGACATTACAAAATTGGAATGATATGTGGTACAGATGTAGCCAAGTAAAGCAAGTGCTGTAGAGGCGACGGGATAGTATGTGTCCGCAACTGCGTGTCTCGAAGGCGTTGTCTGTTCAGGGCTGTGGGATCAGTCAATGCTGTCACGGGACTCTTTGCCATGCATCGAGCTGCACGTGTCCGCGAGGTCTCCAGTATTGACTCGACAACTACCATACGAAGAGCGCTACTGCCGAAGCAAGAGTGAACATAAAACTTAGCTGAACCTTCCTCAATAATTTCACAGTCGTCAATTTCACTGGCCAAGGGGAATCCCATCAACACCAGTTCGTTGTTGCTTCCCTTAATTAATATAAATAATGCGACTCTAACCAAGCACATAGTTTGAGGTAGGTCACCTACTATACCGGGACGCTGAAAACTACTAGCAAGAGAAGAGGTATTAGTAGCCATTTTATCGGTAACTTTGTGGATGAGAGTATAGGTCACGAAAATACCGTATGACGAGTTTTGTATAGTTGATATACTTTTGATTTTACGGCCATTCGGAGTTCCAAAATACCACGGAGTAACATAAATACACGAGCCATTTAACAGAGCAATAAACAAAGTAAAATTCCCCCAATGAGAGTCCTTCTCAATTTGAAGTTCTGACGCATCAACTTTATCCATTTCGGAGAAAACGTTCCAAAAGTTTCTTTGTTTATTAGTAGCATCACATCGGAGATTGTCTTCGCTGGAAACTGAGATTGTCACAGGTTTGGTCAGTGTACTTAGAGACTGAATGTCTGCTATTGAGGTAAGCGTAAAAAAATCATGTTACCCTAAGGGAAATTCATGTACGTTCTCTAAACACATTTAAGTGACTACTAGGGTTGTAGAGGGAGGGGGAGTCAGTCATTATATGGAGAACGGGAATCTTTAACTGGTTAAAACAAGGAGTCGGAATCGATGAAACTAGGCCTATTTTGGAAAGAAGAAGAGTCAGAGTCGGACATTATTTATAGGAGTTGGAAGTTATTAAGGTTCAAAATGCCGAAGACGGAAATTGGCAGAGCCCAGGAGTTGAAGTCGGACTTTGGCATACCGACTCCGCAACACTAGTGGCAACAAAAATATCATTCGATTATGAAGTCAGTTCGACTAGCAGAAAAAAGCTTGACTAACGAACGCGATAGAAACTGTGCAAAAGGTTGCGCCAACTTAACCGCACCCCGACGGGGAAATCTACACGCACTGGTTCGTACTAAGGATATAGACCAACTGCCCCAGAGGAGTGTATGGCTGTAGGTCAAAGCTGAAATGTCAAGTATACTTATTGGACAACCGAGTAACGAAAACGCGCCTGATCGTGAATTTTCTACATATCAGCTTTGAAATTGGGTGAGGCGAATAGTCATCGGGTCAAAATGGCTATGCTGAATTTTAATCAACCTGAAGAAATAAATTCTTTATATTGAGATCGGTTTCTGTGATAAGCCACTGAGCCAAGAGTGATGCACGTTGATATAAAGTTTAACTGAATGGCAGAAGCCATAAATGGATTGCATGCAATTTTCAGCAACTAAAGGGTTCATACTGGACAAGATAATGTAGCCAACAATTTCTAAACACACATGGATCATTCGTACTCCACATTTTTCTTGGAGAAGTTTACATACAATATCAATTCCGTTCGATTGAGGTTCTTGCAATGCCAAACTGCAGTACCAACTCATCAGTAGGCCACTTTAACTGTCACGCTGTGCAAATTCAGGATTTGGTTAAGTAGTCCACTAAGTCTTTCTTACAATCAATTTAACAGGAACCTAAAGGATCAAAATGTTCGCACGGCATTCTGTTTCAGTGCTTATAGGACGTATTTTTAAAGCTTCGTAGACGAGTCATGCGATCCTGGTGTACGTTGGCTTAAGAAAGGATTACTCTAGTGTTGGCTATGTCTTCCACATCATCACGTGTCAAAATATCTCTGTTGAAATCGATCTCGGTTCTCCACCGTAGGGCCAATATTGTGTCTCATATATATATATTTTTTCTGCCGAACCGTCACTTACATAAATATTTATATTAAGACTTGAACTTTCCTCAGCTTCGAAAATTTGGACTGGCGTGTCACTACAGGGATGACAAATGGCGCAAGTTGGATAAGCTATGCTAATGGTCGCGCACGCACCAAGTCGTCGCCAAGACTTTTTTTTCTACAGAAAATTTCTGATCACATAGGTAGTGGCTGAGAAAACTTTGCTTTTCTTAAATTACAGTTTTTTCGGAGCATTATTTTTCTCTCGATTAAAAATTAGAACAGAAGCATTATTGTACAAAAATTTTCTGATAGCGTTGGTCTTGATTGCGAAACTGACAAGGAGTAAACAGAACTCAATCGAGTTGAATAAGTAAATCATCGGAACTATTTATGTCCCACAAATCATTTCGTTCACTGCAAAAAAGGTTTTCTCCATCGGAAACTTTCACTCAAAATGAATTCTCAGCTGGTGATGGAAGGCATTGTATTCAAACTCGGATTCACCGGAAAACGTTTTGGTCACCGCAAGTGGCACAAAGTGTTTGAACTTTCTGTTTTTTCCATGCCGCCACAGGTGAGTGAATTTCAAAAGAATCTGCGAACATGCAAGCCATCCAATCAATCATTTGGTTTAGTGAGTGCCACTCGTGAAGCTGCAGATATTTTTGCAAAACTGGAGGGAGTTTGAAATCAGACAGCTACGCACTTTTCTGTTGTTTACAAGAAAGCAACAAAGGTTCAGAAGCTGGAAGGCCGTGGCTACATCAAGAGATTAGCGCGGGATCGAGTCCGCCTTACAAAAGGTAGAAAGAACAAAGTCGTTTACAAAAGATGGACAACAAGAAGGGAGATTTACAGCAAATCTCCGAGCATCTCAGCAGCCATGGGTGTTTCCTGTATTTTCCTTCACACAAAACAAGAAACTTTACAGCTCTCCTGGTAATTCATTTTTCTTTTGTACGTAGAAAAATATTAGACATTCACGGGCATTAAAAGTTTAGGGTAATTACTGTTACATATTTTGAACAAGAGACGCCCAATTTTCGAAGGAGCAAATTCCTTTTAATCATATTAACTCGAGATTAATCCTTTCGTTCGTGAAATATTGTACCTCTCTCTTAAGAATAATACTATCTGGAGGGTAAAATATTGTATACGTTACGGCATGAAAGTAAGGGTTAAATTTCACTTTTAGTTTCCAAAAGCTTACTTCCGCACTATAATCTTGAAACTGATTTCCCTCGGGTATTCTTCAGCGCCCTACAGGTATCGAAGTCCAATGCGGCGGCCATTATTTTTATTAAAGGCTTATTACAGGGTATAACCTTTCTGCAAGAACACGAGCGCACTATTGGCAAATATTTCGGAATAATGAAGTAGAGCATCAAGTTTCTAGTCATATACCTGAGAAAATTATTCCTGAGGAAAAAGAGTGTTCACTTTCCATAGGAACTCTGTGTAATACATAGTACGCATAGTAGCGGACGAATATTTTAGCAGACATAAAAGAAAGCTAATATGGTGTCTGAAGCCGAACCAGATTCAAGAATGACGTTAGCCATTTAGAGAAGGCACCACAGAAATTAAGCCAAATTCGAGTATAAACTAGAGAAGCACTCTGAGAGCGCTATACTTCCGCCCAGCAATGAAATGTTAACGAAGCATTTATACTGGCTCTGAATCCAGGGTTTCTTTTATCTTTTGCAAAATTCTATTCCTAATAAAAAATAGAGATGACAACACAAACGTACGAGTATATCATCAGCAAAGCATGATGATTAGTACCTCTTGATTAAAAGCTCCCAGTAGTTTCATAAACATCTTTTCATAACTTTTTCGATTAAGTTGCAGGCAAACTGTGAAACAAATTTAGACAAGCAGAACAGTAAATCTTCTCAAAAAATTTGGTTATTTATACTTTGGAACATTCATAACATTTCATTGCGGTAAATTTTACGAAAATCCATTCAAATAACTTCTGCATTATGTTGGGAAGCCAAAAAGGGAGGCGAACAAACTGTTTACCGGACATTCATCAAAAGTTAACCTTCTGCTCCCTCTAGTATATCTAGCAATCACTGTAAATTTAATGAAGATTTGTCTCTGAATTATGAGTTATCTTGGTGACAGACAAAAATACAAACGAAGAAAGAGATAGACAAGCTTCAACAAAGAAATAACCTCCTTGGAGGGAGTAATAACGGTAGCCTGACACGGACTGTATCAATTGAGCCAACTTTAAGATGTCCTTAGCCCTTAATAGATAGCAGCCATGAAGTCCAGGCAGATTTCAAATATTGCTATCTATTTAATGTATAAAAGGCACGAGTCTCCAACAAAAAGCCAAAATTCAACTCTAGTTAGTTTATCTCCAAGAAAACACTAAGCTAATTTACACAGCTCGCTTGAAAAGAAAGAACTACGACTATTTTAGCGAAAGACTAAGAAATTACTTTAATAATTCCTCGTGCAACTTGCAAGGAGGCAATAGACGAATCTTCAAGAACGATTTAAATTTTCTCTCTTTTTCTTAGTCTTTCTAGCAGACTAAGAAGCGCCTGCTAAAGTTATAATGAAAGTTCTTGGGTTTATGCCTTTGTAATTATGAACGTTGCTTGAGAAAATAAAAACTTTTTTTACTAAAGATACTGTACCTCAAGTGGCATCAAATGCAAGATAATTACAAAGAAGTGATGAATTGAATTGTTATAAGCTCAACAGAAGAACCTGTTATACTTATTGCGGCCTTAATTAAATTCAGGAACAGAATCACAGACTGCAACAATAGCAGAATTTTCAAGATCGAGAATCTCGAATAAGAAAGATATATGGCGGATGCCAACAGCTTATTATTAGTACTGCAAAGCAAGAGACCTGATACAAATGCAGATCATTTACTAAAACTTGCAGCTAAGCTTCCATGGACGAGTAACCAACTACTGAAAGAAGAAGAGAAGGGACAGGTAGCACGTTGACAGAAACATGGGACCCGTGCACAAGGGTGTTCCCACGCTACATCCACACGTATGGTAACAACACGTTAGAGCGAAGAGGAAGAACATAGCAAAGATCGCCAGGGGAAGAAAGTGAAAGGAAGGAAACACTATGGATTGAGAAGGAAATATATAGCGGTGGATAAGTAAACATTTATGGGAAACCCTACATGGAGGCGCGATTAACCAAACGCAGATTGGGCGAACCTAGCTAACCAAATACTACGACCCTTCACAAGCTCCCGAGGGGCTAAAACATGTAAGTTTTAAGCATTTCTTAAGCCTGCCAATAAAAACATTGTGTTTCTCTTTTTTCACAGAATCAAACACTTTTCAACACAGTCGATCAAATTCGTTCGAAATGCCAGCTTACGATACCGCTGCATTAAAGAATTATCGTCAACCTCCATCCTCAAACACAACGTCCGTAAAACAACCAATAATCTTTATTTTCCTGGCTATGGCTCGATCGCTTTTTGTAGGCCATTAAGCTTCTCATTTCCCGTGGTGTGAAGCATGCAATTGCGCGAGAAAAACGTTTGCTGACCTGCCGAAGCTTCCAAAAGAAAATCCGAGAGAGGCTGTTGACTGATGATGTTTACAGGCTCACAGCTTTAGAGCTCGTTATTGTACGTGTACAGTGGACCTCGTTACTCGAATATGAATAGTTGGTTAGTTCGACTAATGGGGAGTTCGAGTAACGTGCGAAGCGCGTATAGAAAGCTTTGTTTGTTCAAGTAAATTAGCGTGTGCGTATATGACGCCTTGGGTCTATAGTTAGCATTATATAAGATAGTTTAAGCTATTTTTAACAGTAGAAATGGAAGGGACATAAAGTATGTAGAGATGTACGGTGAACTCATACACGAGTGTATTTGCACACAGGATCATCGCGCATGGGTACAGCAAGGCTGGGGAAGAAGAGGAAGAACATATTAAGTTTTATCAGCAGAAATATGAAAGTGGAAGGAAGTAAGTGGGCACAAACGACAGACGCAAATTAGGTCTTAGAGGAACGGAATGCACTCAAGTGCGAGTTCTTCTTCTTTTTTTCCCAGGTAAATACGGTTAAACCAACGATTTGTGCGAACAATGGAATGTCTTAGTGATGGAATAACCTCTGTTGATGGAGAACAGGATGACTCGTGCACTCATGACTTCCTGGGTGGTTTTGCAAGTTACTTGTGAAAGACCATTGTGCTTACTGGTCCTGTTGTATGTTTTGTTTGTCTCTGTTAGCTATGCAGTTCGAATTCTTGGTTTACGAGGCGAACAATGGCAATGAGATATCATTCTCCATAACAAATATTCGAGTAAAGAAGATGACGATATGGCTGTTCTACAGGATGAAAAGTTTACTAGGGAAAATGGGAAGAGGATGGAGCTATTAGTGGATAGTCAGATAATGCAGACAGAAAAGAAACCATCCTAATAATGGACATTCGAATAATGAAGATGACAACCAGGCCTCTCTATTGGTCAATAAGCCGAACGAGAAAAAAAAAAAGAAGAAAAAAGACAAGGCTGATCAATCACCTGACATAAGAAAATATGCAAATTACAATCAATCGAATGAATGCTGAGAGTCTGATTTGTTTCGAAGAGACTGCGTCAATTTATTCAATACCTACATAAAAATATATATTATTACAGACATGAAACAATGAAACTACGAAAAGAAGTTTGGCTTCGGAGAGCAGAGAATTAAAAAATGCACAAATGCTTACTCAACGGAGCAAAGCATGGCCGAAAGACTCCTAGGCGCTCTATTTCGCTCTAGGTGAATAGGATGATGGAATATTCATCGTAAAATTTACTCGCTCACTATGATGCCGCCGAGGCATTTCTGTCGCTGAAATCGCAATATTGGTCCCTCTGAAAATTAGAACACGGCATCTTAGAGTGATCACAACAACAGTTTTATAACGCAGGCAACATCCAAATAAGTTAATAACAGCGAGTTCCAGAATCTAAAAAAAAAAACAGCATTTCCTATCCAATGCTTTCAATTATCAAAGAAATTTGACAATAAACAGCGTAGATTATTACATTTAACTTTTCCTTCCAAATTATTTAGGATCAGGAATGATGTTCACAAGCATAAATTTCGCCTGCTTAGGATGTGTAGCTTCTCAGACATTCACACTTAAATGTTGAGGGGCGTTCCATATTGTGGCAAGAACATGGGTTTTTCGCTCAACACTGACAGGTACAACGATTTTTCAGTGTTGCGCGAGACCTCGAGTGACTTCAGTCACAAAACAAAGTGGCATCTGACGGGCAGGACACTCTTGATTTCAACATTCCTTGCAGGAATGAAGTAACGAGCTGCGACACATTTTAGGTTTTAGAAAGAGAGTGAATAATTTGGACAAGCAGAGTGTGACTGCCTGTGCACAAAGTCTATTACGCGAATGGCAGCACAAAATTTATGTTCCCCTACTTGCAGTATTCGCTCCGTGTTGGCAATAACAAATTATTATGTTAAAAGTGCTGCAGCACCAATTTCTTTCCAGCTCCACCGGCATGAGCAATTATCATTTATCGAATACCCCAGTAATACTTGGTGTAACGAGAACGCGTGCTTTTGTGCCACACAAAAACGTGTATTGTTGGTTAAGTTTACCTCCTGGCTAAGGTATTCAGCCCCTAGTTACAAAGCAATGGACGGCAACGATCGTCTACCAACGGTGCATTTAAAATTCCCATAAAAATATTTCCTGACACACACAAAACCTGCTATGGCATGTACCATCATCCAGATTGACAAACAGACAGACGTATGTCTATAGATATGAAATTGGTGCAGAAACTATCTAGATTGAGGGCAACGAAGGCGTATGTGTGAAAAGTAGTGGTTTGGACACACAGAAATAAAAGAAGCTAGCACCATCACTGGGACAGACAAATGCGGAAACACAGAATGATACTTCATTGACTGCAAACGTAGATGTAAGCAAAACGGATGAAATATGGTCACCGAAGAAATATATGAAGTGCAATAATTGCTTGCAAGAGCTTATCCTTCATCATAAATTTATACCTTGCCGTGTGTCATCCGAAACTGAATCCTATACGAAAAATGAGACAAAAAAATAAGAAAAAAATATTTATGGCTGTGGAAACTACTCATCAGAACTAACATTAAAGACAAATTAGCATTAGCAATATGTGTTATCCTAGACACAAAGTAAGCAAAACTGGCAAAATGTGCATATATATATATATATATATGCCACCCCAAGAGATTAGCGATCTGCAGAAATTATTCCTGTCCTAATAAAGATTAGAATATAAATAGAACCAGCTACATGGGTCCTCCTATACTCAAGGCGATGTAAAACCAAAAATACATACATATATCAAAAATGTCTATACACAAGCAACTTCTTGGCAGAACTGGCACTATGAAGCATACAACAGATATACTGCACACGTTATTAAAACTGATCTAACATCCAATGAAAAATATTCTTCGAAACACATTGTCGTGAAACAAAAAAAAAAAAAGGCTCGTCACAGCATTACTGCACAGAAGCAGAACAAGGCATGTGACATTTAAAGGCTGCGTTAACCATCTACGTAACCGCGATCAGCTCGAGCCTGGGGCGAGCTTTAAATTATGCACTGTTGACTTNGTGTTATCCTAGACACAAAGTAAGCAAAACTGGCAAAATGTGCAGATATATATATATATATATATATATATATATATATATATATAATTATGAATTTCTTGAAATATACGGTGACACCAAGGTATATTTGTTGTGCGCGTTTAGTGGATTTGCGCGATCGATCGATCGCGCAAATCCACCAAACGCGCGCAACATATTCATGCTAAGGTAGTTTTCAGAAGTCTGGGTTTTATGTTTAATATGCCCCAAGCTTTCGAACGGGCTACGTTTAGTAGTTCGAAAGCTTGGGGCATATTAAACATAAAACCCAGAAGACTTTTGAAAACTACCTTAGCATATAAAATTATATATATATATATGAAACCCCAAGAGATTAGCGATCTGCAGTAAATAGAACCAGCTACATGGGTCCTCCTATACTCAAAGCGATGTAAAAGCAAAAATACATACATATATCAAAAATGTCTAAACACAAGCAACTTCTTGGCAGAACTGGCCCTATGAGGCATACAACAGATATACTGCACACGTTATTAAAACTGATCTAACATCGGATGGAAAATATTCTTCGAAACACATTGTCGAGTAACAAAAAAAAAGGCTCGTCACAGCATTACTGCACAGAAGCAGAACAAGGCATGTGACATTTAAAGGCTGCGTTAACCATCTACGTAACCGCGATCAGCTCGAGCCTGGGGCGAGCTTTAAATTATGCACTGTTGACTTTTACGTGGCCCAGAGACACTAAAATTTCCTTTAGTTTGCGCTATATGGTTGAAAATCCTTTTTATTTTCTGGCAGCAACGAGCAAGTAAATTAAATGTGGGGGCGAAATCCGTAGAGTTTGTTTTGACTTTACTGCGTTTCAAAACGAATTGGGGAAAACTGAAAACCGTGTACAGATCAATCAACACGAAGACGACAGCAGTAAAAGTAGTCAGAAAATACAGACAGTGGCAGAATGAAAAAAAATGAAATAATTTCAACATAGAGGAATATGTGTGTGGTCTAAAATCCCGGAAGGCAGCGTAGGATCTTGCGTGAGCACAATACGCTAGTAGTTGAGCTATTGGCAGTGACTGGCCAGTTTTAGGTTCTCTAAACACGACACAAACCTGTGAGAGAGGCAGGGAAAGACATGTAGTGTAGCAGCAAGACAGCCACAGTGTCAAGGGAACAGAAAGTCGAAAAAGAAAAGGAAAAAAAAAACATACAATAGAAAAACAAGTAGGAAGCTCAATGAATGCTAAAGAATTGTACCGAGGTAGGTAGGTAGGTAGGTCGTAGGCAACATATGGGGTCTTACTAGGGATTCAACTCTCCATAACATAGGATGGGCGACTTTAATTAATTTACTAACCTATGGCCCAACCAATGCACCATGAGGGTGCAAGAAGTAAAGACGTTAAGCACGTGGCAGAAACATATGGACTAAGAAGCTTGGAATATTTAACTTGAAAAAAACACACACACAGAGGATTCATGGGATAAGTAATTCAAATGTGTGGAGTACACCCCGTAGACTTTCTGTAAATTATGGTCTGAACTGTTTGGCTATAATTTTGGACAGGGTGAACCTAAGGTTATTCGTCGAATCATTTCAGTCAAGTTACATTTTTTCTAGAACTCTGGTGGCGCATTTTAATTACTATCATCTACAATACTAAAATTAAATAGTCGGTAACAATTAATAATTTGAAAATAAACTGTCCTGAGCCTAGTAAGACATTTATTGTACTCTGCATACAGTAAAATACCTTGTCCGGAAAAAAACTCGTAAAATATTCATCTTTTTAAAGACACTTTATTCAAGTTGATAAAAATGCTCTGAAAAAATACGAGATCAGGTCTGTGGTGAAAACAAGAAACATGAATTTATCGATGCCAATGTATCAGTGGAATTGAGTGGCACAGAAGCTTTTTCTTTCAACAGAATGTCCTTCGAATTAGGACAAAGGATCCTCATAACCATCTTACATCGTGAATTAGACGACCCGGGGCCAAGATTTACTTCTCAATAGACCAATCTCTTGCGGTGAAAGACAAGTTCGTTATAAAAATAATTGGAAAAGAGATATCAGATTTATGATATATGATCTAAGTAATATGAAATTAACAACAGACTTTGAGCAGCGAAAACGAATGTGAAAGAAAGTAAGTGATTTTACGTGGAAATAATGCAATAATAGGTTACTAACTACGGGTTTAAAAAGTAAGAAAAGAAGCTTACATCACACCTACAGTATATTTAACTTTTTAATTCATAGAAATGAGATACTAAAGGACTTGCAGTTCCTTATACTCAGGTAACCTAAAATAATACTTTGGGTTATGAATTTTCTTTTAAATAAGCTTTTTGACATTCTTTTCCAACATATTTTTGATAGTAGCTGGTTGCATATCATAAGTATCCAGCCAAAAGTTTAGAAGTTTCCACCTAGACAACGACATTCGATAAGAATCTCGAAAGCTTGGATAAAATGAAATCCATAATCCAGAAGAAGTATTAAGTTATTTGAATATTACACTTTTGTATTTAATATAACTCCTAGAGTATTAACATACAGTGAAGTAGCCTTTGTATGGAAATTACGGTTTAAACTGTTGAACTTGCCAAAAATTGAGCAGCCGTTTCGCTCGAGAATTTTATTTTATTTTCTCGAGTCGGGTTCTCTCGGTTCCAAGCTTTGTCAATATTGAACTTCCGTAAACTGTAGCTGAGGAAATCCCAAGCAAACAAGAGTAGGAGGAGAAGTAAAGGATGTCGCAAAAAACTTCATTATGTTAGTAGCGATGGCAGGCCATCACAAATGACGGCAACAAAGTCGTTTTGACATCCTCATACTAGTCATACTCGTTTTTGTGTTTGTGCTGTAGAGCACCAAGTGCGTCTGCCTGCCTATTTGAATTTAGAGTGGAAACGTTGAAATAAGTGCGCGAGGCCACAGGGTGAGGATTACTATTCTCGAACCACAAAAATCAGATGTAGAGTACAGCGTCAGTATTTTTCTTCCATTCATTCATTGTCCACTAGGGGGGAGGGCGGCAATGTGCTATGGAGTAATGGGGACGGCCAAAAGGAGGAGGTACAGTTGTCTAAAGCCTTATGTCTACGACACCATAGTTCAGAGTCTGCGGTCCACTTGAACCGAGCACTTCTCTGAGCCCTTGATGGGATTTAACTGCAGTACGAGCAAGTGCATGTAGTTTCCCTAAAACTGACCTTTTACCCTATTTGGGATGTGCAGCCAAAGCAACTTTATACCTTTGTCTTTCATTACTTTATTACCAACCCCATCGCTTCCTGCCTAAAAAAAACAGAAAAAATGGCAGCATAAACATAAGGTTTTTGAGCTGGAAGTCAATGTATTCCTGAGATTCAAGTGGTAATAAAAAATGGCAAAGAGTACCATACTAATACTTTTCAGTTTGGAAGTACTACATTGATTTTGTCACAAGAAATTGTTCAACCTTTCAGTTGGGGGGAAAATAAAAAGTAAGAAACATACGAGACGACGGATGTCATCTTCAGCTGAGACGAAGCGTTATCTCTCCTGCAAGTATTTAAGAAACTAGGCAGAAGTTCATCTCAATTTCTGAATATACTTCACTGATTTGTATTACTGTCTTATGTATCAATGAGAGAGTAAAATATTTCTAATTGCTTTACTTTTTTTTGTGAGGTTATATGACTTATCGAATGCAATAATACTTTTTTTTTATTGTCGATATCTAAATACTTAAGGACTTCTGTAGTTAATGTGTTCACAAACTGAAGTACTAATATAGTCCACTCGTTATACGTCGTGCAGTGAGAGACCTGGGCAAGACAATGACAGAAGCTAACCAGGGATAACCCCTCGTGCTAAAAAGATTTAAACAGTAAACCTGTTTTCGATACTGCGTGCAATTGCCACTTTTCTATGTTCATCTCTTGACTAGGTATGGCCGCACTGCAGATGCGTATGCTGCCTATTAGTACCTACATTGCCCGTTAAACTACTCTGCACAATACTATACTACTCTAAAATTTGATAAAGGTGATGAAGAGACAACTCAGTACTGTACAGCATATTCGAAACTTACGTCCGTTTATGCACCACCAACAAGCATGCGAAATATTTACGGTGGCAGCTGGACTTACCTCAAAAAATAAAATTCTTTACATACCTAAGAAACGACTGCTATAGAGATAAAACTGCTATGTTATGCATGGGGTCTCAATATTTTGGATCGCTTTCTCGAGCAGCTGCGCAGCAGCACATGCTGGCATGCATCCAAGCATAAAATGATCGCATGATGAAGTTGGAGGTGGGATTTGTATCCGAGGTGACAAGTCTGAGGCAGTTGCAGAGATTGTGCTGCGAGTTTCTGCCGAATAACTGAACACTTCAAAGAATGATGAAAGTGTTAATATTTCCTCCTCAAAAAGTGGCATTTCAAGTACAGAAAATGCAGCTCTTTGTAAAAATGATCAACACCATTATTACTATTATTACTGTTCCTTCTATTAATATTATTATTGTAATTTTTGCTCTTTTTCTAATTCAAGATTAGGCACCCTCAGGGTACTTTGTGGTCTAAAAGAGAGTGATGAAGAAGTAGATACGTACATCAATTAAGTAACGCAATGTGAATAGAAAACAGAGAAAGAAGAGCAAGAGCAACAATGAAGACAATCAGTGGGAGAACGAAAAGTCGGAAGAAGCACAGTGGGCATAAAAGTACGAGTATAAGTTCATTCCAAAGGCCAAACTTTGACTACGCTAAGTACAATACAATCATCTACTACTTACATTAAGTATAAAGTAATACTATTCAGTGCAGCGGGCTTAGTATGATTCTCTGTTTCCAACTCCGTTTCTTATAGTAAAATGAGCACTGTTACGTCATCGTAAACTTTATAAGAACCAATCAGAACGTTGGCCGCTCGACCAGCTATACTTTGTTTGAAATGTCACTTATGACGTACGCTGTAAAGGTGAAGGGGACTCGCTTTTTTTCAATTATTTTAAGGTGTTCAAAATCAGTGTTGCCATTCTAGTTTTCAGTGAATCATCAGTTTACCGAATTTAGTTGTATTTATTTTTGAAGAAAAAAATCACTTAGCGAGTTGACAGTGGACGTGGGCCAACCGCATTTTGGTTATCTAACTCCCAAAGACTTCCATTTATATACAGAAATAGTAAAGAATGCGTCCGATCAGCTATATAAAAGTACCTTCAGGGCATTTACAATTGTTAAAGGAAGTTAGGGTAACATGTCTCGTACCCGTCCACCATTCTACATAGTAGCCGTCCACTTGGCACTAAATAACTTCCTGTGTGAAAACTAGCTTTGCTAGAAAACCGTACATAGGCTTAAGCTGTAGGCTAAGTAGTGCCATACCATCCCTGAAAATGACAGGTGAAAAAATAGAAACAATAAAAATTGGAGGCGGTTTTCACATTTTTTCATGTTTCTAGTGAAAAAATGTGAAAACCATCACCATTTTTATTGTTTTATTTTTTCGCCCGTCAATTTCAGGGATGGTGCGGCACTACTTAACCTACAGTTTAAGCCTATGTACGGTACGAATTTCTAGTAAAGCTAGTTTTCACACAGGAGGTTATTTAGTGCCAAGTGGACGGCTAATATGTAGTATGGTGGACAGGTACTAGACATGTAACCCTATCATTGTCTCTACAGTGCGTGCCGCGCTTTTAGGTATAAACCCTTTTCTCTTCTAAAAATTGAATTACACACACTTCATCAATAAAATTTTGCAGATATGTTGGCTACAGTCACACGCGCACAGAGAAGGTGTTAAAAGACCTCTGCTGCTTACATTGACTTCAAGAATATGTATGTTCCTCGGTTTCGGAAGAGGTCTCCAGCTAAGAAGAAGAAGAAGAAGCAGCAGCTTGTTTTCATGCAAGACAATGCTCCGTCGCAACCTGCATAGACTTCTGTAGAATATTGGAATTCTTTTGGGTTCTAGGATGACCGACTGATGAAATGGATCGCGTGTTCTCCCGATCTGAACCCAATTCAGAACCTGCGGTCAATGCTCGAAAGATGTCTTTACCAGTCGGGGCGTCATTTTTCTTCAAAGGATCAGCTGTGGAAAGAACTTCAATCTTGTGCTAGAAATATTCCTTCAGATGATATTGAAAATTTGACGAAATCGATGGACAGGCGCTTGCCGGCAGTTGTAGAAGCACGAGGGGGCTACATCAATCATTAATATAAATTGTGTTTTTCATTTGATGTTTGAAAGTTATGAATGAAAATTATAGTATTTCTCTCATTATCCTTCCTTAAGCCATATATACCTAAATTTGTTGTAAATCGTGCATTGTCCACCCTTTTTTTATGCTGATGCATAAAATTGTGGCACGGTTAAAATTCTTGTAAAAAATTTTAACTTCAAAATCTTCCTAAATAATGAAAATATCTAACTGAAACTTTTACAAAACTTCTAATACAATTTGTGGATAGATTTATCATAGCTTGACTAGAATTGCTCGAATATAAACTATTGGAGAAGCAAAAACAATGCTGCAAAATAGCTTGACACGCACTGCATAGCATATAAGCTTACACTTGTTCCAGTGAGCACATGACACAGCAAAATAAAAAAAAATTCAACATTTGATATTACCATTGATGAGAAATTATGACAAAATGACTACGTGCCTAGATGAACCAACAGATTAAAAAAATTGGAAACGAATATGAGCACGGTTTTCTTTATTGTGCAACGGTTGATAATATACGAATAAAGGATATTTTTTTTCCTGGCATTGAAAAGAATGACAAAACCCTTATATTGCAGAGATCATTATCAATGAAAATAATACTTTTACGTTTGGAAGATCATTTGGATGAAATACGCCGTTGTGGCTCTTACCTTGCAGGATTCATTATATAAAGTAAATGTAACGAAAATGCATAGATATTCTTGTCAATAAAGTTTTCTACCATAGCTCACAAATGCATATAGTGATCGTATTTCTTTAGCATGATTATTATGCTCAAAATAGAAACAAATTACTTTTCGACTATATCACGTAACGAAATCTTTTCTCTCACTGGCCATCCGCCAGGTTGCTAATTAGAGAGGAAATCAAATGCAGAGGTAGAATTCAGGTAAAAAGTAGAGGATCTTAATTAATATTAGGATATTATTAGGAATGCACGAAGCTTTTAGGTAAATAATTACGGTAATGTGGGAATGGTATTATTGCATTATGATGAAAGCAGGGCACGTCGTGAACTCTGTCAATCTCTGACGATACTCTGATTTAGTAATACCTGGATTTTAAACCTGAATGATGGAAAATGAATATAAGTGATATGTATGTAACAAATCACACGCAAAAGTTAAATGAATCTATATGCTTATAAAATCTTCGCGTGTATAAAATCTTCGCGATTATGCATAGGGAATGAACTGAGGGGAGCTCAGAGATTTCAGTATAATTCTTCCGTTTCTTACTTCAATCATGAAATAATAAACATCCCCATGTGTTTATTTGTTTCTATATTTGTATGTTTCGTGTCCCCCCTCAACAAAACAGATCGGCGAAAATAGGCCAGGTTGCAGATTTTGTAATAAGGTTGCGTTTCGATGGAGATCGATGACCAGGCTGTCAAAGATGGTGATATTGGAATCTTTATTCTTCAATTTCAGTGCACTTCTTGCTTGAAACAGTTCTTGAATTCGAAATATTAACGATTTTACAGCTTCTCTTAGCGCGGTCATGCAGTCTTATTTTATAACTTTCTCCATACAACGAACTACTTATTCTCAGTTTACCACGTAGAAATTCAGAAGTTAATCAACGAAGGGCGGATGAAGCGATGCTTTTTCACGTGCAGCAGACATTATTTTTTCAGCTTACTGTCTGCTCTTTAACGGAGCAGATTTTGCTTCAACATAAAATCTTCGAAGTACTGATGGCTTGCTCAGCATCATGGATACGCGGCGGGTAATTTAGTTAAACTCACTGAGGCTTTGCTGCTCACTAATGTAAGTTTTTTTCTGCATGTGTCCTATTTGTGTGAAATTGATTGTAATTTTATGGCAATTACTTTTGATGAAATTTTAACAGTTGTATGTGCAATGAAGGCTAAGAGGTACTGCAGAGACGAAATTCAGCCGAAACATTTACGGCTTGTATTACCCTATATAGCCAAATATAGGTGTGCCTTTTTTTAATAAGTGCCTTGTATTAGGGATTTACCCAGATATCTTGAAAATTGCGAGAGTTATGCCTGTTCATAAAGCTGGAGGTCTGAACGTCCCTTCTAATTATCGGCCCACATCAACACTTTCGTAACACCATTTATATTTCAACGACAACCAGCATGAAATGTTAGATATGGGTATTTCCAAGGTTCCGATGTTCATCTTTTCTCAAATAAACACCAGGTAATTCAGAAATTCGTGAATTATTGATCTTCATTTCAGTGATTTGCATCTGTAAATACTTATCGTTTCCGTTTCGTTAGTCGCTTCAGTAGTTAAATTGTACGAGAATTCTAAACTTGAAATTTTTAAAGATTACCGTTTAACAAAGATACTTCTGGCAAGATGAAATTCATACTGATCATACTGATACCTAGTATGAGACTTCTTTTATTTTGGCCTAAAACTCGGACTAGCATTATTCTCCTATTCAACGATCTATCACAAGGAATTCTCAGATGCTGGATAATTTATGCATAACTGCTAAACTTTGGTTCTCCAATCGAAAAGCTTTGAAGCTTATTCGATACCGTCAACACTACGCACCGGGTAATAACCTACGATTTTTCGAGTGTGGCATCCTCCTTGCAAAGAAAAAAAAATGCTGAGTATCACGTAAAATAGCTTTGCAGTGTGGGTGTGTCCAAATATTGCGGACAGCTTGTGTCCACTGCGAGCAGTTCTCAATATAAGATGCTAAAAAGAAATACGAGGCGCGCGTTAGCTGGCCTAAAACAAAGCTGTTTTACACATTATTTCTGGCGACGTGTTGCACATTCGTCACGATTTCGTTAACGTTTTCGCATAACTTACAGTCTGGTAAATTTAGAGCTAGTACTAGAATTTAAGGCACGATAAAAATGCAATAATTAGTACATATACAATTTCAGCATGGCTCTACATTACCTGATAAAGCAACGGTAGCATGATAAATTCACATTTTTTCAAACAGTGGATTGGTTTTTCTACACAGCAATATAATTCTTACACCCGGCTTTGCCGTACGATCTTAATCTAATTTATAATAATAAAGATAACAGAATTTTAATAGGCTATAATTCGACACTGATGCAGAAACTCTCATCTGACTGTCACTTACTGATTTTCTTATTGAAATATACAGTCTTTCAGATTTAAGTAATTGTTTCTGATCATAAAGGAAGCGCAACTGATCTAACTTTACCTGTAAAAATTGTATAATGTCCAGTAATCTTCATCATCCCGGTGAATGTAAATGAAAAAAAGTTTTATCACTGAATAACATTTTAGATGAGACTGCAAACTTGTTATTACCGATTAGGGTACACTCTTCAAAAATAAAATAATTAGACACTAAACTACCTTATTCTCTGCGAAGTGAGGTACACACAGCAGTATCCATACAATATTAAACAGTTCTTTCAGTTTTTGTTGGGCAAATTCCGAAGGTATTTTGCTCTAGGTAAATTGTGATGCTGGTAAGCTATTACAGTATAGGTAACGAGGCCTATAATATTCTCGAGTAGCTTGAAATATCCTTAACAAGCTCGAAAGTTTTGTTTTATCTTATCGCTTACTTCAGAGATGCCACCTAAAACTGACACCGTTTTTTAATTATCAGCTTAAAGTTCACCACTCGAATATTTCATGCGATAATTTGTAGTAACCCTCACGCGAGACGCGTTGCGGCCGATAGAGCTACACACTACCACTCACTGCGGCGTCGCTTCGCCGACTGAGCAAAATGCAAGCGGCTGATAGCCAAGCGCCGGACTCTCTAGTCTCTATGCCTATAGTGCCTCCACCGCCGCCTCCACCGCTCTCTAGCGGGAGCCGCACATCGGAGAGAAGATGCCGCTTAACTGAGGTGCATTGTAATGGGGTGCTTATGCACACCTAGCTCAGCTAGGTGTTTATTAACACTACAAAACAATGGGTCACGTCTAGATGTAGGCCTACGTTTGTTAGCTAAGGCGCACCGAGTGGACAGATTTCAATCCACACCTGCTATGGAACTAAAGCAGTAGCATCGCTCCATTCTTTTTTTTAGCAACAGAAGTGAGTCAATTTTTAAATTGCTAGCGAACGAATTACTGAAGCTCTGTAGGAAAATGTTAGTGTAGGATTAGTTACTGATACTTCAGAAACCGGCGCGATATAGGCAGTGTTCCACTGAAGCGCTAGTAATATTTCTACTACTACTACTACTACTACTCTAGAAACGGATTTGGAACAGCTGCAGCTGCATTTTTTCCCCTCTGACTTCATGAAAGGAAAAAGATCCTATTGTATCGGAGAAAAGTAGAACTATAACATGAGAGGTCACAATAATCCAATCCCAAACTCTAAGACAACTCCGTAGAGCTTATACGGAATTTGCTTAGTTGCCTTAGAAGGCCGGCTAGCTGCAGAACAGAATTTGCTGTGTTGAAGAGATGTCGATCTGCCACTTCTGAGAGTACGTCACCTGCAGATTATCGACGACTGCCCTATACTCTCCACGGATCAGACACAAGGTCGGCTAGTCGCAGGTGTATCTCTTTGTTTAATATGCGGGTAATGATGCACGCTGGTCATTGTATAGAATTAAGGGGCTTTTACTTTGAAAGATTGCGGTGGAGAGGTTTAATCCTTTAACATTTATTTTACGTTGCAAGCCAAATAGATGCAAATTGATTTAATAATCACTCATGTTTAGGTGCCACGAAATTTCAAATAAATGAAGCATCAATTTCCGCCGCTAACAAGCGTATGATAATATTATTATTCATATACACTATTATACAGTCAGGGGAGTAGAGACTATTAATCGCTACTAGGAAAGTGCAAAATATCAGAAAATAGGACAGGGGAATATACAGGTGGGTCGTAGCAAGCTCCGTGTGTCACATTATGAATTGTTCAAGCTGTGTTTAGTTATGTTAAGAATTTCGATAGCGGAATTTTTGAATTTACAAAGAAAGCAGATGACGGTCAAAAATCTAGTTTTGGATTCTTACACTCTCAAGAGAAATAACTCATCCTACGCCGATCAAACTTACAGAAAGTGATATGGTGTCAGTTCTTTGGAAAACAACAATGGTACAAATATTACCTCCACCAAGGAGGTTATGTTTTAGTCGGATTGTGTGTTCGTCTGTCACCAAGATAACTCAAAAATTTATGGGCGGATTTTGACGAAACACACAGAGATTGTTAGATATGTTACTATGAACAGATGATTAAATTTTAGTGAAGATCCGTCCATCCGTTTGTTTGCTTGCCTCATTTTTCTCAAAGCCATAACTCAAAAGGTATGGACGGATTTTGATGAAATTTAGAAGAGTTGGTAGGTATATGACGTAAGTGATCAAATTTTTAGAGTGATCTGTAATTCGTTCGCTAGTCACTGTTTCTAATTTTATGCTTGTTAGAAAAATAAGTCAAAATAATGAATGGATTTTAATGAAATTCATAGGAGTTGTTAGTGATGTTAAAAGATATGAATGATTAAATTTTGGTGCAGATCGGTTTGTTCGTTTGTATGTTTGACTCATGTTTGTCACAACATTTGTTAGCAACATAACTCAAAAAGTTATTAATGGATCTTCAAGAAAATTGCACAAGCTGTTATTACTATCAAAATGCACGAATGATTAGATTTTAGAGTTGATACAAAGATATTTGTGGTTTCAAAGCAAAATTGAATTTTCGTTACCGTTGCTTCGCTTGGCGGAGGTATGCGCTCTAAGAGTGCTCTAGTTAAAAATAATATAGGTAGGTAACAATCACATAACTTGCCTTAGACGCTGCAATGACCCTCGAAAAAATAAAACTAACGGTGAAATGAATTCTTATTTAATAAAAAATAATAATTTCTGCAGTTTGGCGGCAACGTTACTGCAGAAGCGACCAACTGTATTTTGAATGTTACTATTGCACTCGATTTTTATTCGTGGCTGAAGCATGATTTGCCAGACTTCGTTCATGACCGCAAGTACAAAAGTAAATACAGACGGTAATGTTGGTAAATAAATTGTACAATAAGGTTATTAGACATGGATAAATGAACACACTATTGTAACATAAATTAAAATAAGTGACGAAATGTAGCAAAAAATTGTGACGAACGTTAGAATAACATGATATAAAGGTAATAGAGACCACGACAAATAACAAATGCCTGTCCTATTTCTTCCTATGGAACTAGGAAGAAAACAGTGGTTGAATCGTAAATTTCACATGTTTAACCCAATCTGAGCGCATAGCGATAGGCTATCAAAATCATATATTGAGCCACTGGCACAGAGAAATAATTCGATGCATGATAGCACAAGTGCAGCAATCATCTTTAAAATTGTTTTGTTTTCTTCGGTGAATTTGTTAAAGGAACCAAATTCGCTAGCATCGCTGTACATGCAAATTCAAAAATTATTTATTTTTTTTTTTGCTTTCCAGTTTTAAAATTAAAAGATGTAGCATATCAGTCAAGAAACTATCTAGCTTGGTACTCACATGGGTTGCTGCGAGAGTACAGACCTGCTGCATATAGTTTTCTCACCTGAAACAGATAAAATTCATCACATAGTCTGTAAAATTTCAATACACTGATAATATAACCTACTGGTAAAACAAACCCTAATAATTCAATTCACCTAATTTCTCGGATATTGCTTAAGGTTAAAAGAAAAATTTGTTCCACCAGGCAGTGCATAAATAGAACAACTAAATAACCTACAGTAATCATATTAATAATAATTCTCATAACTTAACTGAATTTAAGAAAAAAAACCTTATATGGGTTCAGGGAGGACATAATAGCCTAGCCTCAAACGAAACTAATAAGTCTCCTAGAATCATGTTTCATTGAACAAACAACTTGTCTAGTTTTGTCGAACTACTAGTACTGATAGATTTCCTGAACTTAAAAATCTCTCAGCTTTACTGAAATCCTAAATTTTCTATCTTAACCGGATTCACAATACTTAGCTTAACAGAACTCACAAATCTCTAGCACACAGAGAAATCTCCATTTCATGCTACCAAATGCTTTAACCAAACACGTTTGGTATCACGGACAAGGAAGACAAGAATTTCTTAATGCAAACAAATTACACACAAAGAACTCTCTGGTTTATATACCAAATAACTCAACCATAAACAAGTCGCATTCCACGAGTCAGGCATCTGGCTAGCTATAGGTGCAGTGTATTTAGTACGAAAATTTATCTCCGGTTTTCATAATCATGTATGTTTGGGTAAAGCATTCAGTTAAATTTATTAGAGCTTTCCCCTTATAAAACAATCCACACACATGGAACGTTTCTACATCATAAATACACACATTCGCTGCAATTTTTGCATATCTTCGCTACATTGAATATACTTTCACGACAACCATCCAAGAACCACAGCATCTTGCTGTTCTTAAATTCATAAGGAATCTATTGCACCGCATCCAAGCGCGCCGATGTAATCCTCTCGCAACCGGATTATAATTGATTAAATTCTTGCTCTCATCCAAGAAGCTTGTGCGACTTTCATAAGCCGCGACACCAACGGTGATAGCCCACGCAGCATTAGCTCTCTTTACTTGAACTACTCATTGCCCGAACAAGTCCTAACTCTAACCGACAACTTCACAAAGACTTGTAACTCAAGCACGTTTCCTCAATGGCGTGCATTTCCGCAACTCACGCGCATTCCCGCAACTTGCTCGCATTTCCTTAACTCTCACGTATTTCTTTAATCAATTAGCTTTATTAAGTACACAAATAGAGATGGTACAATTGTATGGAACAACAACTTATCACTATAGAGTTAAAAATAGATGCAAAAGAAAACTGTTAAAAGTAACAGTGCACGGTACATTGCATAGCGGCTTATTGTTTGGTCCCTGTTTGCATGGAGTGTGCGTTGCTATATACAATATCTACTAATTAGACTGAATGGAGCCAGGGCCGTTAAAAACACATTTACCAGTGAATTAGCTGATTTTTGTATCCTGATTTCGAGACTGAATTAAGGCTCAGTTCCAAGTTTGAACTTTTCAGGCAGTCAGTATACTTATGAGCAGATACCACACTCACACATTCTCACGAATTTTTTTTAACTTGGGCCCATATCCGTTATTCGTGCGTATTTCCATAACTTGAGTATATTTCTGTAACACGGAAAATTTCCGGCACGTGCTACGCACATGTTACTTTTTTTAAAGCTCCTACCAGCAAACACAACATATATTCTTACTCTAATTTATTGTAAAATAGTAATAGTAGTGAGTTGGTAACCCGTAAGGCTTCGGAATTATGTCGTACAGTGACACACTCAAAAAAGAGCCACGATCCCATATCGCCAGAAAGTTTTTCCGTGTCGTCTTAACGTCTGACGGGCTAAAAATCAAACTCCACGGAATTCTCCTCGTATGTTTCCCGACAGACAAACTGGTAGGCGAGCAGTCCTTCCACAACCACGTGAACCACCAAGCCGCCCACAATAGCTGGCTACCAAATAAACCGCCTGTGTAAGGTTAGGGGAGCAAGGTTAGCGTCCGCTAACGTTCTTAATAGCTCGCGAGGTTAGTTTTGGTTGGGGGAAATAAGGCCTGGTTCCGCTCATATTCGCTTGTTTCAGCTTTTGTTGAACTAATCTTTGCCTTACCTAACTTTATGAAAGCCAGTTTATAATTATAGGTCGTTAGCTGAACCTAGCCTTTGCCCTAACTTAAAAGGGCAACATAATACTATGTGTCGCCTTTATATATCTTAGCATTTCACATATATATATTTACGTTCTTATAATTCCGATGAAACGACATAATTCAAAATCCACACCATAGAACGACATTTTAAAAATTCTACGGAATGAACTCCCAGTATTTAACTATCTCCGAAAACTCCACGGGGCACCTCTTCCCTCTTCTCGATGGTAAACGCGCTCTTAGATTCTGCTACCCACGACCATCCGAGTACAGATGCCCTTCCACAATGAGCTCTTACCCAGAGAACCTTGTGGTTAGAAAGGCAAGGACTGGTTCGTCTAGTATACTGTATTTTAGGGGCATTCGAGTGTTTTAACGTATTTTGAACATTAGGAGAACAAGTCCTTGCCTTCCTAACCACAAGGTTGGCGTTGTAAAAGCTCAATGTTGGTTAGCTTTCGTTAGTTAGCGTCAATCTTTGATTGGCCCTACTAGGACTACAGGGAGCAGTTCAATAACCTACCAAAAATTTTGTCAGCCTAACGGCATTTTGGTAGGCTAATGGAAAAAGTTGTCATCCTAAACCCCCATCTATAAGTGTATATATATATATATATAAATATTTATATACATAAGTATTTAGTTACATTCTACGAAAAATAGTATCTCCCAACGTTTCATTTCTAGAACAGTTACCAGAAACGATTCAAATTCGAGCAACGGGCTATCACTGTCCTTGCGATGTCATCGAAGCGTCTTAGGAAATGGAACACAACTCATGGAATCGACCACCGCTGTAGACCTAATGGAGAACTGCGCAAGCTTAATGGCGTCTGCACTCAAGAGGCTCCGTGGCTAATGTGGGCGAGATGTGATGAGAAGCAAATGGAAGCAGCAGCCACTGTACTGCCGGCACCTGTCGGTTTCGCTTGAAGATATTGGATACTGTCATCGATACGAATGCTGCCCTAGCAATATTCTTGGCCGTCCCAGAAGCTAAGATTGTAAATCAGTTTCTGAGGCAGCAGTAAAAGCGACAAGGGTAGCAAACTCTTCTGTGTGATGCTGAAACTCAATGCAACTGGGTACGGAGTTGCAGCAGAAGCATAGTCGATTGTTACCCAGATGAAGTTGCTAAGTTAAGGCATGCTGAAGGCTGGTCATAAATAAACGTGAGTCTTGGTATTTTTCATTCATAAGTTGACACGGTAATTACATACGCTATCATAAAATATGAAAGACCGACTAATAAGCTAAATAATGTTCCCGTCAACTGCTACCACCACCAATTAACGCGCACTGACCAAGTTTGTGGATATTATTACAAATAACGCTTTTTCAATGCCAAATAGACTTTTACAGTGAGTGTTATTGAGAAACCCCTTTTGGGAGCTAGCGTACTTTCATAAACAACGCAGCAAAGCCGAACAACAGAAGCTTTAGCTCTTCGTCATTCAGCTTATAACAGCAGGTTACAATAATTAACAGCTTGTCGTCCGCAGTACACGCTAGAACGCCTCGTGGCGTAAGATTATCACCCACAGTGGGGAAAAATTCAACGCCGTCATTTTTGATGACCAGCTAAATCTAGATTTTTGTAATTTTTTACACCTCAGTCAACCCATCTGACTGCCTGAAAAAAAAAGCTATTGTTATGACTCAACTCCTGCCTCTTTTTGGGTAGACAGACAACAAAATTCAACGCCATCATTTTTTATGGCTAACTTACTCGAGATTTTTGGCATTTTTGCTTAACAGGCAACCCAATTGACAGCATGAAAAATAATAATTATTATTATGTTGAACGATGAGCTGCGGTCTGTGAACTGGACACTCTTCTAAATGATTCCATTCAAAGTGAAATAATAAACGCAAAAAAAAACATTAGGTACTTCTTTTCTTAAACCGCAGGGACACAACTCCACAGATGATAGCAAGTAATATTGACAGCTAACAACGATAAATCCATGAATTTTATGTTGATGATGCATTACTTTTAATGTTAGCAGCGTAAGACTGGTTATCACCCGCGAACGAAGTGAGATAGGCGATAATGTTTTCGTTGGATATTTAAATATACAGGGTGTTTTTTTAGGCGGACAAAGTTCAACCATAATTAGAAAAACTCAAAATAAATCGGTTTTCACGTATGATAAAATGCCCAAAACTCCTTAGTTGTCGAGTTATAATGACTGAAAGAAATTTAAAGCTTTAAGTAGGATGCTACGTGCTCGCCAATGTTAGCTCTAATTTTGATAGTTCAGCACATTTCCGGTCCCACCAAAGCAGTTTACATTATTTTTACTATAAAACTGCAAGTATTTCATGGTTAGGAAAAAATATCGGCAGTTTCACACTTAGCATTTAACGTAATCACACTAATGTATGGCGAACACTAGGTGCGTCGTCAGAGTTTACATCCGCGTCGTTTCCACAAAAATTGCAATGGTAGCTGCCACCAGATTTTGGATCTTGTGTACAATTTTCAGAGTGTTTCATGCAGCAGTGAACAAGGGATCCCAACTTCTCCAAGCTGATTCATTTTCACAGATGAAGCGTATTATACTCGCGATGGGGTTTTTAACATTCACAATAATTATCACTGGGCTCAAGCTTAATAATCCCCATGTTATTCGCCCAAATAATCATCAACATCGATTTGATGTAAACGCATGGGCAGGAATGTGGTCGGAAAACGTGCTGAACGATCAAATTTATCGCTAACATTGGCGCGCACGTAGTATCCTATTTAAAGCTTTAAATTTCTTTGAGTCATTTTAACTCGAAAACTAAGGAGTTTTGCGCATTTCATCATGCATGAAAATCGATTTATTGTGAGTTTTACAACCCATGGTTGAAATATGTCCGCATAAAATAAACACTTGGTATATACATTTGTATCTTTATTTGTGTGTCCACCCAATAAGTGGTTGAAGGAGTTACGCTAGGTTCATAATATTTTGTAGGGAGTCTGGTGGGTTGCCCTCTATGTGACCCATGCAAAAAAAAACAAGGATTAGCGGGCCATAAAAATGGCGATGAAATTTGCTTTCCATCCAAAAACATGTAGAAGGAGTTGAGCTGTGTTCCTGATTTTTTTGTAGGGAGTCTGGTGGGTTGCCCTCGATGTGACCCATGCCAAAAAACAAGGATTAGCTGGCCATAAAAATGGCGATGAAATTTGCTCTCCACCTAAAACAGGTAGAAGGAGTTGAGCTATATTCTTGATTTTTTGCAGGGAGTTTGGTGGGCTGTATTCGACGTGACCCATGCCAATTAACTAGGATTAGCTGGCCATCAAAAATGACGGCGATGAACTTTGCTCCCACCACGGGTGATGATCTTACGCCACGAAGTGTTCTAGTTCTGTTAATGACATCGCAGATTAGGTATAAACATTTACAGACAAAACAAAATTTGTTAAGACATCACTATTTTTAAAACCAGAGTCTAATAGAATAATGGTCTCAAATGTATGGATTGCATTGGGGGGAGAAATAGTAAAATCTAACGTTGATGTCTGATGTGATTGAGGCTGAAATATTCAGTATTAATTCTATTTCTGTAGAAAATAATAGATTCAGTGAAAGTTAAAGGTTTTTAAATGTTTAGCATCAACGCTATTCGTACCAAAACGGAGGCTTATTGTAATCCACTAAGGTTTGAAATATTCAGCACTGAATCCAGGATGCCAACTGATCGTCAGGTACACTAAATATTTACAATGAATTTCAAGACCGCAAATAAAGTAAAAGATAAAATACAAAATAATTCCGCTCATGAACGAGAAGGAGCAACAAATACCGTCCAGCATCTCGCTTCTCTAAACTTTTTCACTAATTGACCCATTAGTGAGCTAGTTACATTCAAAGTTTGGCTTCTTTATCAACGACAATGGGGGTCCAAAGAGCTGAAGTGGCAAGGTAGAGCAACAGTCAAGTAAAAAGAAAAATTCAGTCACTGAGACAGACAGTTGTGGCGCTGGATGTTGGAGACGTTAGGGTTAGATGAGGTACATAAGGGTGAAACGAAATACGTTAGGGAGGTATGGGACTGTTAGACGAGGTGCATCAGGGTAATTATCGGGTTAGACGAAGTGCAGTAGGGCTAGACGTGAAATAATATGGTTAAACGAGGTATGACCAGGTTAAACGAGGAATATTAGGGTTAGACGGCGTATGTTCCGGCTAGACGAGGTACGTTAGGGTTAGATGAGGTACGTTAGGGTTAGATGAGGTACGTTAGGGTTAGATGAGGTACGTTAGGGTTAGATGAGGTACGTTAGGGTTAGATGAGGTACGTTAGGGTTAGATGAGGTATGTTAGGGTTAGATGAGGTATGTTAGGGTTAGATAAGGTATGTTATTGCTACACGATGTATGAGAGGGTTAAAATGTTCGATGAGATACGTTTGGGATAGATGAGGCTTGATAGGGTTAAACAAGGTGCGTGAGGATTGGATGAAGTACTACGATACGGTTAGACAAGGTACGTATAAGAACCAGGATCAGCTAAGATAGCGTAGACGAGCTACCTTCCTGCACAACACAGATAGAAGACCACGAGCGGAGCAAATACTGTGCATGGGGGCAGGAAAAAGAAAAGATAAACAGCGGAGCCGAAGCGAAAAACATTTCGAATCCCTAGTTAAGTCCAAGGTAACGTAAAGAGGCCCACGTGTGAATCGAATCAATCGACATCCGTCGAGAAATTCCAACGAGTCTGTCGAGTGATTTACGCTAATGGGCAGACGGCTGCTGCTGCTCTGTCGTCGAGTTGCCTAGCAGAGAGCTTGCAATTTAATGAAGTGCCCATCCACTACGCAGAGAACTTCCCGTGCTGTTGACAAGTGGATAAAACTCGCTCTATGTGTGGCTAATGCAGGGGCCACACTACTCAATTGTAAGCTCAACTCGTGAGCAGATATTCAGCTCAAACGTCGCTCGCGCTACCGTCTTTTTCACTGCGTATCGGGACGACGTGCGCTGAATGTCATCTCATGAGTTTGTAGCGTGCATTCCGACAGGCTTGGTAATAAACTTAATTATTTCTCAAGTTTTGATAACCAATTTCTGAAATATTTTTACACAAAATATGACACACTAAGGCAGCATAACTGGTAAAAGTTTGACCTTAAGCCAAAGTTAGAATTAAATATATATATATATATATATATATATAAAATAAACTGTATAATGCAATCATTCGATATTAACTGACTGGTGGTAATAGATTTTCAACTAAAATAGCCAAATATTAACCTATGTTGGTGGTGTACATAAGGCATAAGTATCGAGAGTGACTGTCAATTCAGACCATATTCAATAAAAAGTTGAACTAACATAATTACATGTATGGAACAAGCTCACTATGTATCCACATGAGTGCCTTGGACTTTTATTAATTTTCATCGAAGCTGAATTTCTTTACAAAGGAACGAAAAGCGCTTCTGCTGCTGTGGTGATTGCTTCCCATAAGATTTTTTAAACAGATATTGACGTCCGTCAGCATGAACGTCTCCTTAGACAATAGCCCAAATATTTTTGTCGGGTTTAAATTGGGGAAGATGACGGCCAGATCATCAACGCTTCACATCAATGCTCAAAGTGATAAGAATGCTTGGGTAACATAAGCAGCGTGGGAGGGTGCGTTGTCATGTACAAAAATGGAGTTCAGTAGTATCGAAAGAGGTAGCTATGTCATTTAACAAAAGCATCAAATATTGTTTCAGGAGACTGCGATAGGCAGCATATGTTACTTCTACTCCATGTACTCTGATAGGATCAACAAGCCTATCTGTGATGATGCCTGCCCATATCATGACTCCCCCACCCTGTTGTTGACGCCGCGAATGATGATGACGCTCATGCCCGCAATGCTACTAACCTTTCTCCCAGCCGACAGGTGTATCAAGGGTCGCTCGGGTCTAATCGGTGAAACGAGCGAGACTCGTGTCCATCACCAGATATTTCCTAGCCCATTCCATCTTCTAATTTTTGTGTTTTGGCGCAAGATGGGACAATTCGGTAAGGCTTTCATGGAAGCTATGGTCCCAAGAATAGGATTCTTTATGGATTTCGGTATGTCAGGATGACCAGCTGCGGTGAAAAAAAGACTTTCTTGATTTCACAGGTCTTGTACGGAGCTAACGACCCATGTTCTTATAATCGTTATTAGTCGCGGTCCTGGAAATCCCGGCATCAGTCATTTATTCCTTGATGAAAGGTCCTTCTAGAAACTTTCTATACTGTCAAGCTGATGACCTACTTTTTTTCAGCGATGGCAGCATGAGAGGTACCTTTAGTATATTACATGATGACTGCATTCTCATCGTCGGTTAGGACTTTTCGTAGTCACATTGTTTGTAGCAGATGTTAAGAGTTACTATCGCCGGTTTCCTATAAAACAAAGAAATCATGTACGACGGCGAGCCATGATCGATACACAACACAATGTAAACGAAAATGTTAAGCCAGTATTCACAGAGAGTTGAGCAACCGTTACATTCATTACCAAGCTTCATTATGACTGATCGGAGTGCATATTGTATTCCGGACATAATCTTCTAACGGAAACTGGGCTTGTGCCTGGCGAGTGATGGCTTTTCTCTGTGAATTAGGTAGGTATTAGGTATTATAAGAAGATTTAAGCCTCCCTAAATAAGTACTAAGCTCTTCTAAGAGAGGAAAAGGAAGGGACATATAGTATGTCGACAGAAAAACGGGGAACCCATGCNGTAAGGTCAGTAGGAGTATGAAAGTGGAAGGAAGCAAAGTGGGCACGAAAGACAGACGTCCCGAAGGCCTAGCTAATGGCTAAGGTAACCTACTCAAACCCCCTGGGGGCGCTGCTCCCCATAACATAGTATGGGCGAACCTAACTAACCTAACCCTATGGCCTATGGCCCATCCTATGCCCCCGGAGGGGTTTTCTCTGTGAATGGGGCACTTGGTCGCTTCATTGTGTTGGAAACATAGTCTTTGCCTTTTTTTTACATTTTGGAATGTATGGTTTTTTTCACCTATGGAATCTACTTTTTCAAAAATTATATTTTGAAAACATTTGTCGTCTATTTATCTTGTTTTCGAGTATTCTCAGCTGATTCCTGTTCACTTACAGCCCGCCATAATGGAGTGCCAAGTGGAGAAAAATGAGCATTCTTAACATTGCTTTTTTTTGCTATCAACCAATGTTCTAAGGTCAGAAAAGCTGCTCACGATATTTGTATTGTGTATGGAGAGGGTGACATAGCTGAAAGAACCGCTCGTATTAGTATGCCAATTCTCGAAGAGAAATTTTTACTTCAAACACTCACCTTATCGATGAGGAACGATTGAAGCATCTTTTGCACGAAAATCCTTGTGGAAAGTGGAATGCTCTTACACTGCTGTACAGAAACCACTTCATTCGATGGTAAAGGTTGAGAAGTATGGAACATGAGTTCCGCATAATTTAAATGACAGCAACAAAAATCAATGAGCCACAACCTCCAACGGTTTGGTTGTTCGTCAACGCTCAACACATGGGCACAAGAAACGCTTTCTTTACAAAATACACATTGGAAATTTAATGATGTCTGAATAACAAACAATAAATGCTATGCGCGGCGTTGTGTTTAATATTGATGCAGGATTGGAGGCCTGTTGGGATGAGGTTTTCGAGTCAAAGGTGGGTAGTTTTCCCAACGAGCTATTGAAAATCTTGTTGAACATTGGGAAAATGTTTAAACAGCTATGAAGGATAAAATTATAGATTAGTTAGTTGCTTTTTTTCAACTGTTCAACAATCTACAATATAATAAAGACCGATGCGTATTTATCTGTTTGTTTATCCATTTTCTGTCACGCTTTAACAAAAGAAATATGCGGAAATTAGCCCAGGTTGGAGGCTCTGGTCGTCTTTTCAAACTCCATTGAAAACTGATCGGTAGAAAATAGGTCGAGTTGCAGAAGAAGTCAAACGTATTTTAAATATGGACAGTTGAAATTTAAACATGAAGATATCGCAGGCTTAGTCCGATTTGTGCGAGCATTACCTTCTCCATACATCGAATCCACGGCAAAGTATAAGGCGACCTCAAGTCTAAATGGACTTCTTGCATTGCCGAAGTTGAAATCTCAGCATTGAAGGTTTCTGAAGCTTCCATTGGCACTCTCATGCATCTTGATTTGTAGTTTCTTCCCATAGATGATTTTGTTGCATGAGCTAATCTTCCAACTTTGATGCATTGTCGACGAAATATCTTTCAATAACCAAAAGACTATCGGACAAATACCAAATAGAATTAATTATTTTCAGTATTTCTGAAGTGACTGCAGAAGTAATGAATTATTTTGATCTCAGAAAATAAGAGTGTTGATACTCAGTAATTAGGGTAATTACGATGTCGTGAACCCTCATCTGAACGATCTTTAAAGTTGGCAATTGTATGAAGGAAAGCATGGTTAATGAAGAAGGATCAACACAAATTATTCGTTGTCATCTTATGACAGCGCGGGCACACTAGATTTTTATAAAAAACGGGAAGGATTAACTTTCCAACCCAACAATAAAATCGAATTCTAGGGCAGAAAGGCTAACTCTCCGATAAAATTAAATGCAATGCAGCGAAACAGCGCTAACTTCGATGAAATGAATATAACATTAATGACAATCTGGAGAATTTAGTTAAATATGCTAGTGCTGTATTGCTGACTATCCTAGCCAGTTATTAGTAGGTCAATGAAACGTAGTATTTCTTACTATCCGAAGCAGTTATTAGTACGTAGTGTAGCATTGCTGACTATCCGAAGGAGTTATTAGTACCGACTATTTGAAATACTTTTTGATACGCCAGTGTATAGTATTGCTGACTATCCGAAACAGCTATAGGCATACAAGTCCAGTGTTGCCCAAAATGGGGCACAATATCCGTATGTCCGCTCAACGCCCAGTCAGAAATTTTGATATACAACAACGATGATTATGGTCGAGATCTTTGGTTGATTATTATCGGAATAACCTTCGTATTCTATACGATTTATGGGGTGCATTATGGTAGAGATATGTCACAAACCTCGTCCATTGTCAACTATAATACCCAACCATATATATATAATTACAACCATTAAGGTTTTGGCTGCACAACTATGATCTACCATAGTGAACCGGAAGAAACACCATTCACGTCCAAAATGGACTGTGTTGAACGAATGATACAAGTAAATTCTACCAAGATCAACCTTTTCAACTGTTGACATGTTATGCACTAGATTCCTGCATTAAATTGTTTGCCGATGATTAATTGCTCATACAAAAAAATAGTTTAATCCATTCCTGGCTGTTAGTCCTGCAGCTCAGAATGGTCAAAGGCTCTGAACTTCAGAACAATGCTAGAGCAGGAGCTTGAACCAGTCTGTGCAGTTAACGCACGTGTAATTACAACTTCTATAACTCTCAACCGGAATAGAGCCATACTATACAAAGTTCAGAGGAAGCCACGAATCGGTCGATGAATTTTCGCCGTACCCGTTGCCAGGGTATGTCAGGCTAAATACATCAAAAAACTTGACATGCTTTTACATAAAGCTAATGGGAATTATTTCTTGATGAAACTTTACAGATATAAGCCGAGTGAATATAAAATAGATAGCAATATTTGATCAAAGATTGCAATACTGTTTAACAAGGGATACAACAAACAAATAATAAAGATGGATAACTATGCTAAAGTGACAAAAGCGTTAATAAAATTGTGAAACAATTGATAAAAAATAACGTCAAGGCGGTTAGCGTCCATACATACCTTGCAATTTTTTGCAATTCATCGGCAGGGAAGAAAAAACTGAAAATGCGCAGATATTTTTGGACTATAATATGAATTTTTAGATGTTTCGCATTCAAACATATAGTCATACAATATTATTTTAGTCGATTATGCTGAGAATTCTAGCCATATTATTAACCATGGCACTACATACACATTCTTCTCCAAATAATGGGATAATTTCCACTTATAACCGTACGTACGGACATCGGTTGGTAACCTGCCATGGTTAGGGAAAAAATTCACCCTTAATCGTAGTACCATATAGCACAAAGAAAAACTATAATCAGTTAAAGATTCATTAGCTGATTATTGTTATTAGTGGTATATCCTAATCTTCACAGCTCCTTAAAACAAATGTTAATAAAAGAATTTTTAATTGCAATATTTATTGTATAAATTTACTTGAACGAGTTTATTAACCGAAAATATTACGTTTATTATTGAAATGACATTTTAGTTTTATGGCTAATTTCATTATAGCAATCATTCACTGGAAGTGTTAATAGTGTTTTATCCTAAAGTAGGTAACTTTCAAGCATAATTGTTCGTAACGAAGCAGTAAAAATAGACTTGATTATCTCAAATATAATTTTATTATAATAATGTTAATTTCTAAGTAACTGCAACATATACAAAATAACAACACAGTACGTTTTCTTTTAAAATCATTCGACCACCAACCACGGAATCTTTATTCGATACAATATAAAGGTACTCGAATTAAGACTATATGCATAAATGAACTAAACCGGATTACATTGAGCAACTCCAGAAATTGTTATAGTTTATGTATTTATTTAATTAAAATGCAGAAACAAAACATTGTGCAAATTAAAGGATTAGAAAATTGGAATTTAGTATGAAAAGCTAATTTGTTTTATATTCTTAATTTAAATAGCACAGTTCGAGCTGCATGCGTCTATGCTCTACCATATATAGTCTTCAAACATCCATGTACTACCATATAAAGTCCTCAAACATCCATNTTAGTATGAAAAGCTAATTTGTTTTATATTCTTAATTTAAATAGCACAGTTCGAGCTGCATGCGTCTATGCTCTACCATATATAGTCTTCAAACATCCATGTACTACCATATAAAGTCCTCAAACATCCATGTACTGACAACCTTGACAAACCTTGAACAAACCTTAAACAACCAACATTTTCTCTACCAATATCTTTTCTACGATAATCACAACCATTATTTCCGACTGGCGTGTCCTGCTCATACAATGAATAAAAAAGACCAACTAATTCTAACGCCAATTCTAGATGCTAGCGGCCCAACTTTTTGCGAGCAAAGAGCAGCAAGAAAATCCCGTCAAAGCATCAATAATGAAATTACTGCGTCTTTGAAGCGAGCAAAATTGAAGATAATAGCGTAACGGGAAAGTTTTCTTCTGTGGTATTTCCAAGCGCCTTCGCTTAGATTAGATGAGATTATAAGTTAGTTTAGGCCTCCCTGAGCACAATGTGGTGTTCTAAGAGAGCAGCAGGAAGGGACACATTTTATGTCGACACAAATGTGGAACCCATGCACGAAGGTGTTCCCTTATAAAATCAACGCTTACGAGTGCAATAATTAAGCCTCGAGCGAGTGAGTGCATGCGTGGTTCAGCCTTTCCATGCATAACTGCGGTATTTGCAGAGAGGAAAGGAAGGAACATGCAGTATTTCGATACAAACTCAAGCAAGAGGGTGTTTCCAAATAGGAAGAACGCGCACGGAAACCGTAAGTCGGGAAAGAAGAGGAAGAACAGAGGAAAGTAACATCAAAAACTATCAAATCGGCAGGTAGCAAAGTGGCACGAAGAAAAGACGTCCTGAAGGCCTAGCTAAAACTAAGGTAACCTACAGGTTTCCGTGTGAACATTACTCCCCCTAATGCACGATGGGCGAATGTAAGTAAACATACCCTATAGCCCAACCTTAGGCACATGAGAGGCAATAAATGAGAAATACTGCGGTGGGGCACTACAAGAACATCCAAGTTAAGACTACGTAGAAAGAAGGAATTAAAGTGGTACCGAGTACTTCAAGTTTAATAATATTTCAAATGGCAAAGCGGCGCCGTTTTCAAGTTGGTACAAGGCAGCAAACAGCCGCACAGGTCAGAAAAAGTCGATTAGACGCCGCAAAAGGCAGCAGGATTGCAGTAACGGAGCTGAAGTGGGTAGTATTGAGTAGTTGCAGTGTCGCGTTCAGCTGTAGTTGTCGAACAGCTTCAGAAAAAGAAAACTTAGTGACTCTTAAAGC
Source organism: Parhyale hawaiensis (assembly GCA_001587735.2). NCBI lineage: Eukaryota > Metazoa > Arthropoda > Malacostraca > Amphipoda > Hyalidae > Parhyale > Parhyale hawaiensis. Next base: position 29,411,533 of record LQNS02278125.1, read on the forward strand.
GACGCTTTTCGGACCCCTCACAACGGCTCAGCTGCACCTCATGCGGCGCCGGCAATCTGGTGTAAAGCTACATGAAATGCCAATTCACTGGGTGTTACAATTGTAGCTTCAAGTATCAGAAAAAGCTGCAGACGAGTACGTAACCCATTAATCGAGAGTGTAAGCATTTTATTGCACCCTGGTTGGCTGATATAGCACATCCAAGTGTCCGTGGCAAGCCGACTAAGCTGTGTAAGAGCGGAGTTGTTACTAGTTAGTTATTCTACTCTTATTTATGAAAAGCCATCTGTATATGTGTAGTTGCCTATATTTAATACAGATCAACTCCGATTTTGACTCAACCTTTTAATTACTTTCACAAGATATTTCATCCACAAAGTACATAAATGAATGAGGAGAACATATGCTATAATTGAACATGAATAATTCTAAAAAAAATTACAGTCGCGGGTGGTGTAAACTTTCACAGCACCAGTGGCAAGATCGGGGCCGGTATAGCGCCCTGGTTTAATATCTTCTTGGAAGAAAAGGCTTATTTACACTTCATATACAGGTCTCATTGCTCTTCAAAAAACATATTTACAGATATCATCGTATTTCTTCAACTTAGTCCGTCCAATCTCTCTCTCTCTCTCTCTCTCTCTCTCTCTCTTGACTGGCCAGCTACGTGAGCTGCATCCATTAACAAAACACCGTAAAATGGTTGTCGCTAAGCACAGAAAGATTGAGCAGTAACTGTTCCTTTGGCTTCGTTCACATAAAGAAAAAACACTATTCCTATTCTTGGTTAGGATTAAAAGCGATACCTCCGAAAGCCTGATGTCCGACCCTCAACAAATTCGATTCGTCGATTTGACGTCATTCGCCAACATGCGGTCGCAGCTAATTTTTTTAGTCCCATTGAGTCCTCCTGTTACACTCTCTGCTTTCTGGAATAACCTATAACAAGAAAAATAAAAGCATATACATCAAGCGAATATTCCGACGCTTGGTCCCCTATGACGCGGGCCCGATCGTTATTTCTCTCCGCATATTTGTCTGTTCCTCCCGTTATCATTACTCCCTGCAGATACCCATACCTACAACTCAGTTGTGTCATATTCTATTGCACTCAGTGTCGGCATCAGAGATATTATATAAAACATATGAATTAAATACCATAGATGTAAAATAACACCGTAATTAGTATTTTCTGGTACCTATTGAAATTTATTACTGCATCGAATATCATTTTATTTTCAATATGTTTCAAAATCACGACTTCCTATACCCAATTTCTCGAAGATTGTTCAAGAAAAAAAGTAGCCTAAAAACATTGAGTTACTGCTCTAATATTTTCTCTGAGAGGAGCGGTATAGAAGAAAACTACGTTATTCTATGGGATACCTTTATACTCCATTGCGCCCAACATAAGTAGCCACAATTGTCAAAAATCACAATTAAGGAATAAATGATTTCAATTCTAAGTTCAAACAAACACAAATTAATCAATCAATTAATCAATTACAAAGGTGTGCTCTGGGTATTATGTTACAAGTTGTCAAACATCAATAGTGAAATTTAAATGGTGAACTCGGTAGACTTTATATTTTTTGGGGAGGCCATGTCATATCACAGCATAAGATACCGTAGGTGATGTTACGTCGACCTTAGTGTTTTCCTAGGAAATTCATTATTTTGCGCAAAATCTAATAGAATTAATCATCTCAGTAGAGGCAGATACACTCAACTCTTAACATAACTTACGATGCATAAAATATACTGCTCAGTTTGGGGAAGGCGTATATTTTCAGCTAAAAAAATACTGGCCTTTTGCCACAAATTCCAATCTGATTACAGCCCATCGTAACGACGTGAAAGTGGTGCTGTATAGGTAAGAGTGTGGGCTCTGCTAGTATTTCTGTGCCTCTCGGCATTCAGTGCCTCTTCGACTGCTGTAGTAAATGTTGTACTGTGTTACGGGCTTGAGGTTACCGCAAAAACTTTTACTTAGCTACTATTTACTAAGAATTATGCGCATCGGTCACAGTAGATCGAAGTAGCAGCTATTGTGGCTATACGTTCAGCCTGAAGTTTATAAGCTTAGAGTAGCAATTTATTCTCAACTGTAATGATAAAGGAAATAGGAAGGGTATACGACGGTATACATTTTTAAACAGCTGACTTTTTGTTCTCTTTCAATGAATTTTGGGTAGATATCTTACAATGTTAATATTCATTCGCTCTCAACACGTTTCGTTTCTTTTAAAAACAACAATTTATATAGCATATTACCTGCAAAAATTTTGAACTAAATCCAGTTTTAAAAGTTCTAGAAATGGTAATTTTAAAAATCTCTGCCATACTTTTAGCAGGCAGTGCTTACTACACCAGGCGCTCGTTATCCGCGAGAGCTTTGTTGTAGAAAAAACTTGCATAAGGTGAATTCGCATACATAAAATCTAACTACATTACCTATATAAAGGGAGTTGTGGCAAGTTGCATGACCCATTTTTGTAAAGTCCTAATGTTAAATCTGGCATTCTTCTCACAAAAATGATTCTCAAAAGCAGAGCTAAAACACAAAAGCAGTAGTATATTACCATTGTGCGCAAGAAAAAATAAGGCACAGTACTACTCTATTGTGGCCTTACCTCCAGCGCATAGTTCGCATTTCTCCACAGAATTCGCTAATCGCACAAGAGCGAATTTTCCTCGCGTAGAGAGAATCACTGATCACAATCGACCATTCGCATATACATAAGGGCGAGTGCACACGTCATTCATCTCAGGACGTACGATTAAGCTGGTGGACGCGGTACCTCAAGTTGATGGAAGGAAGTGCGGCGCACGAGCGAGATGGTTCGAGTTTCTTTTTCTCGTTTCTCCTCATAATGGAATTTTGGTAGTTTACGTTCAATTTCTTCCAGCTTGCGCTGACACTCAGTTCGTGGCTGCAGTATTTGCTATGATGTTATATATTTGATCAATCTTGCTCGTTTCTTCAGTAAGCCTCTGCAGAATTTATAGTAGCGATATTTAGGCCATTTTTCCTCGTTGTCGCACGCTCTTTTCCAATAACACATTTATGAAGATTATGTTGCTGATTCTCGAATGGAGTCACTTCGACGATTGTCCCAGTTCAAAGACTGCAGTTCAGCATTCAAACCTTCCCAGTTTATTTCTTTACTAGCGGGACCCGTGGAAATTTCACGGTGGGTAAGGTAACGTCCTCACTGTTTATAATGAAACAGTCTAGCCTTACGCTATTATAACTCACTTTAGTTCACCTAATGCAGTTTCTCAACCTAACCTACCGATAAATAGCTCCTGTTCCTTAATCCTAACGCACTACCTCAAACCTCATGTGCGAGAGTCGCCTATATCCTTCCTCTTGCACTGCTGTGAATGCAGCTTCGACTTATCTAATATCATATTCAATAACTGATTAAACTCCGAGCCGCGGCAGCTATTCCACTACAGCCAGGGCCATGCATGTGTTTTTTTAGACTCTTTTTAGTCTCTGAAGTACGTCTGAGTTTCAATTCACAACTGTACACATGTTTAGCAATCGATGTGTCTTAATAGATTCAACCGTTATCATGGGCACAGAAACAACTGTTCCAAGAACGTGAAGCGCTCCCGTATTCCNTAGTATGAAAAGCTAATTTGTTTTATATTCTTAATTTAAATAGCACAGTTCGAGCTGCATGCGTCTATGCTCTACCATATATAGTCTTCAAACATCCATGTACTACCATATAAAGTCCTCAAACATCCATGTTCTGACAACCTTGACAAACCTTGAACAAACCTTAAACAACCAACATTGCCTACACCAATATCGACCTAAATATACTAAAATCAACGTATGTTCTGGTCGACATATCTACCATATTGTTTTGTCATCCATAATCGACCTTAATCTCTCATACCCCACTATATTCCACGATAATCACAACCATTATTTCCGACTGGCGTTACCTGCTCATACAATGAATAAAAAAGACCAACTAATTCTAACGCCAATTCTAGATGCTAGCGGCCCAACTTTTTGCGAGCAAAGAGCAGCAAGAAAATCCCGTCGAAGCATCAATAATGAAATTACTGCGTCTTTGAAGCGAGCAAAATTGAAGATAATAGCGTAACGGGAAAGTTTTCTTTTGTGGTATTTCCAAGCGCCTTCGCTTAGATTAGATGAGATTATTAGTTATTTTAGGCCTCCCTGAGCACAATGTGGTGTTCTAAGAGAGCAGCACGAAAGGACACATTTTATGTCGACGCAAATGTGGAACCCATGCACGAAGGTGTTCCCCTATAAAATCAACGCTTACGGGTGCAATAATTAAGCCTCGAGCGAGTGAGTGCATGCGTGGTTCAGCCTTTCCATGCATAACTGCGGTACTTGCAGAGAGGCAAGGAAGGAACATGCAGTATTTCAATACAAACTCAAGCAAGAGGGTGTTTCCAAATAGGAAGAACGCGCACGGAAACCGTAAGTCGGGAAAAAAGAGGAAGAACAGAGGAAAGTAACATTAAAAACTATCAAACCGGCAGGAAGCAAAGCAAAGTGGCACGAAGAAAAGACGTCCTGAAGGCCTAGCTAAAACTAAGGTAACCTAGAGGTTTTCGTGTGGACATTACTCCCCCTAATGCAGGATGGGCGAATTTAAGTAAACATACCCAATAGCCCAACCTAGGGCACATGAGAGGCAATAAATGAGAAATACTGCGGAGGGGCACTACAAGCACATCCAAGGTAAGACTACGTAGAAAGAAGGAATTAAAGTGGTACCGAGTACTTCAAGTTAACCCTTTGCCTCCTGAAATTCAGATAACGTTTTTTTTTCACTTTTTTTGTTAAATTTATGAAAAATAGGTTAGTTAAACACATATTTGAGAAAAAATTTAGTATTACTTGCAAAAAAAAAAAGTATTTTTTGCATCGGCTACTACAGATGTCGTCAGTGTCTTGGGTAATTTACATGATGCATAGCTTTTGTATAGGGAAAAATAGAGAGTGGCATCTGATGATGCCGTCAGGAGGCAAAGGGTTAAATAATGTTTCAAATGGCAAAGCGGCGCCGTTTTCAAGTTGGTACAAGGCAGTAAACAGCCGCACAGGTCGAAAAAGGTCGATTAGACGCCGCAAAGGACAGCAGGATTGGAGTAACGGAGCTGAAGTGGGTAGTATTGAGTAGTTGCAGTGTCGCGTTCAGCCGTAGTTGCCGAACAGCTTAAGATAAGAAAATTTAGTGACTCTTAAAGCGACGCTTTTCTGACCCCTCGCAGCGACTCAGCTGCACCTCAAGCAGCGCCGGCAATCTGGTGCAGGGCTACATGAAATGCCAATTCACTGGGTGTTACTACTGTAGTTTCAAGTATCAGAAAAAGCTGCAGACGAGCACATCCAAGTGTCCGTGCCAAGCCGACTAAGCTGTGTAAGAGCGGAGTTGTTACTAGCTAGTTATTCTACTCTTATTTATGAAAAGCCATCTGTATATGTGTAGTTGCCTATATTTAATACAGATCAACTCCGATTTTGACTCCACCTTTTAATTACTTTCACAAGATATTTCATCCACAAAGTACATAAATGAATGAGGAGAACATATGCTATAAGTGAACATGAATAATTCTAAAAAAACTACAGTCGCGGGTGGTGTAAACTTTCACAGCACCAGTGGCAAGATCGGGGCCGGTATAGCGCCCTGGTTTAATTTCTTCTTGGAAGAAAAGGCTTATTTACACTTCATATACAGGTCTCATTGCTCTTCAAAAAAACATATTTAAAGATATCATCGTATTTCTTCAACTTAGTCCGTTCAATCTCTCTCTCTCTCTCCCTCTCTCTCTCTCTCTCTCTCTCTTGACTGGCCAGCTACGTGAGCTGCATCCATAAACAAAACACCGTAAATGGTTGTCGCTAAGCACAGAAAGATTGAGCAGTAACTGTTCCTTTGGCTTCGTTTACATAAAAAATCACTATTCCCATTCTTGGATAGGATTAAAAGCGATACCTCCGAAAGCCTGATGTCCGACCCTCAAATAATTCGATTCGTCGATGTGACGTCATTCGACAACATGCGGTCGCAGCTAATTTTTTTTAGTCCCATTGAGTCCTCCCGTTACACTCTGTGTTTTCTAGAATAACCTATAATAAGAAAAATAAAAGCATGTACATCAAGCGAACATTCCGACGCTTGGTCCGCTATGACGCGGGCCCGATCGTTATTTCTCTCCGCATGTTTGTCTGTTCCTCCCGTTATCATTACTCCCTGCAGACACCCATACCTACAACTCAGTTGTGTCACATTCTATTGCAATCTGTGTCGGCATCAGAGATATCATATAAACCATATGAATTAAATACTATAGATGTAAAATAACACCGTAATTAGTATTTTCCGGTACCTATTGAAACTTATTACTGCATCGAATATCATTTTATTTTCAATATGTTTCAAAATCACGATTTCCTATACCAAATTTCTCGAAGATTGTTCAAGAAAAAAAAATTAGCCTAAAAACATTTGAGTTACTGCTCTAATATTTTCTCTGAGAGCAGCGGTATAGAAGAAAACTACGGCATTCTATGGGATACTTTTATACTGCATTGCGCCCAACATAAGTAGTCACACTTGTCAAAAATCACAATTAAGGAATAAGTGATTTCAATATTAAGTTCAAACAAACACAAATTAATCAATTAATTAATCAATTACAAAGGTGTGCTTTGGGTATTATGTTACAAGTTGTCAAACATCAATAGTGACATTTAAATAGTCAACTCCGTAGACTTAATATATTTTGGGGAGGCCATGTTATGTCACAGCATAAGATACCGTAGGTGATGTTACGTCGACCTTAGTGTTTTCCTAGGAAATTCATTATTTTGCACAGAAACTAACAGAAATAGTCATTTCAGTAGAGGCAGATACACTCAACTCTTAACATAACTTACGATGCATAAAATATGCTGCTCAGTTTGGGGAAGGCGTATATTTTCAGCTAAAAAAAATACTTGCCTTTTGCCACAAATTCCAATCTGATTACAGCCCGTCGTAACGACGTGAAAATGGTGCTGTATAGGCAACAGTGTGGGCTCTACTAGTATTTCTGTGCCCCTCAGCGTTCAGTGCCTCTTCGACTGCTGTAGTAAATGTTATGCTGTGTTACGGGCTTGAGGTTACCGCAAGAACTTTTACTTAGCTACTATTTACTAAGAATTATGCGCATCGGTCACAGTAGACCAAAGTAGCAGCTATTGTGGCTATACGCTCAGCCTGAAGTTTAAAAGCTCAGAGTAGCAATTTATTCTCAACTGTAATGATGAAGGAAATAGGAAGGGTATACGACGGTATACATTTTTAAACAGCTGACTTTTTGTTCTCTATCAATGAATTTTGGGTAGATGTCTTACAATGTTAATAATATTCATTCGCTCTCAACACGTTTCGTTTCTTTCAAAAACAACAATTTATACAGCATATTACCTGCAAAAATTTTGAACTAAATTCAGTTTTAAATGTTCTAGAAATGGTAATTTTAAAAATCTCTGCCATACTTTTAGCAGGCAGTGCTTACTACACCAGGTGCTCGTTATCTGCGAGAGACATGTAGGTGAAAAAACTTGCATAAGGTGAATTCGCATACATAAAATCTAACTACATTACTTATATAAAGGGGGTTGTGGCAAGTTGCATGACCCATTTTTGTAAAGTCGTAATGTTAAATCTGGCACTCCTCTCACAAAAATGCTTCTCAAAAGCAGAGCTAAAACACAAAAGCAATGGTGTATTACCATTGTAAGAAAGAAAAAAATAAGGTACAGTACTACTCTATTGTGGCCTTACCTCCAGCGCATAGTTCGCATTTCTCCACAGAATTCGCTAATCGCACAAGAGTGAATTTTTCTCACGTAGAGAGAATCACTGATCACAATCGACCATTCGCATATACATAAAGGCGAGTGCACACGCCATTCATCTCAGGACGTACGCTTAAGCTGGTGGATGCGGAGCCTCAAGTTGATGGAAGGAAGTGCGGCGACCGAGCGAGGTGGTTCACGTTTCTTTTTAATGTTTCTCCTCATAATGGAATTTTGGTAGTTTACGTTCAATTTCTTTCAGCTTGCGCTGACACTCAGTTCGTGGCTGCAGTATTTGCGATGACGTTATATATTTGATCAATCTTGCTCGTTTCTTCAGTAAGCCTCTGCAGAATTTATAGTACCGATATTTAGGCCATTTTTCCTCGTTGTCGCACGCTCTTTTCCAATAATACATTTTTGAAGATTATGTTGCTGATTCTCGAATGGAGTCACTTAGACGATTGTCCCAGTTCAAAGATTGCAGTTCAGCATTCAAACCTTCCCAGTTTATTTCTTTACTAGCGGGACCCGTGGAAATTTCACGGTGGGTAAGGTAATGTCCTCACTGTTTATAATGAAACAGTCTAGCCTTACGCTATTATAACTCACTTTAGTTCACCTAATGCAGTTTCTCAACCTAACCTACCGATAAATAGCGCCTGTTCCTTAATCCTAACGCACTACCTCAAACCTCAAGTGCGAGAGTCGCCTATATCCTTCCTCTTGCACTGCTGTGTATGCAGCTTCGACTTATCTAATATCATATTCAATAACTGATTAAACTCCGAGCCGCGGCAGCTATTCCACTACAGCCAGGGCCATGCATGTGTTTGTTTAGACTCTTTTTAGTCTCTGAAGTACGTCTGAGTTTCAATTCACAACTGTACACATGTTTAGCAATCGATGTGTCTTAATAGATTCAACCGTTATCATGGGCACAGAAACAACTGTTCCAAGAACGTGAAGCGCTCCCGTATTCC
>LQNS02278125.1:29422479-29469332 GCA_001587735.2 Parhyale hawaiensis
TTTCGCATGTAAGGCCAAATGCGAGCTGAACATTGAATTCAGGCGTAACACACGAAGGAAGGAACGAAGGAAGGAACGAAGGAACGAAGGAACAACGCTATTAATATTATAGATAGACATTTAAATCGCAAACTGTTTGTGTCATTCCGCTCATTAATTTTAGAATCATTCGCTTCATAGCTACTGAACTGGGTTGCGATATCAACGAGCTTGCGATCAGACAGAGCACCTTGTACAAAAAGAGGAGGTCTAAAATGTTGTCTTTCGTTGTAGGCGAAGAAATAAGCTGCACAGACGAGAGTTAATCCATTATTTGAAGCAAAGAGAATTCTTGATCTCTCTCATATTTTGTGCATGAAAGCTTTTTGCTACAAACAAAGGAAAGTTGAAGTCACCTGTACTGATTACACTGCACTCACTTTCGACTCCACTGCTATATGTCTGAATTTGGTCACGGCTGCGATCCACCGCATTTTTTCCTTCACTTAAGCACCGTAATAAATTCACGAAAGTAACCTCAAAGTTATCCAGCAAATGCGCGATGCTTGTCCCGACCCGAGAGTTGTGCTCCGTGTTGGTGTCTTTTCCATCTTTTGGCAGCGCACTCAGCAAATCCACATGAAGTTTTAATTACACGGAGGACGACGACGGTTGCTTTCAACAAAATTACCAACCCAGCCTTTTACAACAATGCTGAAAAAAGAAACCTTTGTTTCCCGAGCGTATATCTTTGCCGCTACGGTTTTATGATTAAATTCATTATGCAAATTATGCATTACGTTTCCCGGGCTGGTTTTGAATCATTATCAGTTTAATGTTTGTACTGCGTTGCCTTGCCTCAAAATTTATGCAAATGAGGTGTTTACTGTGTTTACAACACAGAGTCGAGTGCGCGTTGTGTACACAGGAGGCCTGGGTTAAATTTGGCAATGGACAACGCGAGACAACTAAGGTTTGGACCACGTTGCACAATCGCACGATCAACTTGTGCAACGGACCTTCAGCTCATGCACAAGTCGTCGTCTCACCATAGGAATCGGGCAGGGACGTATAACCATTAGGGGCAAACGGCGATAAGGTCATTTTTTTTGGAGGCAAGAAATTATTTCGTCCTCACAGATTCATTTCTTAACTTAGAAATTCAATACAAACACTGAAATAACCGCAAATAAATTCTCTGAAAGTTTATGCACTCATATCTTGTCCATAGTGATTCTAACTCTCCTGAGGCATAAATAATTTTGTTCCGCCAAAATGAACTTATCGCCATTTACCCCAAATGGTAATGCAGAACAGTATCGCGGCAGACAAGGGAAACCTATGGACGAGGGTGTGCCCTCAGAGGATCAACGCGCATGGGAACAGCATACAAGGCAGGAATAAAGAGCGAGAACAGAATAAAGTGTCATCAGAACGAGAATGAAAGTGGAAGGAAACAAAATGGGCACGCAGGAGAGAGTCCCAAAGGCTTAGCTTTTGCCAAAGTAACCTGATGCGTCTCCACGGGGCGCTGCTCCCCATAACATAGGATAGGCGAACCTACCTAACCTAATCCCATGGACCGTTTGATGCCTCCCTGGGATGGACGGGGGGGGGAGGGGTATAGAACGTTAGTTGCACAATATTATGTCCCTTGCATAACCTTGTAGAAGAATTTAAATTATAAGGCCCAATTTATGACAGGCAGAAGCAGGCAGCTAAGTTATGCAACTCTCCGGAGTTTCGACGAAATATTATTTTTCGGCATTAAATTCTAAAACCAAATTAACAAAAAAGCATCCATGTTTCGCCACGCGACCTCTCCTCATTCCCACGTCGCCTTAGCTATAAGCACCGATATTTCCTCTCAACAACTTATCATCTGCATGACTCATGATGCCCAGTTTCGCGGAACTCGTTCAGGTGTTTATTTACAGCCGCTATCTATAGCGATCCAAAAGCGAGAATATTTAAGCAACAGCTGCGTGAGTGTGTGTGTCCGCACTGTCTGTTCGGGACTCTGACATGTTTGGGTATAGGGCAGTGGCTCCCAAACTTTGCTATGCCTGGCACCTCCTGAAGAACTTCTTACCTGTTCTCGAACTCCCTACAAAATTAAGTACCCATATGATGATGATACATGAAATTTATACTAACTATTGTGTCACAAATTTTAGTTAATTTGAGAATAACTAAGAAACAAAACGGTATTTCGCACCTCTTAAAATGTCATCCCGCAGCCCAATAGGGGTACCATGCAGCCTAGTTTGGGAACCCCTAGTCTAGCGTCCATGTCTCAGTGTCTGTTACACTCTTGTTGCGTACCGTGCCATGATTCGGGCTGTGAGTTCCCGCAGGAACTTACATTGTATTTTTCTTCATTTGCTATGCAGGGTGAAGTGGAAGGTGCAGTTGTTGCGGGAACTTTTTTGTGGCAAATGATACACAGCACTTCCACAGCACTGTTATCTCAGTTGATACACAGCAATTTTGCAGCACTGTGGCAGCACTGCAGCAACATCTGTGCACCGTATTACAACTACTGCTCACTACTGCTGCTGCTGCTGCTGCTGCTGCGAACTGATGCGGCTTTGTTGCACCGACTAATGCATAAATGTGTGTATTTCGCTACAAATTACAAGGACAACATTTAATTTCCTGTTTCGGTTACTTCCGAGCCCTAAACCAGCAGACTTTCCCTTGCAACGACGGAAATACCTGCACCAGGTGGGCTGCACAAGAACGCACCAAGGTAGGTTTTTCCAAGAGGTGAACGGTAGGGCACCCTTGTATTGGGACAATCCTTTTCTTAGTGCACTCGACAAGCAGATTTGGAAATGTTTGCGACGTCAGAAATCCGTTACAAGCAAGACACCGCAGTCATAGACCACCGCTGTCATAGACCACCGCAGGCATAGACCACCGCAGGCATAGACCACAGCACTCATAGACCACCGCAGTCATAGACCACCGCAGTCATAGACCACCGCAGTCATAGACCACCGCAGGCCTAGACCACCGCAGGCCTAGACCACCGCAGGCCTAGACCACCGCAGTCATAGACCACCGCAGGCATAGACCACCGCAGTCATAGACCACCGCAGTCATAGACCACCGCAGTCATAGACCACCTCAGTCATAGACCACCGCAGTCATAGACCACCGCAGTCATAAACCACCGCAGTCATAAACCACCGCAGTCATAGACCACCGCAGTCATAGACCACCGCAGGCATAGACCACCGCAGTCATAGACCACCGCAGGCATAGACCACCGCAGGCATAGACCACCCGCTATTCGGCCGTGTCCTTTTGCCCATAAGGAGCGCCCCATTCGGTTCACTATCAACAGATTCTTTGCTTCACTAACGAATATTCAAGATCCAGATTGTAAGCAAAGTCAAATTATAAGGGGGATTACCCAATTGCTGAACTAACACTATTTCCGAACAAACAGTTATTATTTGTTAGGATTATTACTTTCACCTATCAAATATTGATGTTCGTTCGGAAATCTAGTCAGTTTGGCAATTGGGTAATTCCCATAGATGTTACTTACGTATTTCAGCTGTATTGCCCGTGGAACCGATGAATTGATCATGTCCGTTCTTGAGGCCCAGCTCAGTTTAACTTCCGTATCACAGATACAATCGAATTAAAGAGCTAATCCATGGAAAGAATGCGACTGCCCCCTCCCAATACCTTGAATTTCTTCGCGTACAAAAGCGAAAAATCTGTGTCAAACAGGGCAAAAATGCAACTGCCCCCTCCCCCCCGCAATACCTTGAATTTCTTCTCGTCTAAAAGTGAAGAAGATGTGTCAAACAAGACACGGAAAAGACACAAATAAATAAACAAGACCGGTTTACAGACTTTTAGTATAATAAAGATAGATGGTGATCGATTTATGTGCTGTAATCAGGCCCTGCCACTAACTAAATGAGGATTGCCATATTGTCAAGTGACTTGGCTACATTCATGTCGCACTGCCCAACTAGGGCACTGTCGCTCTCTCAGTCTGACGCACCGCATTTCTGCTAAAACGTAACACTGCCACACCACAAATTCGCTAAATTATCGCAACGTCACAGTGCCCCATTCCACATGTTTATTACAGCATATGGCTACAATGCTACCTTGTCATAATGCCAACTATCCCAAATTTCCCACAGTAGCATTCTCATTACGTTTCAGTGCCCTAATGCCAAGCAACGTACCAAATGTCCGCATAGTCAGATACCCGCACTGTCAAAAAGTTTCATTGCCATAATGCTTAGCTTCTAAACCGCCCGACTCCCGCGGTGGCACACTGCCACTAGTACGTAACAGTATGACAACGGCCGGAACATCTCGTACGGGGTTTCAGTGTCATATTGTCGCCATGTGGCCACATAGCAACATCACCAAAGTGCAATATAAAGGACTATGATATGCTACACAGTTACATCACCCGGTTACTACATTGCCACAACTCCCCCATTGCTACATAAGCACGGTATCGCACGTAGCACGTTCTCACGATAGTACATTGCCCCCTCCATAGTGACATGCACCGTCAGACTGTCATAGTATTGAAGTGTTACCATGCAGCACGTCGCTGCAGTGCCATATTCTCCCCCTCCGGTCCGGCACACAGAGGAGAGACGGAGAAGTGAGTTCTCGATGAATCCACGGCCAGCCTTTGATACAGATTTGCGGGAAGTGCTATTGCTAGGCAGCAAGTGGCCAATTCCAATGCACGAGGGTCGCAGCATAAGTTCCTTTTCCAGCCGTAGTTATGGAAAACCGGAACATACTGCGCGAAACTGCATAAAATTAAGATACTGTGCAGCGATATTGTTAAAAGGGGTACATATGATTGCATGTACGTGGTAAAAGAAACGTGCTAATGCTGTACAACTTTAAACCACTTAGAAAAAATACCGTGTGCAACTGTTTGAGAGGGTGCACTTGAATGCTATTAACAAGATATGCCTTGATATTGAAGTATTTGTTTATCTTACAATTGCATAGAAGGTATAACGAGGTGTAAATGTATTTTAAGCGCATAATTATGTTTGAGATATAGAGCAGTCTTTTCAACAGTCATACACTACAGTACAAACTAGAGCACTCTGAGAGCTCATACCTCCGCCAAGCGAGGCAACGGTAGCAAAATATTCAAATTGGCTCTGAAATCATAATTTTCTTTGTATAAACTCCAAAATCTAATAATTTGTGCCTTTTGATAGTTATAACAACTTCTGCAATTTTCTTGGAGACCCGTTCCTAACTTTTTGAGTTATATTGTTAACAAACGTTATAACAAACATGAGTCAAACATACAAACGTACAAACCGATCTGCACCAAAATTCGATCATTTATGTCTTTCAATATTACTAAAAAACCCTATAAATTTCATTAGGATCCATTCATTATTTTTTGAGTTATTGTGCTAACAATCATAAATTAAAAACAGTGGCAAACGAACGAACGGATCGTTACCAAAATTTGGTCATTTACTCTTTGTTATATACCTAACAGCTCATGTTAATTTCATAAAAACCCATCCATAACTGTTTGAGTTATGGCATTGAGAAAAATGAGGCAGACAAACAAACAAACGGATGGGCTATCTTCACCAAAAGTTAATCATCTGTTCCTCCTAAAATACCTAACAATCCCTGTAAATTTCGTCCAAATCGCTTCATAACTTTTTGAGTTATCTTGGTGACAGACAGAGAGACAAAGAGACAGACAAACAGACAAACACGACGAATACAAAACCTCCTTGGCGGAGGTAAATATCCTTTATTTCTTTACCAGTACTAGACAAAAAAAAAAGAACTAGCATTGCAGAAATCAAATACGCCAGAAATAATATCACGAGAATTTAGCTGCAACAGAAATTTAAAGCAGCCCCATGAGATGCATACTAAACGCTACATCACATGAATATTTCGTTTTCCGGTGATTTGAAAAATTCCACTAAAAAGCAAACCAAAACAATTCACAGCGTGAAAATCCAATTGCAGTCAAATACCAAAGCAGTTCGATTGGAAGTACACACGCCAAACACCAGCCACACTGTGACCGGCGATAACAGCCTGAAAACTGAAATAACGGTTCAACTGTCAACGAATAAATTGCTGAAAAATCCTTACAAATAATTAAAAAAAGACACCATAAGGCAACATCGTGAGGTTCGTTTTTTTTTCTTAATCATGCTACTCATGAATGTTTTTTCTTCAGTTTCAGGGTGGCCCGCGGAAACAGCTTTTACATAACGTTTGGAACAACATTGAGAAGACGAAAAGCTCTTACCCAGCGATGAAAACGCGTGGATAATCAAGAAAAGTGCTAAGAATGCCTCTCATGATGCCGTAACCAGAAAAAATAAGTCATGTCGACTCGATGAAAAGAGACTAGATGAACCCATTACAAAGGAAGAAGCATCAGATGCCGGGATTTCCAAGACTAGAACTTACAGGGATTTCGGGAACATTGGTCGTCAACTCCGTTGGGAACCTGGAAAATCAAGCAAGTCCATTTTCACCGCAGAGTCGTCCTGACGTACTGAAATCCACAAAG
This sequence comes from Parhyale hawaiensis, assembly GCA_001587735.2. Classification (NCBI taxonomy): domain Eukaryota; kingdom Metazoa; phylum Arthropoda; class Malacostraca; order Amphipoda; family Hyalidae; genus Parhyale; species Parhyale hawaiensis. The sequence goes on from LQNS02278125.1 coordinate 29,429,030, forward strand.
AATGCCATTTATGGGACAATAGCTTCCGTGAAAATCCCGCTGAAAATGCTCTCTCTTACGCCAAGACACAACAGTTTGAGGAAGGAATGGGCTAAGAAATGCTTGAAGATGAACACAGGTATTCTTCCTTTCACCGAGGAGATTCGGGCGACCCTTGATGGACCTGGCGGCTGGGTGAAATGCTGGGTGTATTTTGGGCATGAGCGTCACCCTCGTTCGAAGCGTGAACAGCAGAGCAGAGGGATAGAGTTGCTCGTTGTAACGGAGTACCTCATGTTGCAAAAGTAAGTGGCGTCTACTGCCAATTGCAATCTCAGACAGAATGTACTGCGCCATGCTGATATGGCATTCTTCTTTCGCTGCTACGGTACTTCATATTTATGCATGGCAGCGCTCATTATGCTGTTTGTGTTACCACAGCATTCTTAGCTTTTTGGGAATCAAAGTGAAACTTGGATAATCTGGATGCCACCTTCCGCCGATTTAAGCCCGAGAGAAACTTTAGGGGCTATCACCAAAGAAAACGTTTTCGCCGATGAACGTCCATGTCAGTAAAAAAAAATAGTCTTTTGAGAAGTCGCACATTACTGCAATAAAAGCAGCCCTAACTAACGGCCTGTATTAAAAATAAAAAATTGAACTTTTGATGCAATAAAAATTCCTTGCCTTACATGTGGGTAAGTAATAGAGTTGTTCCACAAATTTAATTGTGTTTTATAATTTTCTGTCATATATCCTCGGAATTGAGCCTTATTATGCATACCATGGAGTTAAGCCGCAGCTGTAACCCAGAGCAGCCTCGTTGGACGGAGACCAGCCGAGCACTACACTACAGGAATTTAATTCCAGTTCAGCTCCAAGACAGTCCCGTAGGAAAAGAAAAAACCAAACCGCGCTACATCGCAAGAATTCCATTGCAGTCGAGCGGTGCGATTATCCATCACCCAAAACTGATTAACTGCCACCCGCTGGCCAGGCAGCAGTTTCCATCAGCAGTTTAATCAGCTGTTAAGCGCCGACTGGCCGGAGTTTCATCTGTGTACCTGCCATGGCAGTGTGTCTAGCTGTGCTTTGGATTTCAGATTTACAAAGCCGCTCTTAATCCAAGTTTGGACCATTAAACGAGCTCTCAACGGGGATTAGTGAGCGAGTGTTTCGCCGAACTTGCCAAAAATGATGCATAAACTCTTCAATACGAGCGCATAACTTTAAAACAACGGCGCGTTTCCGTGACACATGCCGAGCATGCGTTTAGTGGGCAACATTCAGGGACCGTGGAAATGAAGAAACTGTTTACCGAAACAGTTAGCAGCACCAAATCGAGAAACGTTTTCATGACGTATGTTCTTAAGCACTTTATACATTATTCCATTCTGTACTGCTACAAACGTTTATGCACGTACAGTGGATGGCAACGTATACATTTTTACAAGCTGGTAAAGCCATGAGCAGCAAAGCTGCTAGCGCGTGTAATTCAAGTGATGTTTTCCTTGCGTTAGGAATCGTTAGTAATGAGAGACCTCTCAGTTTATTCCATGCAGCTGATGGGTTTGATAACTAGTAAATAAAAGGATGAGCATCAGCAAGTGTCTTTCTCCCAAAGATTTTTGGCTATAGGTGAAAGTCTCACCAAGATCATCTGGAAGATTAGCTACATATAAAGTGCAGCTAATGCAGGCAGAGAGCAGTAGCTATTAACTATTGACCTTTTAACACAGCTCAAGTTTTTATCTAAATTTTTATTGTGATTCCTAATAAAAATAAGTCGTTCTGGTGATGAAAACCTAAGCATATGGAACACTCGTATAGTGAGTTAAGAATAGTACACAAAGATATATTGCGATAGTGTTACGGCCTGACTACTACACTGTTAAGAGTTAACTATTTTGATTTGAGGGCAGACAGAGCCTGTCTTCTTCCCATCGGTAGGGCTTTGGATCTTTATAAACTTTGTGAATACACAATTAGAAAAACAACAGTAAGTGACATCACAGTATGATTTCCACCGAATAATTTTAAGACTTTAAAACCTCTACTTCACCAGTGAAATTTCATTTAATAACTTTACCTAAATGGAAAGCGGCCCAGTAAATATTGCCACATTTAGTTATAACCTTCATTTAGTGTTTCCTTTTCTAAGAAAACAAAGTCGGCGTCCTGATAAATATTGTGGTGATATCAAGGCCAATAATCTTTAAATAACTTTGCAAGCGTGCATTTTAGATTAATACTGACATTTTGCAAGGAAAATATTTGCAAGATCTTCTATATCGTATGAAACTAGAGCGTTCTAGAAAGGAATATCGATGTTGCCTCATGATGCTAAGACAAGGTTCTAAATGATTCCGCCTCACTTTCAGAACTTCCATTTTCAGTAAGTATACTCTTGTGAAAGTATTTACACATCCCGTCAAGCTGTATCTACATATAATATTACAGTAATTTCATTTGAATCTATGGTGGCCCGCTAAATGTTGAACACCTTCCTCTTTTCAACGTCGGTATCAATCATAATTCGCTTAGCAATAGCATAGTTAGAAAGTTGACTCAAAGATCAACTTGTTCAGTGAAGGACTGAAGTATAAGCAGTATGACTCACAATATTATACCTACCTTAACTTACACAAGTATATAAAGAAGTTTAGGACTAAATGAATATTTCCCCATAAGAGGAGTGAATGGGTAGAATCTATTGACTCAAAAATAATTAAAATCTGTTCTGCAGTTTGAAAAAAATCTTGAAAAGCAAACACTGCGTAGCGGAGAATAATGAAGCTTGAAAAACCTGCCGGTTCAGTCTATAAATATAAATTGGTACGTAAAATAATTCTACAAAAAGAAATGCCCAGAACACTATAAATAATATAGGTAATTTTGTACAACATCGTCTGCAACAAATAATATACTTATATGGACGTAAGCCCATTTAATGTATCACATTAGCTAATTGTATATAAATTTAAAAGCAAATGCATTACGTCTAATTCGTGTTTCATTTGCAGTGGGTTTGGACCAAATATAATAAATGTTCGACAAAAAATTGCAAACCTGGATCGCCTAGCACTGCATTTAGGATTAACTTCCCAGCTAAACACTGATTAATAATTATATGTAGTACTTATCTTCACCATTCCCTTCAAGGTCTAAAAAAAGAGAGATATCTCCACGTTGACTTATTTAGTTATTGTTAGTTATATTGAGTACTCTAAGCCTCCATTTCCACTACAAAGGTGATCTCACAGAGGAAGAAAGAAGGGACATACAGTATGCCGGCATAAAATTAATGTGGACTACAAAGCTTGCACGAGGGTCTTCCCAAACAGCATCAACGCGCATGAAAACAAGTCAGCACAGTAGAGGAAGAACAGATTAAGTATCAATAGCATGAGGATGAACGTGGAAGGGAGCAAACTGGGGGTAAAAGAAAGACGCCCCGAAGGCCTAGCTAAGGCTAAAGTAACCGACAAGATCCCCCACGGTAACCAACAAGCTCTCCCAAGGTAACCAAGGTCCCCCAAGGTAACCAACAAGGCCCCCTAAGGTACCTAACCAACAAGGTCCCCTAAGGTACCTAAGCAACAAGGTTCCATAAGGTACCTAACCAACAAGGTCCCCTAAGGTACCTAACCAACAAGGTCCCCTAAGGTACCTAACCAACAAGGTCCCCTAAGGTACCTAACCAATAAGGTCCCCTAAGGTACCTAACCAATAAGGTCCCCTAAGGTAGCTAACCAACAAGGTCCCCTAAGGTACCTAACGAACAAGGTCCCCTAAGGTACCTAACGAACAAGGTCCCCTAAGGTACCTAAGCAACAAGGTCCCCAAAGGACACTGTACCCCATAACGTAGGATTGGCGAACTGTTTGTTATTTCCTACACAGAAGAAGTTCCTAATACTCAGATTGATCTTTTCCGTTGTAGGCACACATTTCTAGGTTTTTTGGGTGTGGGAGGGAAGATCCGACAGAGAAGCTCATTTTCCTCGATTCTCTTCAATATTTTTAGTGACTGCATCCACACCCAAGTGAATGCAGGTCGAGTAGGGTGTTATAGTAATGATAAAGCAGCAAATGCTTTCAGTTATGCTGACGACTTGGGGTTAGCTACTAGCCTACTCATTCCAGTAGGTCAAAAAAAAAAGAAAAAAACTGCCTTCTAGCTGCGAAAACACAGCAAACAAAGTTGGTATCGAATATGTGTAGTACATAGTAAACGCTAAGTGTGTTCACTCTACAATGAACCTAAGAATAGTATACAACACGCTAATAAATGCACTCATCTTAATGGTGGAGAACGCACGTGCTAATGTACGCACAAGCTCACCGATTATTTTCGTATGGCAAAGACATATAAACTAGAATGCCTCGTGCCGCAAGACCATTCGACAATAGGAGCTGATGGAGCCGAGTCATCAGTTTTGGCGTTTTTTCACATCTAAGTCAACCCACATGATTGTCTGCAAGAGATTGTGGTGATAGTTCAATTTCTTCTGCTAGTTCCTGGGCGGGGAGACATACATACAAATATAAATATAACTACATATTATATAAATACAGAAGAAAACATCGGTTATGCTTATATAAGATTGTCTAAGCCTCCCTAAACAGTGCTACGCTGTTCTAAGAAGGGAAACGGAAGGGACATATAGTATGCCAAAATAAACGTGGAACTTATGCACGAGGTTGTATAAACACAGGATCAACGTGCATGGGCACAGCAAGTCGGGAAAGAAGAGGAAGAACAGAATAAAGTATCATCAGTAGAAGAATGAAAGTAGAACGAAAAACATTATCACCTCTCTCGCTTCGTTCGAGGGTGAGAAAAACAATGGAAGCAGCATGGATAAGGGAACATATTACTTAGGAAGTTTGTCATTGTATCGTAGAGGCCAAATTTCAGGTGTTTCGGTTCGGGGTCTATCTTCAGCCAGAAAACAATCGAGCGCGTACGTGGACCATAAAAAACATATTTTGCCGCTTTGTGAATAAACTGTAATCACGTTCTGAAGTCAGTGCCAGAAAATGGGCTCTCAGCCCTCAAATCAGGATATACTAATCTAAAAATTGTTTACTAAACGCCAGCTTTGATGGTTGTGGCTACAAACTATCCAAACTGTACAGAGACGACGGCAGCTGAATCTCTTACCCGACAGAGGTAAATCAAAGGGCTGTAATACAGTATAATCTGCAGGGGTACAAATTTGTTTTCATTTTATCCAAATTTACTGTAGTGTGAAGCTAGCCCTAATTCTGAACGATGTGAAGTTCTTCACGAGTATCTAATAAATTACTATTATATCCACTTGAGTCAAAGTTACACCTTCTAAAAAAAAATATTGGCACCTCGTCAAAACTGTTCACATCGAGTTCAGCTATCAACTCTTCTCTATAAAAGCTTTAATGTTTTTTACTTATACTCTCACGATTTCACACCTCCGTTAAGTGTCACAACATTACAGTGTTTTCAGAAAACAATGTTAGCATCTAAGCAAAGGTCATCACAACAGGTTCAAAAGCTTCGGAGTAGCTGTCAACACTTTTATTTTTGGTATTATTGCTAAAGACAAGTAGTTTCACATTTCTTTATAAAACAAACACCAGAGTTCAGAGGATGCAATGAACCAAAAATAACTTCCATTTACTTGGAATATATCATAATTTTAAGAAAAGTATTTACCCTTCCCCTAAAATTACGCAGCGACACGGCAAGGGCGGTTACAGTAAGTTTAAAGGCAACCGGACCTTTTCTGCAACATTTCTTTTAACAGTTCATGAAAATAATGTATATTACTTGGCACGGTTTTTGCACATCCCTTGCCGTCATATAACATTACAACTTTCCCTGAAAACAATGTCAGTGGCCCACCAAGGGCGGTCAGATGAGGTTCCATGGAATCCAATCCTCTCGTGTATCCTTCAATCCAGTTCTGTCACCTCCGCTGATGCAATATTTTGCAGCCTGGGGGGCTGAGGCGCTCGGACGGCCCGCAGTGTGGAGAGTGCGATGAAGTTTAGTGCCAACGGCTTGAAAATTTCATGAGCAACGCCTCGGGCAGCGGAGTAAAGCTGGTGAGATGGTATCGAGACAGAGCATGTCGGACGTAAAAGGGTTTTCCACTAAATTTATAGCGCTATCTCAAATTTATTACAAGCTGAATCGCATGTGTTCTAAAATGTGGATGAAAATAAGTTATATTACGCAAGATCAGACAAAATTGCAAAGGGGATATGAAGAGGATAGAGCATGTCAGACGTAGAAGAGTTTCCAATTAAATTTATTACGCTGTCTCAAAATGTTAACATATCGACTTCAAAACAGACTCCAACAGAATAATAATAAAGGTATCAGCAAACCCACGTAACGCAAATAATTCTGACGAGGCAACATTATCGCTATGCGACTACAGTACGCTGCGCTGAAAATAATAAAGACACAAGTGAACCTACGTAAAAATAAATAGAACTAAGAGACGCTATTGTTACAAAACACTTCGGAGGTCAATGGTTTTAAAATGTATTTATCGCACTAGTAAGATTACGACTTGCAAACGTTAATTAGCGTTGTTAAAATATGAATAATAATAATAATAAAATTATAAGTTTCACGAGGTACGCACGAAAGTAAACAAAGCTGGTTGTTTTTTGTACAACGAAGCAATGTCTTACGTAAAATTTAGATTCTCGTAGGACCACCAAAAACTGACATATACGTAAAAGAGTGACACGGTACGATCTATAGCTTCAAGGAGATGACATTTATTTATACCTGTCATGAACCCCTGCAATTAAAGTTTTCGGAGAAACGAGGATACGGTGCAGCTCGGTCGCCACAGATACGCATTTTCAGGCTGGCATCGACGACCTCGTTCCGAACAAGTTACACCCGATCAGTGTGCGCTTCGCCAAGCTCGTCCTGCAGTGTTCCCCGGATATTGAGCCGATACTCGCGCTTTGACCAAAGTATAGCAGTGCACTGCGGCTTTGGCAAAGGCGAGGAATGTCCGTGAAACACTGCAGGATCAAGCGCGGCGAAGCGCCTACTGCTCGTCAGTGCCCGGGTATATTTTATTTGGAACGAGGACGCCTATGCCATTTCGAAAACGTGCTTGACGACCGAGCAGCATCGTAGTGTCTCGAATGCTCCACTTCGTTTCACGACTGTGCGGCTACCATGTGCCACAATTTTCCTCTGAAAATTGTTAATTGGGAAACTCATTACTTACTATGGGGTTCATGACATCGACTATGGGCTTACGTTCAAGTCTTTCATATAAGGGACAATTCTTGCCTTACTTTACCTTTGCACAGCTTCGCCTTCAGAATTCAATTACTTCTTACTTCATCCAATAGCAGCTATTACCATACTGATGAAAACAAACCTTACGCGAACACTCCAGTTTTTTCTAATGCTGCGCAATTCTTGCCTTATAGCCCCACCTTGCAAAATTAATTAAGACTCTTATGCAGACAGCTGCTAAAAAAATGCCAGGAGCCATTGTAAAGACCAGCTGTGTCCCATTAACTGAGGCGACTCAGTAAAATAAAAAAAGAAAACACGCTCTATTTAGGAGTTGTTTACGTACAACACTGAATTACAGGGGCAGCGCCTCGGACTCGTTAGAGACTGAAGAGGTTTGTTGTTCTCAGGACAACGCACCTGGTGTGCTAATCCGCCCCAACTTTTTTATTTTTGGGATTTCGTTGCGAGAAAAACTACGCGTTTGGAGATCGTGTTGAGGACTTAATTTCCCGAGCAATGTTTTCAACTACCTAACACGTATCTTCTGTTTTGTACTCGGTGTGTAGAAACAGAGATAATTTTATTTAAAGAAAGTCATTACAACTAGAATCTTCTCGGAAACTCGCAGCCACAGAAGAGTACAACCTGGCACCATAAAAGTATGACAGACAGAAAGTCAAGGCGCCGTACACTGTAAAAAAATCCGTAAATTTTACGGAATTTCTCGGCATTATTGCAGCCAGTAATTTTGCCGTCAAATTTACGGAATTACGGAATTTTTCCGCAATTTTCCCAACAGTCTGGGAAGAAAGCAGGTACCGAGCCTGCTTTATTCCCAACTTCTGGGTAAATTACGGAAAAATTACGGAATTCCGTAAATTTGACGGAAAAATTCTTCTCAGCAATAATCCTGAGAAATTCCGTAAAATCTACGGATTTGTTTTACAGTGTAGACACAGCCGTAACTGAGCCACGAACAGACATGGTGGACACAAACGGTACTGATAGCTATACTTCCCTGCGATCGCTTCACAACAGCGATCTGCAAGCACGTAATGTTCAAATGTCGTACATCTTAGTACGGTGAATATACTTGTCACCCATCCCGTCTATCAGAAATAAGACATGTTTCTGACAGTCAGAAATTTACAGCATATAGACCATTGAATATATCAGAATGTTACTCTAAAGAAATAAATGAGGATATACGATGCATTTGTGTTACAAAACGTGACGAGTTAAATATGTAATGGCCTTGGGGACATTTTGGTGACGTTTTAAATAATGCTACGAAAATATATTTTCAATTGGGAAGTGCAAAGTTTAAGGGCAGGGCAAACAGATTTAAATTTTCATCAAACAGACAGATTTTTCTCTCCGGTCAATTTTGGACAGCTTGACTATCGTACTTTAAAGTAAAAACGTTGTTTTACCCCATAATGTACATTTTCGCCTAGAAAAATGCAGTATTCGACACAGTTTACACTGGCCGTGTTACACAGTTTTTCGCTAATAATTCTTAAACGAATCGTCGGATCACTATGGTATTTCAAGACAAAGTCTTATACACCCTAACCTAATTTATGGCCAAAATTTCATATCGCTTTATGAGTTTACAGAGGAGTTTACTCGTGTATATTAAGATATTAAGCTAAAGCCCCGAAGTCGCGTCTACACATTCAGACGACGCGACCACACCTCCAAAACACTCGCGTCGTCCGAATGTGTAGACGCGACTTCGGGGCATTAGCTTAATATCTTAATATACACGAGTAAACTCCTCTGTAAATGCATATAGCAATGTGTTATGTGGACCATAAATTAGAAAGGGGTGTAAAAGGCGTAGTCTTGAAATACCATAGTGACCCGTCAATTCGTTTAGGAATTATTAGCAAAAAACAGTGTACCGGTAACACGGCCAGTGCAAACTGTAGTGGTGCAGGTATTCAGTAAAGTTTGCCGCAGTGAGCTCATTAATATGTATTCAAAATGGTCATTGACTTTGGATCAGGACCACAGTTCATTTACTACAGTACAGATAGATACGTCAACCCTAAGGGAACACCCTTTCATCCAATCTCAGCCACTCAGCGACCGCCGCGACTGGCGTCAATTTCAGCCAATGGGCGACTGCCACGTGACTCTGCTGGTGTAAACAAATAAGGACGCGAGCGGCGGCTTTTTGAGCTGCAGCATACCAGAAAGGATTTCCCGCCAATTGTTTATCATTCATTACCTGAAATTGGAACTACCAATACTAGCCATATACTTAATTACATAAGTAAAAGAAAATAATAGACAATAGATTTGATGTATTGTATTGCATCTTGATTTTCAGCGCCATAAAGAGAACTGAGAAAATCATCTGAAAATGATTGCATAAGTTGTAGAGAATGCTTTGCGCGGAATCGAATGATTCGCATCAGTTTAAAAAGACAAAATTAGACGATTTTCGTTCACCAAGAAAACTTTGCATTACAACAAGTTATAAAGTAGAATGTTATACACACATGAAAAGCACAATAAACTGCAACTGAAGAATTTTACCAACGTTTATGTAATAAACAATCGCGACACACACTTAGCCTACCGCACACACGACGCCATATTGGAAAGTACCCGAGATGCCTCTGTCTTGGCATTACGCAGGATGCCCCGCTGCAGTAGAAGTGACACTATTGGTTAATACATTTTTGTGACGTCACCACTGTGACGCCACTTTGCTGCAACTGTAGTTGCTGCCACTCTATTGCTTGACACAACTATCTGTAGTAAATAAACTGCGGTCAGGATTGCTTTGGAATAAGTAAGGCTACGAATATGAAGTTTTGCGCACGTAGCATGTACATATATATTCTGGGTTTGTGCTGTTTCCAACTGGCTTCGAGCTTCATCTGACTAAAAAAAACTGTTATTTTTCCTATATTGCTTAGTTTTGCTGGCTCCAGCTTCCATCCTACGCGTTCATTTCACTTCTTGGCAGCACAATATGAAGTAGGAATGGTTTCGTACCTCTACACAAATTTTGGTGTCATTGAATGCATTATTGGCGACAGGGGCATAACTAAGGCCTCCTAAAACACAGGCCTGGCTCTCGACGTCACGAAGTTGGTCCGATCGGAAAAGTCGATCGACAAATTATGAGACGCAGCTTTGCTTTGGTACCTACCCTGCATATTTTGGGCTTGTATCAAAAGAAAACACAAACCATCATAATATCTAGCCTCTATAAGTAGTTGAAATAGATTTCCATCTAGGTATGTCAGAAATCTGCATAGTAGGTAAAGGAACTGGACGTGACTGGACCATTTTCGATACACAGGCCCAAGTTTGTACTTTAGGAGGCCTTGACATAACCCGAAATGGAATGAATGGTCGTATTGTCATTTTCTAATCAGGTGTCATATTCATAATTAGAACGATTGAAATTATGATAATGTGAATAAATTATACGACAATATCAAGAACAAACTTTATTTTTGAGGCCTGCACACTTGCATGTCTCTCTCGCTAAAATTGTCTGTTGATCCTATATATCTTGAAGATTACGGCTGAAATCGACACTCCCGAGAGCTAGTCTACCTGCAATGTAGTTTTAACTTCTAAAAAAAAAAAAAGAGTTAAAAGGTATATATATGTCAAACTACACAGGAGTGAAGTAACAATGGTACATCACAACAGACATTTCAAAGAGGACAAAGAAGGGATATACAGTCTGTTGAGAGGAACTTAATTGGAACCCACGCACTGTATTGTTCTCGCCATGGATCAACGAGCATGAGTATCTACAAGAAAGAGCTAGAGAATGAAGAGGATAGCGGACTCGAAAGGGATCAGTAGGAGCATAGAAAAGGAAGGAAGTAAAGTGGTCAGAAAGGACAGACGTCACAAAGGCTTAAGTAAGGCTAAGATAACCTATGGGGTTCCCCTACGTTCGCTACTCTCCATAATATCTGATGAGCCAACCTAATCAACCTAACCATCTGGCTTAATCATGGCCTATACACTTTTGAAACCCAAGTGAGCAGAAGTATCGTTTCTAGAAACGGTTGATCGAAAAAGAAAAATAAGAGGCACTAGAACAAAGGGGGAACTGTAAGATATACGTCTCAGACATCCTAGCAAAGCTAAAACAATCTATGAGGTCCTAAGAATTGAACCGTTGGATAGTTATTCTAACTATCTACTTTATTTATAGAACATAAAAAATACTTACTTCGGACATAGTCATGCACGTTGATGAAATCCTGTTGCATTATCGGCTGTACAACCTTCGACTTGTACTGAAATTTTGTACTAAAGAAAAGTAACTTTCTTTGCTAGGGTAATGCAACACTCTTGATAGGGTAATGCAACTTTCTTTGCTGAGGTACTGCAGTTTTCTCTGCTAAGGTAATGCAACTTTCGTTGCTAAGGTAGGTACTGCACTTTCTCTGCTACGGTAACGCAACTTTCTTTGTTAAGGTAAACCAACTTTCTCTGCTAATTTGAAACCCATTGCTAGGCTAAAGTAACTATCTTTACTAAGTAAGGAATTTCTTTGGCTAAGGTAAAATAACTTTCTTGGCTAAGTTAAAATAACCTTGGCTAAAGTGAAACAGCGATCTTGACGAAGGCAAAGCTAATTTCCCGGGTGAAGGTAACACCAGATTTTGTAATACATCTACCGTACTACGAAAGATAATAAATGCAGCTTGTAGCTCATCAAAGATTGAAATGGCGCAAGATCACGCTCAAAGTTTGAGATATTGCCTCGTTGGGAGACCTTCATAAAGCAGCTCACGGGCAGTATCTGGACATCAGAGAGAGCGAGACAGCTCTGCATCACGAGCCCATGAAGTTTCGCTTAGATCATCTGCGCAGAATGCGGCGTGAAATGTTGCACTATAATAGAAGTGGATCTCGAACTATTCCGTCTTATGCGCGTGCCTCTGTTTTAGAAAATCTAAAAACGCCCTAACTATTTAGTAGATGTCTGACTAGGAAGTTGCATTGGCGGTAAAATGTTTATCAAGAAGTTATTATAGGGCATTACGCAATGTTCGGAATTTGAATACGGAAAACAAATTGTTGAATATTGCTAGTGAATGATAGAATATTTCCCGATTTTTATATGAAAGTCTGTCACATTTCGTTCTAAATCTATACTCGTAAGTTTTAAAATCCCATCAGCGAAAAACTCACGTTTTAGAAGCGAAATATTTTCGACGAATGGTCCCGATTTTTCCAAGTGTTCAAGAAGTGCTCTCTCCAAATGTTACAGTATACTAGGGAGCTTATGGTAATATGAAGGAGCAAAGTCAATAATAATTCGTTAGATAAGTAACATTTTGCCACGTGGTCTTTGCACTGTGAGTTTTGCATCGTCCGAACGAAAATGAATTTCTTATCGATTCACCAAGGCACGCCATTTCTTCACATCCGCAGCCGAACGCTCTAACTGTTGAGCGTAACCTTGATCTTTCCTTTTTCCACTAGTTGGTAGAAATGCAGAGTGGGGGGGGGGGAGGGGGGCCCCGTTGCAATTAGATCAAACAGAGAGGAGATGCTTCTTTTTTCACGTAGAGTTTTGTTTTCGGTTGCGCTTGGTCATTGCCCCATCGCAAAGCCATTGCTTACGAAACTCAAAATGTGCAGAAAAGACCCATTTTGTTTACCAACCTATCAAAAGGATGAGATGAATTCACAAGAACAAAGGGAAGAGCAGTTGTCCACTGATGATTTGACGTTGGCGTCGGGCAAATTTCTGATACAAATTTCCCTATTTTCGACCTCATAAAGTACTTTGAGTCTCAAGTGATCCTCAGACATAACCACACTTAACAGCTGCTACACTAAGTAAAATGGCAGATAGCTGTTGTCCTGCAAAATGAAATTTAGTGAGAGAAAATACGTTTGAAACCAAAAAATATATAGTTTGGTGTCATATTTTAACATTAAAAAATTACTTTAAAACCTTAAGATATTAAAAAAATGAAAAATTCTGGACGCTACAGTTATGGTTATATATTTTACTTAATCTATGGTCCTAGTCCCCGGGTCTCTAGGTAGCTACTGGAAATTTTCTTTGGTTCACAAATACTTTCATAGGAGGCGAATTAGGTTTAGACACTTCTGCGAGGCTCTAATTGATGAAGGGGCTTCGCCAATCGAGTTCAATAAAATAATGTTCAGTCTTTAATTAAACGTCTAACTTCAGCATAATTTTCCGTGCCAAAAATGCTGTTAGCAGTGTGTTAGTTATGGTCAGAAAGTTTGAGCCCCCGTTCCGGAGCAGAACGATTTCACAGAGGAAAGAGCAAGGGACATGTAGTATGTCGATGGAAACGGGGAACCCATACATAAAGGTGTTCCCCAGGATCAACGCGCATAGGAATAGCAAGTCGGGAGAGAAGAGGAAGTAAAGGATATAGCATGAGCAAGTGGGAGTATGCAATCGGGAAGGATGCAAAGTGGGCACGAAAGACACGCGTCCCGAAGGCCTAGCTAACGGCTGAGGTAACTTGCACGAGCCCCCTGGGGTTGCCGGACCCCATAACATAGTATGGACGAACCGAAACTAAACCTACGGCCTTTGCCCCCCCGACGAGATTGCAGTGCGCCCTAACAGCCAAGCACCGTTTATACGTTTACTTTCAAAACTTGAGCTGTAACCTATCCGAACTCTGCATCGCTTTAAGGCTACATCAGCGCCGCACAAGGTGCAAGTAAGCCATTCTTTGGTTGGAACAGGTCATTTTAGAGTCACCGTATCTATTTGTTTTTTTTTCAGCAACCCGGCAACTACGAGAAAGCAAAGTAACGAAACTACTCATTACTACCAGCCGCACGTGCGGCGCCTACTCGTCTGTTTGCAGCCTTTACGGCTATTTCAGTGTCATCTGCCTACTTGAGAACGGCCACCGATTTCAAACTGGTTAAGGGGCAACCCGAATCTGGATCTTTTTATACTTACCGTCAAACTTAGCTGAAATTTGGATACGATATGTAAAATTGAATTCTAAGAAACTTTTGTTCGTGACAATTTTTTAAAAAATTGAAGTTTTACCATTTTATGTTAATTTACTAGTTAATAGGGTAATATTAGTAAATTGCTTACACTTTTCTAGTTTTTCCTCAATTTTATTACCTCCGCCAAGGAGGTTATGTTTTGGTCGTCTTTGTATGTCTGTCTGGCTGTCTGTCTATTTGTTTGTCTGTCACCAAGATAACTCAAAAAGTTATTAACCGATTTGGACGAAATTTACAGGGATTGTTATGTATGTTAGGAGGAACAGATGATTAACTTTTGTTGAAGATACGTCCATCCGTTTGTTTGTCTGTCTCATTTTTCTCAATGCCATAACTCAAAAACTTACGGATGGATTTTTATGAAATTAACGCGAGTTGTTAGGTATATAACAAAGAGTAAATGACCAAATTTTTGTAATGATAAGTTTGTTCGTTCGTTCGTTTGTCACTGTTTTTAATTTTATGCTTGTTAGCACAATTCCTCAAAAAATAATGAATGGATCTTTATGAAATTCATGGGGATTGTTAGTAATGTTAAAAGACACAATGATTAAATTTTGGTGCAGATCGGTTCGTTCGTTTGTATGTTTGATTCATGTTTGTAAAAACGTTTGTTAGCAGCATAACTCAAAACGTTATGGACGGATCTTCAAGAAAATTGCTCAAGCTGTTGTTACTATCAAATGGCACAAATGATTAGATTTTGGAGTTTATACAAAGAAAAGTACAGTTTCAGAGCCAATTTGAATTTTTTGGTACCGATGCCTCGCTTGGCGGAGGTATGCGCTCTCAGAGTGCTCTAGTTGTTTATGGTCTCAAACTGCAGATTACGCTATTGCGAATGATTTCTCTAGGCACTTTATTGACAAGTTTCTTAAAACATCAGGTATGTTAAATTTGAAATTAAAATTTTGTGGACATATTTCATTTTTTCTTAATGCTAACTTCCGCTAAGACCTCTTGTAGACACAGACTCCCTAAAGAATTTGCTGCAAACTGCACTAAAATTGACTAGAAATTGTAGAAGTTATAGCAAATTAAATTTGAAAAACATGTTATTGAGATAAAGCGGTTTAAAAGCTAATTTTTTTGCATCGAACTGAGCAGTTCACAGTTATGTGATTTTTTATGGTAGACTACACTATTTAAGAAAAAACTATAACTCATTCGTCTCAATTTTTTCGTGGAATGGTCCCCATAAATTAGGTACCAATTTGAGGGCAATATCTGTCCTACCAACTTCACAGCAGTCAATCTACAACCGGTTGGTAGCCTTCAAAAGCTTCATGGGTGTACAGTCGTGACAAAACATAGCACGCGTGAAATTTCTGCAGATTATACAATTTACTTCCTTATGCTTCATCCAAGTTTAAATGATTTCGTCGTGCATTAATAATGAAACCTCATTCCTGGATGGAGAGTGTTGAATATGCAATTTACTTAAAGATCTAGCACTAGGAGCTGAATATTTTTCTGTGCAACTAGGGCAGCAGAGACCGTAAAAATCAACACAACTGCAGAAACACCTCTGAACTACAGGGGCGAATCGACATAATAAAGAAATTTCTTAATAAAGCAGCTCCGACATGATCATCAGCAAATGTGTTTATCAAGCACCTTGGACATAAGTAAATGTTGCTATCAATTATATATATATATATATATATCTCCGACATAGGATAAATAAATTTCTTTATCAAGCATAAGCACGAGGAAGCATTCATTGTACGATCTGCTCTTGATAAAAAATCCCTTCCACTCCACAGGAGGACGCTTTCGATGCGCCAGGCGCCATCAGAGTGAGATAGTTTTATGGGATACTGCGTTTATTACGCAACTAAGGCCCTGAAAAGTATTCCTGACCATTAGGATGAAAGCCCCCATACAAAGGAATCGATAGCCTTCAGCAGTAAGGGAAGAAGCGCGTGGACAACAAGATGAAAATTCCAGACACATGTATATCAACGACACATAGCTTTTCAGGCTTCCGAGAAAGCTTACAAACTTTTCAGTATATTGTCTTCCATTTAATATTTTCCTTTGCGTAGACATGAAGAATCCGTCAAAAACAAGTACATAGAGTTGGATTTAAAGGCAGTCGTCCTACCATACCCCCGGCCAGATTCTACTGAAGATTCTTTCGAGCCTTGGTCATGAAATACCAAAATGTTTCCTATTAGAGTGGGCCGCCAGAACGCATGACTGGCTATAGATAATATTTTGTTTGTGGTGAAATACATAAGTAATCCTTATGTGTAGTATTTTTTGCTTTAACCGTCGACGTGGTATTATGGTAGCAAACATAAGGCCATAAGTTCATTAAAGGATTAAGCCATCGAGTTTCGAGTATTCCATGTATATGTGTTGCTAATAATACACTCAGTCATTATGTACCTAATGGATATGAACTGCAGAAATGAAGCAGTTCAGTGTCGTTATAATGTGAGCACATGAACCAGCAATTCCGAAAAAAGTATTTAAAGAGACTGGCATATGGGTAAGCGGAATTCTGTCAATGCTAAGCTGACAAGGTTAGTAAAGAAACTCATTTTCAGTTGGAATACAAAGTTAAAATGAAAATCTCTTTGAGTTCCATTGAACGCTCGCTTAATTAAAGCCCCAGCTGTAATTGCAATTATGTCTCTCAGAGACAGCAGTTCACTCATATTTTGGATTATCAGAGATATTCCTTCAAGTAAAATTTCAGTGGGGAACACACAAAATAAAAGGATTTACGTTCTAAATAGATCCTTCCCTGATGCGCCCTCTTAGAACGAATATATACACTTGAGACGTACAGATTATTTGCAAGTTAAGCAAAAACGATTTTATACTAAGACTATCAATCAAATTTTAATCGCTATTATTCTCAAAACCAGAAGGATATGTAGTAGCACTCGTTAGCACTTTACTCTCGCCCAACTGACTGCAACGATTTAAAATAAAAATTTCACCTTTTTTGCGTATTCCTATAAAGCGCACGGAGGCAAGGAGTGATATACTTTAGGGAACTAAAACGTCACTGTTGCTTGCGTCCGATCTTAGGTATAGTAACTAGAGTCTCCGTCAGGACGTATCCATTCCGCTAGGGCATTCGCCTTCACCCGGACACATGCTGAAATAAATGCAAATAAAAAACACATAAAGCAATAGGAATAAATACCATTCAGATCAGAGGTGAACCCACACCTACACACACTACTGCATGTACCATCGCCAAACAAATCTGCAGCTAAGAAACACTGACACACATACAGTTCCCACTGTAGCCACGCCTCCGCTTATGCTACAGCAGGCTGCAAAGAGCATCAACCAACTGGTGCACTATCACTACTCTCAGCTGGCATATGAGAAAGAACTGTAGCAATATATAGAGGGTATCGCAAAACTCTCAGCAACATCCGAAGACGCAACCAACCAGGCCAGCGCACTATCATTACTCTCAGCTAGTGTATGAGAAATAACTTTACACCAAAAAATTCCTGGTATGCCTCGCATCGCAAGATGCTCTGAATATCAGGAGAATTTCTTCTGATCGAGCAGGTACGAAGATGCATCAAAATTCTCTGTCCATCTTGGCCATGCGAATGGTTTATTCCGCGGCACAGCAACATACGAGCCCAGGTCAGCCTGTTAAAGGCGAGCGTTCGGTTTTTCGACAGCTGCACCTTCACGGCTTTGCATCTTGTGCAGCGCAGGCGCTCGACTTCATGCAGCTTTGTTCTTGTGTATGTGTGCTGTAATCATTGATGGAAATGCGTACGTGGATATTGAAGCGCACGTATCCCTGTTCCGATCAGCTTTATATTAATTTATACGATTTGAGAGAGAAAGAGAGAGCTGGAGGCGGCTTGTTGTTTCTGTAAATGAAAAGTGTGTTCGTTCTGAATTGAACACGCGAGGGTGTGAATATTTTCATCGCTAAAGAATTTTTTGCAGGTTTTGAGGGAAATCTACTAGCCAATCTATTTGGGCTGTCTCCATTGGTGGAGATAGAATAACGACTCTCAACTGAACAAGTAGGTATCAGCAACAGCTAATTGCTAGACTGTAAATTAGTAAGTTCATTCATTACTTTGTTCTCGACGTCAGACGAGGTGTATCAGGGTAGACTCACTGCGTTAGGTTAGTTGTAGGTTCTCATGGTAAAGTGACGTGTGTTAGTTTAGACAGGGATTGTTAAATTAGATGAGCTACTTTAAATAAGACTAAAGTGAATAGCAATAGCATAGTTAAGGACTGCTACATATAATTATTAAAACTTCGCGCCGGGGCATCAAAGGACGGGAATAACTTAAAAGAAGCAAAAAGCAAGGCCCGGACGCTCAAGTTGCTGCTAAGGAGAAAAATCCTTCAAAAAGTTTTCACAGCCGACTTGAACGCTTGCAGATCGACACGGCTGAACACGGCTCTCGGCAACGTATTCCATCCATATCAGCACCGTTCCGGAAATGAAACACAGAAAACTGACGAGTTCGGCACCTAACCGTGGCCAAAGTAAAGGGATGGGCTGCGGACACGGCTCGTGCGCTTCGTCCAGAAAATCCTGAGGGCAGGAACAGAGCATTGTAACCAATGACCCTCTTTACTGAATACCATATACTGTAGATCACTAGAGGCAAGCAACTCACCGCCTTTGAGATAAGTCTAGCACATTATTCTGGGCACACAACCGACTGGCAGAGCTAACAAATCGGCCAAGCAGATAAAGATGACCAGCGCAGCGAACCCCAGACAGGGGAAAAATACTCCAAGAAGTGACAAAAAGCATAAAAACATCTCTGAACTACTTCGTCATCACCAAACAAAGCTTGAACTTTACGAAGGATCCCAACCTCACTTGAAGAATGTGAGACCAGACGCCTGACATACGGCTCAAACATTAGCTTCTCATCGAAAGGGACACCTAGTATCTTAATCTACTTTATAAATCAAGGTCCATCAAGAATGCTCGCACAACGTTGGATCTAAGCGCTAACGACATCAAGCCAGGCCTCGAACGCAGCCGGGCCTAGGGTGTCACCCTATCGCTGACGACAGCACATCCCTGCTGTTACTACCGAAGTGAGCTCAGAGAAGCACAGCCTTTGAAAAGGATCGACAACCATACAGTCACCGGAACACACGGGCTACAGCAGAAAAGCCTCTACACCGAAAACTGAACTTTTTATTCGCTCCAACAACGATGTGGATCATTTATCCTAAGCAGAAGCTCCCTGGAGCGTTGCCTCTGACGATGCTGGAGCTGGTCATCGATATAGACCGACCGGGGCGAAGATTTTGGAAAGACCGGGACCGGGGCGACCAAAAATAAAAAAGCCAGGACCGGGGCCGGGACGACCAAAACCAAATAGCCGGGATCGGGGTCGGGGCTACCAAAACCAAATAGCCGGGGCCGGGGAAACCAAAATCAAAGAGCCGGAGACCAAACCTCACTAGCAACGGGTCAGAATTTCTATTTTGACTAAAGTAGAGAATTTACTATCAACACTTACATTATGATGACTCATTTTATCCACAATTTAAGTGAGAATTCTTTAAGGAATGGATTGATGCAAGAGTGGTTCCAAATGGATCTAGTGTACGCTAAAATCTTGCAGAATCAATGCCTTACAGAATTGCTGCTTTA
Source organism: Parhyale hawaiensis (assembly GCA_001587735.2). NCBI lineage: Eukaryota > Metazoa > Arthropoda > Malacostraca > Amphipoda > Hyalidae > Parhyale > Parhyale hawaiensis. Next base: position 29,448,909 of record LQNS02278125.1, read on the forward strand.
TAACAGGCTTGAGGAGGTCCTATGTAGCAGGAAGCAAATAATGCAACGGGAGGACTCAATAGGTCTAAAATATGCATAACATGCATAACAATCCCTGCAAATTTCGCAAAGATCCATTTATAATTTTATGAGTTATCTTGGTGACGGATAAACACACAAACAGAAAACAAGCAAACTCGACAAAAACATCACCTCTTTGGTGGAGGTAACTAAACGTTTTAAATTTTTAAGGCCTGGCCCTCAGAGTCAGAGGAAGCAGCTATAGTTAGTTAGTTAGTTACTTATAGTCAGTGGTTTAGGCCTCTGTTACCGCACGAAGATGATGTCACAGAAGAAGAAAGGACATAGACACTTGGAACCCAGGTACTAGGGTGTTCTCACATAGGATCAATGCGCATGGGAACAGCAGATCGGGAAAGAAGAAGAGGAAGAAGAAAGGAAAGTAATAGAAGTAATAGAAGTAATAGTAGAAGTATGAATTCGGAAGGAAGCAAAGTAGGGACGAAAGACAGATGCCACAAAGGCCTAGCTAATTGCTGAGGTAACTTACACAATCCCATGGGGGCGCTGCTCCCCATAACTTGGGATGGGGAAACCTAACTAACGTACCCCTAAATATGCCCATCCTATGTCTTCTGAGGGGGAAACGGCCATAGCGGTTTTACTAACCTCCACTGTGGGTCAAAAAGCCCAATTTTACACATTTTTATGATACTTTTGAAGCATTGTATTACTTCCGACTAGTGCTCATCACACTTGGTTCATTGAAAAACCAGTGTATATCCCTGACTATCTAGCGCTTGTCACTTACAGTTTATTCAGCTATCATCTGTTCTCATATTTGTGTAGGACATACATCTTGAAAAAATGTATTTCCTTTACCAGCGCCCATTACTTTTAGTTCATTTAGCTACCATGGGTGGACCTCTATATTCTCCTAACTGTTCGTATTTCGCTCCCGTCAGCGCCTCCATGGATGACTTCAGTTTTTTTTTCTCACAAATTCCAGAACGTTGCGCAATACGGTATCCATCTCTGTATTCTCTGCAAACTTGCATTGTTTGAACTTACTCCGTTGCGCTCGCTCCCCCATGCTGTCCTTTATATTGCAGCGTTCTGTTAGAAAGCGCGGGTAACACCTTTTGCTTCTCTGTATTACGACCATCTTTTCGCATATTCAATTTATTCATGTCAGAGATATCACGTCGATTTGAAGCTCAATATTTCTAAGTTAGATTTGCTTGATTGATTGAGTAAAGAATAATGCGGGGAAATGTTTTAGTACACTGAGAGAAATTTTGATGCACTTAGATGCATCAAAACAACCTGTATTTTTGTCCCAAAACAGAGACACGCAAGTGCATCATACAAATAAAGTGCAACATGATGATGCATATAGCGTCTTATGATGCGCTTGGCACGAATTGATGCATTAATGTGTTTCGGTTTTGTGACAAAGCCGGTGATGCACCAAGATGCATCAAAAACAGTTACAATTAAAAACTACAAACAGGCAAAAAGTCTAATATGAAACAGAAGTCGACAAAATTAAAATTTAACGTTTCGAGATACAAATGCCATCTTCAGAAAAAAATCTACAAACTAACAACCTATAAATAAAAATTTTTTATTATAAAATCTATCAGGGGAGCATGGGTGTTGTCGGGAAGAGGTCTAAAATGTGAATGAACAGAGCTACGCGGTAGGAGCCGGATGTAAGCTCCTGTACAGTCGGCAAATGTGAGGCTAGGTGTTGACAGTATGCAGTGGTACAGCCGAGGTCATAATGTTGAGGCTAGGTCTGCTTCTATGGATGTGGAGGGACTCTAATTTTGTGAGCTCGATGGGATTGGAAGAGTCTATGATGGAGAAGTCATTCCTGGTGATGGGATGGTTATTTTGCTCAGCATGTAGGCGAGGGGCTGAATGTGAGGGTTTCGCAAGGGGTAAACCGGTACGGCTGGATACACCTAAATGTTGGTCAATACGGGCTTTGAAGTGTTGTCCAGTGCTACCTATATATGAAGCACAGCAGGCCTGGCATCGGTAACGGTAAATAACACTGGACACAGGTGGTGTGGGGGGGGTTGTCTTTAAATTTGAAGTAGGACCCTATGGTAAATGTGTTTTTGTATGAAAATTTAAAGTTGATATGTGGGTAGGCATCAGAGAGGAAATTTGTACTTTAAATTTAAAGACAAACCCCCCACACCACTTGAACAAGAGCGATCTGCGTGTTAGTAAGTAACCGCGTTTCGTTTCGCACGTGTAACTAAATTACAAAGCTTTTGTTCACTTTCTTTTTGCGGAAATATGTGTTTCTGATGAAATACGTTTTTCTGTCTGCTGCAATGACACACCAAACTACGCCATGAAACACCTACGTGCATCCTGATGCTTCTTTGTGAAACACCTACGTGAATAAAAAATTTTCTCAATGTACATTCACTAGTGCTTGATTTAAGCACGAAATCAAAAGAGAATACTGTTTTTTACCGCCACGTTGTGATGCACTTGTAGTGATATTTCTACTGTATGTATCGGCTATCGAGTAAGACCCTTGATAAAGATTCAGCCGTTCAAGTAGACATTCGGTATTACAGGTATATTTACCTCCGCCAAGGTTATATTTTCCTCGAGTTTGTCTGTCTATTTAACTGGATAACTGTCACCAAGATAACTCAAAAATTTAGGGATGGTTCTTTACGAAATTTACAGGGATTGCTGGGCGTGTTATGTGTAGCAAATGAATAACTCTTGGTGAAGATCCGTTCAACAGTTTGTTTTTCTGTCTGCCTATTTTTTCTTAGTACAATAACTCAAAAAGTTATGGACGGACTTTTATTAAATTTACATTAGATGTTAGGTATTTGTCTAACTTTTGTGATGATCTGTTTTTTTTTTTGTTCATTTGTTTGTCTCTGTGTTTGATTTATTGTTTGAGAGCAAAATACAGCAACATATTATAAAAGGATCTTTAAGAAATTTACAGGAATTCTTACAAATGTTAAGAGACATAAGTGATCAATTTAGGTACTGATCGGTTGGTATGCTTGCGTGTTTGACTAATGTTTGTCGGAATGTTTTTTCAGCAACGTAACTCAAAGAGTCATGAACGGATTTTCAAGAAAATTACAAAAGCTGTAATTACTGTTAAAAGGCACAACTGACTACATTTTGGTGCTGATAAAAAAGAAATAGTTTCAAAACCAAATTGAATTTTTCATTAACTTTGCCTAGCTTGGCCCAGGAATGCGTTCTCCGAGTGCTGGAGTTTGTTATTGATCTCTGAAAGCTGGTATTCCATTGTTCTGCATCAGTCACTGATATACCTGGCGCTTGGTGCAGAACTTCAGTTTTTCGACCAGAGCATTTGTATTTTATCACACTTAAACAAGAGATTCATATCTAGTCGCAAAAAAACTCAATCCTCTATCAAAATGACCCCTAGCTGGGAGCTCCGAAAGGCCATGTCAACACTGTCGTTTCTCTGGATTACCAGCATTGTCTTAAAGATTAACTCTATGAATACTGTAAAATGTCAGCTAATTTAAGAAGGTAACTACAGATACATTAAAATGTTTTATTTTAATATAATAGTTGAAATTGGCCATTGAAGTAAAGTCCTAGGTTGTAACTGCATTGATATTCATATGGCATGCAAAATTTGCCATCCACAGTAATTCATACACAATATTTTACGAAAGGAAAGCCTTCGAATAATAAAGACTATTCTTTTATAGTATCTTAACGCATTTTGTGCCGTTTCTGTGAACCCATCATTTGTCACACTACTGTAGTTAAACAATCAACAATCAGTTACGAATTTCTCTATAGACAAAAGAAAACGCTTTTCCAGCCGTCGCTTGCATCATCATTGCGCCACTGGTACATTCATAGCCGCGGTTCTTTAGCAGGAAAAGAGCAAAATGCATCTGAAGTTGCGCTTTCAAATGTCTCTTTATGACGCGGTCAAGCTTAGGAAGTAGCACCATTTGAGTAGAGAGTTTCCCGCAATTTTTCCCCAACTTCGTTGTCGCCGTGTTCGCTTACTTTCTCTTAGGAAAAAGCTGTTGGTACGCAAACAGCGTTGGGTTTTCTGATGAAAAGAACATCTCCCCAGAAGCGCCACACCATTTGCATGCACTTTTGGACTCCTGATCAGCCTGCAAAGCGCCCCGCCGTTCACTCGCGCCGGCAATGTTCAATGTAAATTTGAGCTCCAATTCCCTTCATAAGCATAGAACTTTGCATGGCATTGGCATATGGAAATTCCGAAAGAGAAATACGTCAAAGAACAAGTTTTCTGCTATATTTGCCATCAATTGAGTTGAATGCAGTTTGCCAGAATTGGGGCGCGTCCGAGTAATACGTTTTGGCAAATTCGTTTAGGATTCATGAGAAGCTCAACTGATCTACATGCAAACGGAGTCGTTCGGTTATGCGTGCGAAGAACATCGTACGTTCCATGGCAAATCTATTAAACGTTTTTGAAAAATTCAACTATCCCGAGCACATACAACAACTTCATTGTATCTAAAGGAAAGGCTTGCATTAGAGAAAACTGATATACTTCACTAAACAACGATGAATGCCGATAATTATTGTGCGATACGAAAATATAATTAGATACTTGAAGAAAACACAAGTGATAGCTTTTAATGCAACATAGTTTTAAATTTGAGAAAATTTCGACAGTTTCAACTATACAACTGCGAGTAAAATAGTTCAGGTTCGTTTTTAAAAGAACTTTTCACATTTCAGGATAAAATTAATGTGTTCGGGACATACGTTTACCTCGACTTGACAACTTATTAAGGGACAGCAAATTCTGAATGCCAACGTCGACCGGAGAGTAATCTGCTGTTGCAGCGAAAGACCCTAAAAATTGGAAGTAGCGTAATTCTGTCTTTAAAATTCGACATTTGTCATGGCATTTGAAAATTATCAGTCATTTAAAGTACGGCAAATACACTATCTAGAATATATATCCGTATATTTAAGAATTTTTTCTGTTTGTGTCAGGACTTTTTAAAGCTTGTTATTTTTTTTTCGTGGTCTCATTTCGTAATTGAAAAATAAGTTTCATTTTCAGTTATGAAATATTTGCGAATATAATCATTTTGTATGAAGAACGTTGATACAGCACGCAGATAAAAAACATAGAAACACTGGCACCTAAACGATTTACAAATGGCTTAGAATTTATCATTAATGTTAGGTGTTAAGAAAATAAGGGGGCGAAACGTAAGCATAGTAGCTCGTTTTTATATGAACTGTAGTAATACATAAACTTAAGACATAAAGATATAGTTCGAATTTCATCTCACGTGAAAACAGTAGTTTTATACACCGGGTGTTCCTAAATTTTTTCCACAAAATAAAACTATAGGTTTCTTACAATAAAATAACCATATTTTGCTCCATTGATGCATATCTGAAAATATCTACTGTTAACATTATGTTGACTTAATTCTGTAGTGAGATTCACTTGATCGTCGGCGAACTACTACACTTTATAGCGAAGATAAAGATGCACACCGGTCATTTGTTAACACTGATCACTCTAATCTGCACCGTACCTGATTTCAGGAGACCATGAACCAACTACGGTCCGAAGAACTGGGTCCAGATCTATCAAGCTACTTACAATGTTGCAAGTCCCTAGTTTACCTTGTATCTCGACTTACTGTATTGTAACTCCGGCCATATTTATCAAGCTACTTACGTGTTGTAACTCATGTATCTATCTAGTATCTCGAATTATAACGCGATTGTAGCAAAAACACTTTTCCCTGACAAAAATAAAGGAGACAAGCTAGAGAATCTTCTTATGTATGTTACATATTTTGCTCGACCTTGGGGATACTTGTAAGTGCTTACAACACTATAGTAAAATTATTTTAGGAAGTGTATTGTGGGCGTTCGTAGATGGGTGCGACATCACACCCATTTTGCCAAGCGTTAACCCTTTCGCTACGGAAACTTTGCTCATTTATGAGGTTCCAAAAGAAACTCATAGAAGACACTATCATTGTAGTCACTTGAGCTCACCTTCAGCTTAGTTCAGTCGTAGATAAATTACTACCGCTGACTTCAGACGGGTTGCTAAATATTTTGTCCAAATTTCCAGGGAAAGAAACAACGCACTGGTTTTAATAATAAAAACTTTGATGGGGGACATATACGTCCCGTCAGTTTCGAGAGGGTTAATTAGTAAATAATTTCACTGGTAACCTGACACCTTCTCTACGGCTGTAACAGGCTATGGTTAATGTTCTATATATACTTACATAAGTGTGTATCGTAAAATGTGTGACAGTTTTCCATTGCGCCACTATGTTTTACAATCTTTATGACATGTGGCATAGCTTTCTTGCAACAGTGCCAAGTTCTGCGTACATCATTTTTGTGAGATATCAGGGAAGTCCAGCAGTCGTCCCATACCATTGTGTACTCGATGAAACTTAGGCCAATCAAAATTAAACGGTTACAAAATGCTGGAAAGAAACGACATCGCCACAAGGTAGCGCAGAGCGACTACCTACAGGAAAAAGTAGTCGTCTGACTATTCTTCATGCTGGGACGACAATGGTTTATACTGAACCCAGAGCTAATATTCAACGCTAAATACGACGGGAACTATCATCACCAGAAGAATGGCTTCGAAAGCAACGCCTTCCAAATTTTTCACTTAACTCGGTAACTGTCATGGACAATGCATCTTATCACTCCAAGCAGCTTGAAAGAAAGCCTACTACGTACTTAATGGAGGAAATCAGATTTACTTCCAGAGAACTCTACCAAAGCACAGCTGCAGGAGCTTGCGAAAAAGATAAATGTAATGACTTCATACGTAATTAACGAAATGGCAGAAAAAGCAGAGCATCAGGTTTTAAGATTACCTGCTACCATTGTCATAACCATCCAACGGAGCTCATATGGGAGCTGGTGAAGATCATCACATAGCCAAAAAGCAAGTTTAATATGGGTGACCTTAGAGTTCTGGTGAAAGAATCTCTCAGTCTTACAACACTGCGTAATGGATGGCAGCAGTGCGACATGCAGAAAGAATTTCAAGATGAAGATGGTAAATGAGACATAGCAGCAGAAAAGTTCGTTGAATCTTTCGTAATCAATATGACAGAGTCTTGATTCAGAATGTAGCGATTAATTAGTCAGTAAATAGAGGAGTGCACACACACATATATACAGTACCTAGACATAAGTATTTGCACGAATCTATTTTTCATGTATTTTTAAAAATTCAGGGTCTGCTTTACGATAATTAATACAGGAAGTTTATATTATATATAATAGAATATTTAAACAGAACAGTCAAATGTGCACCTATAACAAGAAAATTTAACACAAGTAAAAGTAATGAGGGACAAAAGTATTTGACCAAAAAAAAATTGTGACATAAGTACTCGGTGGCGTGACCTTTATTGGCAATAACAGCATGGAGACGATTTTTACAGCTGAAAATTAACTTATCACATTCACTTGATGGTATTTTTTTGCCATTCTTCCATGCAGATAACCTTTAATTCAGTACGGTTTTTGGGACACAGTTTGTGGACACTCGATTTAAAAAGACACCACAAATTTTCTATTGGATTAAGGTCCGGTGACTGGCTAGGCCATGGAAGAACATTTATTATCTTCTTTTGAAACCATTCTTTCGTTAAATTCGCAGTATGTTTGGGGTCGTTGTCTTGTTGGAAGGTCCACCTGCGCCGCCCGTAGAATTTTTTGGCACTTGGGAGCATCATCTTCTCTAATATCTCCCTGTACATGAAACTATTCATCTCGTCATCAATGATAAGAAGATCCCCAACACCATGGGCAGTAAAGCATCCCCACACCATGATGCTGCCTCCTCCATGCTTCACGGTGGGGATGGTGTTCTTGGGGTCATAAGCAGTACCACGTTTTCTCCATACATGCCGAGCTTCGTTTCAGCCAAAATGTTCTATTTTAGTTTCGTCAGACCATATAACCCCTTCCCAAAACCCATTTCCTTTGTCCAGGTGGTCTTTGGCAAATGTTAAGCGGCTCTTGACATGTTTTGCTGTAAGAAAAGGAGTTTTGCGAGGAGTGTAAGAATGAATGCCGGTACGGTTCAATTCCCTAACAGTAGTTTTCTTGCTGACATGCAGTCCCTGAGACGCCAAATCACTCTGAAAGTCAGCACGAGTTGTCATGGGGTCATTAGTCACCTTACGTAGCATGTAGCGCCGAGGACGACCCATGATCTTACGCGGAGCTCCTGCTCGGCAGGTTGGAGACCGCCCCAGTCACTTGATGCTTGCGGACTATTGCTCCAACCGTTGAAAAAGGAACATTGACACGTTCTGCTATTACTCTATAAGTTAATCCCTCACTACGAAGTTGAATTGTCCGTTTACGAGTAGCTTCAGGGATTTCTTTAACTTTGGGCAATGTAGTGAGAGTGTACGCGATTTCAACGAGGTCTAGAGAGGTAATGATGGCGCCGGCTGTTGTTTGTTTACATTGCATTTATTTCGAGACGTTTCGTGAACGTTCTAGAATAATTTCCAAACTAATTTATTCAAAATATACTATTAAATATCAAAGATTGAACATCATATTTATTTTGGTCAAATACTTTTGTCCCTCATTACTTTTACTTGTGTCAAATTTTCTTGTTATAAGTGCACATTTGACTGTTCTGTTTAAATATTCTATTATATATATGTTATATAAACTTCCTGTATTAATTTTCCAGAAGCAGACCCGGAATTTTTAAAAAATACATAAAAAGTAGAGTTGTGCAAATACTTATGTCTAGGCCTTGTATATATATATATAAACTCCTTTATGAATACATCTGGGTATCAACGTGTATGTCAATAAATTCATATATATATGTTCATCTGATAATTGATTAACTGCGCATCAATATGTGTGCAAGGTATTCATTGCATCTGCTAGTACTACGTCGGCGCCTTCGCGCATGCATTGCTGCTGATGGAAAAATTTTGAATAATTCCTGTAACTATGTAACATATGAACTTCTGTTCTCTTTAAAATAAGCATAGTCTGACAGTAATTGTTCATATACCCTACAACATTCGACGATTCTGGGCTAGATTGAATTTTAACTTAACGTACCTTTAAAAGTAGACATTTTCGGATATGCATCGATAGACTAAAATATGGCTATTTTATTGTAAGGAACCAATACTTTCATTTATGGAAAAAATTTAAGAACAACCGGTATATATTATGCATTTAATCCTGTGTCGCTTACATTAACCATCCATTTTCGCAGAAATAGCACAACATAAAAACAGACCCTGCAACCCATCTGACTGGCAGAGAGTTAAAATAAATACTGTAGATCTAAACTGACTTATGCAAAAATCTGTATTTTTAAATATTAATAATGCAAAGAGCTGAATGGGCAGATCTGAACAGGCATCAGTTTAGACTTGTATTGTTACATGATAATGTAAATACAACGTTTTCTGTGTACAGAGGCAAAGTATGGCACAGCTGTTTTAAAAGAGTCCGAAGTACAGCAAACCTTTTTTTTTCTTAAGAATAGCACCGCTAATAAAATCAACCCATTACCTGCCAGCGTCCTATTAATGGGACGCTGAAATAAATGGAGATTTTTTATAATGAATAAAACTAAACGCGTTTTATTTGCCAAATAATGTCAAGGCATGCCTACTCATTCCGTCAGTGTCAATTGTTTTGATATTTTTGTAGTATAGCTTAAATTATCGAGAAAGAAATTTGCTGGTTCTACTTGCATTTTAGACTTGTATTTTGAATAACATACCCATGCAAAAAATGTCTTGAAATTTTCTTTCCTGTTGATCAGTAGCATCATATTGTTATAAATCACAGAATTTATGAACTGGTTGTTTTTGCCCTGGAAATAGGTAAGAAGAGAACATAATTAACTTGTGTATCCCCAAAATGGGTCGCTGGCGAGTTGCACTAACATATGCTTCAATGTTGATTAATTCCAAATGCAGTGATGCTCCAATGAGATAATACGGAAAAGTCGTGTGAAATAAATTTTGACAAAATACCTCTTTCATAATTATGATTCTTAATAGTTTATTTCCACAAAATCATGGCAAATTCAACAAAAAGTCTAACTCCCGAGGAATTTGCTAAAAAATATACATAGATACATTCAAACAAGACTGAAATCCTCTATATCGTCTTTACGTATTTGGTGTCTTATGACAACGGTACAAGCGAAAAACTTGCACCTAATTGTTGAAGTGGGCGTTAATATGGCAATACTCAATTTCAATTAACATTCAATACTTCGAATATCAGGGAAAGCTGTTGCTCTTCCACTATAGAATGAAACCCAGTTTTGGCGCTTGCTTGCCCACTTGTTTCTCCATCCGATGTGAAGAATTAAACAGGAAGAAATTTCGTTACTGTGGAGCAAGAGGGCCATTGCTTTGCCATATTTTTGAAAGCGAAGCACTGGAAGCGACTGAAGCACCTCTACTTCGACGTGCATAATACTACATGGACTGTATTCTATTTCTAATGATGAGCAAATGGAGAAGATGAACGAAGATAAAGGAAAACAATGTTCCCGAGACCAAAAAAAAGGAAGGAAACAGGTTTCAATGAAACCATTATCTTCAGCAGTCATTTTGTGAAAAAAAGCGGTCACGAGCATTATTGTCTAGCCGCCGATGCGCTTTGGATGCTTGTTTGCTTTCTAAGCAAGCAAGGGAAAACTTTTCTCCCTCTGCTCCCATATTGAAAGCTTAGAAGCAACAAAGTTTGCTGTAGCTGCAACGATTGTTTTCGTTCTTAGATAGTTCAGTGTTCTCAAACTCATTATGCCGACGCGGTTTTAGTGATCCTTGCGTTTGGAAAGAGGTTCTTTACTTCACATTTACGATCCTTGACGCCTGAACGACCGGTCAAAACTGCAGTTGCTGCAAGTATTCATGTCCTCGTCCAGAAACTGCAACATCTAAACTTTGGACGATGATGGACGTAGGATCGCCCGCAAGACCTCCATATTTTCCAAGGGCGCCGTATCCGCGGCAGGGCAGCACTTCGCATTTATATTTATTTGTTCTGCGGGCAATATTTTCATCCATGCAAACACCGATACTTGCAGGGAGTTTCCTTCGGCTACATCGAGACAATCTCCAACTGAAGGAAACCCTCGGTATTCACTACGGCAAGCTTTTGATTATAAATAATTCTTGTTACTAGCCTAGTCCGCTGATTTAAAAGGCAGGGAAGGTAGTGCCTTGACAGCAGCTCTACACTGCACATACTTGAGGTACCTAGTGAAAATCTGCTGCATGCCCAATTGCCCATCGTAGCATGGATTCCTAGGAAACGTACTTCTAATATCTCAGCAAAATTTCGGTCTCAAATTTTAATCTGTTCAAAAATTCTAAATGCAGAGAGCAAAAAATATGTATCGGAGCATCTACAAAAGCTCATAGGTTTTTTCACAGTCGTCATCCCAAGTTGAAAAGTGCACTTCAAATGCGTAGCCTGCTGGATCTTCCAGTTGAGCTAATTAGCATAGGAGAGGAGCGCCGCTTATTCCCTCTTCAGAACAGCAGTAGTTTTATCGAGCTGACAAAAGGTATACACGGTTAGAAAGAACAAGTGCAATTACACACAAAAGAGGTGAAATCAATCTGTAAATGATATGTAGGAAATCTTCCCGATAATTAAAAAAAAATAAAATTGGTTGAAAGTACAGATTTAAATACATAATCTGCGATACAGACAAATTCCAAAATCACGTTATTTTAAAAAGATAAAACGTTTGATGAGGGTGAAAACATTACACAGTTTCTGAACATCGGGCGAAATGGCAGGCATTCTGAAGCCGAAGTTAAAGGATGAGCTTTATTCGCAATTATTTCTGTACAGGATAAAAGAACAGCCTATTTCCTTCATTCATGGGCATTTTCCAGCTGCACGCTTGATTAACCAATATCCGATTCCATAATTTCAATGACTAACATCAAGTTTGGCAGGAGCGGATTCGAATCTCCGGAATAGAGAGGTAAGAGAAAGCACCACACGGTGAAATTGAATTGGCGCTCCCGACACTGACCACACAAGTTGTTCAAGCTGCCAGATCTTAAAGAGTCTATAGAATCTAAGTCCTCGCTAAATGTCCCCATTGTACGGAAGGTAAGGCTTGGCGTGTGTAATATATTACGTTGGAAAGTAAGTTCTTGCCAGTTTCGTTAACATTTTGATGTATTTATTTATTTTTTTTTTTTTGATGTATGTATTTATCGATTATGGAATCTGTTTTTTTTTTAATTATATTTTCAAAACATTTGCAATCTATTTTTTTGTTTTCGAGTATTCTTAGTTAATATCGATACATTCTCAGCCAGCCAAAATGGAATGCCAAATTGAGAAAAATGAGCATTTTCGACATCTTCTTTTTACTGTCAACCAAGGTTTTGGGGCCAAAAAAGCCGTTGACGATATTTGCGCTGTATATGGTGAAGATTCCTTTCCTGAAAGGACCACTCGTTATTGGTATGCCAAGCTCAAAAAATGGAAATTTTGACCTCAAAGACTCACGTCGTCCTGGTCGTCCAGTACGTTGAGATCAATGAGGAAAGATTAAGCCACATTTTGCACGAAAATCCTCAAATAAGGTAACTTGCACAGAAATTGGAATGCTCCCACACTGTTGTATATAAGTATCTTAACTCGATGAGAAAGGTACTGAAGAATGGATCATGAGCGACAGAATAAAAAATCAACGAGTCACAATCTCAGCCGGTTTGCTTGTTCGTCACCGCTGAACATATGGAGACAAGCAACGATTTCTTTACAGAATCGATACCGGCGACGAAAAACTTTGTTCATCAATATGATGCAACACAAGCAATGGCTTAGCCTCGGTAAACAAGCGTCACCGCGCATGAAACAAGATCTTCATCCGCGTAAATCGATGTTGTGTGCATGGTGGGACAAGGAGGGAATTATTCCTTACGAAATCAAACAGTCAATCCAGAACTCTATGTCTAACAGATAGAGCGACGAACACGGTTATTCAAGAGAAAAGACCTAATCGGCAGCTTGGAGTTCTTTTACTGCACGACAGTGCTCACCCTCATACCTCCAATGTGACCAAAGAAGCAATTAAAACGCATGGCACCAACTGCTTTCCACCTCTTTCAATTAAATTACATTAGATAGTAGACAATAGACGGAGCAACAGGCCCATTCCTAGGGAGTGCCAGGGATTTATGCTCCGGACCTCGATGAGCTATTGCCATTACGTCAGAATCCTAGAGATGTCTAGGGAAGAAATTGAGAAAATGAAAATGACAGCCAAAGTGTTGATCGTGCAAGCACAATCAGTTGCTGCAGAAACGCGGAGCTCGTGGACGTTAAGTTAATTGGGGCATGAAAGAAAGCGAATGAGGGTGGCCTAGAATCTTTGGCCGTTACGAGTTTGCGACTCCTGGAGGAGTCTGTAACCGTGGGGGGATCTTGCTCCCATTATTTCTGGCATGATGGTATAGATTAGGGTCATCTGCAAATTCACTGATTTTACGGCGAATGTTAGCATCTAAATCATTGGCGTAAATTATGAACAGAAGTGGGCAAAGTACGCTACCTTGTGGAACTCCACATAAGACCGGCGTTTAGTTGTTCGTCTCTCTATGCGGATTTATTCGCTGCTGCCGACCAGTGAGCCATGTTCGAATCCAGCGTGAATAGTGTCTCTGAATGCAATGGGATTCTAATTTTTTATTAACCGTTGATCGGGCTTTGTCAAATGCCTTTGGAAGTCTAGGTAAACGAGGGCCACACTTTTTTCATTATCTCTAATTCCTGTAACTTTCAAAAGGAAGTCCAGTAAGTTGGTTAAGCAGCTTCTACTATCTTGGAAGCCATGCTGGGTGTCGGAAATGAGCAGATACATCCGCAGGGGGTCAGTGAAGTGCTTCTTCTGGAGGCGTTCGATGGTTTTCCAGACGACTGAAGTAAGACTGAATGGTCGATAGTTGTTGGAGCATTTGTTATCCACCTTTTTATGTAGAGGGACCACGTTAGCGAGTGTCCAGTCATGTGGTACTTATTTCTACCGTGCGATGCTCGTTGTGTTTAATACTGATGTAGAATTGAAGGCCTGGTTGGATGAATTTGTTTGAGTAAATCGGGTAGATTATACCAACGACGTATTGAAAATTTGTTGAATGTTGGGAAAAAGTTGTAGAAAGCACTGGAGAATATATAATTAACAGTTAGTTGTTATTTTATGGGATACATTTCAATAACATTTACTTGAAAAAACCGGCAAGGACGTAGTTTCCAACCTAATAAATTAAGTATGTGCAATACATAATCAGTATACATATATTAATGTGTATACAGGAGACCTTACATAAGGAAGGGGATACGGACCGAAACATGTGCAACTTGCATGAGAAGTCAAGTTACCTTCATTACCTCCGCCAAGAAGTTTATGTTTTTGTCATGTATGTCTTTTGTGCATCACCTTGTCTTTCCGTTACCAAGATAATTCAAAAAGTTATGGAGGGATCATTGCAGAAATTAAGGGGATTGTCAAGTATGTTAGAAGTAACACGTCATCCACTTTACTCTTGGTGAAGATCAAACAGACTGCGCTTCGTCTGCGTTTTTGTTTTTGTAAAATAACTCCAAAAGTTATTAATGGATATTTAAGAAATTTAGACGAATAGTTAGGAATGTTATGGGAAGCAAATGACCAATTTTTTGTGCTGATCTAATTGTCCGTTTGTTTGTTTGTCTGTATATTTGATTTTATGTTTGCCAGCAACATAACCCAAAAATTATGAAAGGATCTTTATGAAATTTGCAGGAATTGTTAAAAATGTTAAAAGGCAGAAATGACCAAATTCTGGCGACGATCGGTTTTTCCGTTCGTGTGTTTAACTAATGTTTGTCAAAGCATCACTCAAAATACTTTGGATGGATATTCATTTGAATATTTTATAATTGTTGGAAATGTTAATAAGCACAAATGCCAAAGTTTTGGTGATGATCAATTTGTACGTTAGTGAGTTTGACTATACGCTTATCTAAGTGTTTTTCATAATATAACTTAGATGTTACTGGCGGTCTGGAAGAAAATGACAGATATTGTCACTAATGGCACGACAACGACGAACAAATGACGAAATTTTGGTGCTGATAAAAGAAATCTTGAGTTCACCGCCAATCTTATTTTTTTTCGCCTGGCATAAGTACGCGCTCTCAGAGTGCTCTAATTATTGAACAACTGTTAAGTTAGAGGAAAACTGGTAATAATGTAGTGTATCCTAAGTTATAAAGACTTCAGAATGCATATACTATAATATCAAATAAAATGAAAATTATATGGGTAACGAACTTACATGCTGCTTACCTACCTCATTTGAATATTGGTTGCATCTTATATAAGCTTCACTTGCATATATTTCGTACTGAACTATTAGATGGCCAAGAATATAAAACAACGACCTTTTAAACGGCCAAATTCGATAGACGTACGAAAAATTTGGAACGCCTCTTGGCTCATTCAGACGCACTAACCAAAAAAGTTCTCTCCGTTTTTAATTAGCTATTGAAAGAAGTGAGCATACATAGGTACGTTAAGCGTGCATCAATTATTTTTAAAGCCGGGCAGCCGATCGAAAGTATGCAGCAACTCATAAGCGTCCCAAACATTGGTTGTCACCCTAGGATGCTGTCCCTCACATCGTAAAACCGCCTATGTACCCACGCAAGGTTGTACTTTGTGCCTGGTGGACAGGTCGTCAAGTGGTTCATTACAAGCTGCTACCGACGGGCCAAACGGTCACTGTACTCGCAGCAATTGGAACGCATGCAACAGGCATTCCTCCTCAAGAAGTCAGCCCTGGTGAATCGCAAATGTGTGTTTCTCCTTCATCACGCCAGACCGCATGTTGAACGAGTGGTCAGGGATACCACACAGCGATTTGGGTGGGAGACTTTGTGGCATCCACCTTATTCACCTGACCTTGCGCCATCCGATTACCACCTCTTACACTCTCTGAATAATCATCTTTATGGTAAATTCTTCGCCAATGAAGCAGGCTTACGCTACGCCCTCATGGGCGTCTTTGCGTTCAAAACCCCGAGTTTTACCGCAAGGGGATTGAAAAGCTGGAGAAACGTTGACAGAAGGTGCTGGATGCTGGTTTTTTCGAAGCTAAATATACAGTGCCGGCAAAAAAAAAAAAAATAATTACACTTCAATGACCAAAAAAAATTTACACAAGAAATGGGAGTTAGTATTTCGTTTGCCCTACGTAACAGATATAATAAAGCAAGAAGATGTTAGAGATGATGCATTTCCTCTGCTCACTCATAGCAAACGTCCATCACCCAGTCAACCCTCAACGAGGATTGTGTGCTGCTGCAGTGAGGTTGATAGTGGGTCGCTCTTGCGAAGTGTTACTTTTTATTTCTTAGAAATTTGAAGTCATATAACTTTACACCTACTGCACACAATGGGTCAAAAAATGTTTGGAATGAAGGAGTAAACCTTCCAGTTAACTATGCTAGAAAAGGGAAACTCTGTGATTGCTGTAATCAAGAAAGACAATCTATCAGCTGAAGTAGTAGAAGTTTTTACTAGCGCTTCAGTAGCACACTGCCTATATCGCGCTGAACTATTCCTGTGCTTAACCACAGGCTCGTACGCCGACAAGGGCGCGTTTTAAATTATCAATGATTTTTATTTTCTCTGGTTTTCTGCCGGTAGGTCTCAGAGTGATCAGTGCGCTACTGACAGGAAAAAGGCGCAAGTTGAGCATCTCCAACCCCCGGGCACGGCTGAGCGCTTCGCTCAGCGATACCGCACAGGGGAAGGAAACGAAATACAAAAAATGTAGAAGTCTAGTGGGAATAGGTCAGCCACCTCGATCGGCAGCCCACCTCCCGAAACAGAAGGGGAACTATTGGGGGCGTACCTAACTTTACAAACCTAAACTCGTCAGCAGGAACTGCGGTAAGTTGCAACATCCCCAGCGGAGAAGGCACTAGGGAACCTTGGGGTTGTGAGGCCCAAATATATTGTGGCGGGGAAAGGGCCTGCCAGAATATAGCCCTGAGGGCCAGCTGAAGCGGTCGAGGACAAAATTACGATCAGAGACGGTACCACAGAAGAAGTCAGGCTCTGACACACATAAGCAAACTGCGCTGACAACAAATAAGCTTCTGAAGCGTGAGGTTATTCCTAATCAAGCTTTAACTGCAGTTGAACTCAAAACAAACACCCTGAGCTCCTCCAGAACGTAGCAACAGGGACAATTCACGATCGCCTGCAGAAGGACCTGGTTCTTCAAAGTCGGCGTGCCGGAAAGAAACCCATGCTCTTCACGTTTCAGTCTCCCTTTTCTAGTATAACGCAAAGAATTACTCGTTCATTTGAAAATTTTTTACCCATTGTGTGCAGTAGGATTAGTGTTATATGACTTCAAACTTATAAGAAAGAAAAAATAACACGTCGGCAAGAGGGACCCACTATCAACCTCACACCAGCAGCACACAACCCTCGCCGAGTGTTGGCTGGGTGATGGACGTTTGCTATGAGTGGGCGGAGGGAATACATCATCACTAACATCTTCTCGCATTATTATGTCAGGTAGGGTAAACGAAATACCAACATTTCTAATGTCACGCCACTGAAGTGTAAAGATTTTTGTTTTTGCCGGCAGTGTAAGTTACACATACTGTGAAGCACTCTTTCCCATTAAATAAAAATGGACAGAACTTTTTTCGTTACCTTATATATATACCAATATTCGAGTCAAGGCGTCAGCATGGGCACTTACAGCTTACCATTAGCATAACTAGGGCTAGGAAGGGACACAGGCAACAGCCGGGTAATGGAACCAAACACATGCATGGACAGCTTCTAAAATCCAGAGTAAGGTGGTGAAAATATGTTTGTCACGTAGAAGCAGTTGGACACATTCATTTACATACATCTCTCAAAGTTCTGTTTGTATGTGGTCACAGCTAGCCTATGGAGATTAATATACTGAATAATTGAAGCGTAAACATGCTGTGAATGGGTGAATATGGTAAATTTGATGTGATCTATGGTACAAGTAAGACATACTGGTCTCTAGGTTTAGTTCAGCAAATCGAATCTGAATAACCAAATGAATTCTGTTATTGTTGAGCGGCCCATAGACGATTAATTGTCAATGATGAAACTTGACAATTTCATTGATCGTCTGTGGGCGTGATCGACGACCGTCAATTTATTGAGTCAGTATATTGGCGCAATTAAATTGAGCTTGATTTGTTATTAATGGTCCGTCATTATATTGCAGTTAGGAATTTCAAATCTTCGGAACTGTTATCAGTCGCCAGATATCCCTGCGTGAGCGGTTGGCTACGTGATAGCGGTTCTCGCATGTTTGTTTCTTTCTGTATGTATGGAGTGACCAGTTGCGATAGTTAATCAAATGATGAAGGGTCCATTCGAAGATAGTTTTTAAAATCTTCTGGCTCATTTTCACGTAATTTCTTGAGCAATGTGTCGGTTCTGAATATTCTGCCACGTTTTCGATTCAAGCTTTGCCCACGTCATGGGCTTACGCGGGGATTTTCTACAAGTTGAGGGTGCCAAGGCGAGCGCTACAATGGTGATTTCTTTGTCGTCCATGACGCACGGCGTCCGCAGAGCAAATGACCGGTTTTGATTGATTGTATTGATGAAAAGATTGACGCCGTTTGTGGGCAACAAACAATCTCATCAATATACTGAGTCAATTGTATGGACATTGAATTGATCGTCTATGGGCCGCATTACATATTGGAGCTGTTGTGGACTCACAGTCATGATTATGTGGCACATTTTGCCCACTCATGAGCTATTTTCAAGAATAAATGCACATGTGTTAACGTCGTAGGCGCTGCATTCCCCTTTCCTAAATTTGAAATTGAGTTTTCAGGCATGGAGTATTAGTCATGAGTTGCGAGAGTATTCTCACGGGTTTTGTCTAGAATAGCAAGACATAGTACAAAGAATCGTCTACTACTGTTGGCTAGAACAATCTAAGTACTCGCAAAATAAATACCAACTTCACAAGTTATTATACTTCGCAACTTTGTTCTTGTTGTGTGTATCTGGAGCCAAAATTCTTCTGGCACTACAATTTTAGATCCAGCGACTGGAGCGGTCCGTATACGCAATGCTAATCAGAAGTGCGACCTCAGAAGGATGCGAGTGCTGTGAAGGATGTCAGTGGCTGCAGTATCTACACCATCACATTTCCGGGACCGTTACGGCAAGTGGAGAGAAAAGCAGTTTCTGCGCATCCACACTCGAGGAAAAAACGAAATTCGTTTTACCAAAAACAAGGGGTTGGTTAAAGTAAAAGGAGTTTCATTTCAATTAATGAAAGACTTGTAGTTTAAAAAAAAGGGTTCATTTCGAAAAACAGTAAAATAGCGTTTCATTTCGAGCGAATATAACAATATATTGTTCTATTTTAACCCTAATCGTGCTTCATTAAAAACGGCTCGTCCAGAGCTTCAAGTTGAACTAAATATACAAACGAAGTTCACGCCGTTATTCCTTTGCCAGGGTTTCAAATATTACAGTAAGCTGTCGATAACCAAACAGATAAATTATTATCCTCATCGCTCAATAAGAAAAAAAAACAATTGTGCACAGCCTTTTAGGAATATATTAGCATAGTAATTGATAAAGAACATGCGGCGGGCACACCCGCACGTCGAACGCGGCTGGAAATTGACGGGCAAAGTACCTCACAAAAATTGTTCTTTGTTACACACCGAAAATGTGTAGGCATCAGCGCCATTGTTAGACCGAGTGTCGCATGCGAGAGCCTTCTTTGCAAATGGTTATACGATTTCATTTTAAATTGGATAATGTTACGCTAAAAGTACTTTCTATTTATCTATATGTTCAATCTTGTTGGAGGCTAGCTTTAAGCTCATAACCCTGGACAAAATAATTCCATTTAGAAGTAAATAGAAGAAAAACTTTAGTGTTGAAAGCTAGAAGATGAGTGAAATGGGGTTAGGAAAAAAGAAGCAATTGCCAGAAGAAAAAGTTCATTTCGAGGAAGAAAAGCTTCCCATTATAGAAAAAAGCTCGGTTTAGAGAAGAGGAGCAGTTTGAGTGACATGGCAGTACCATTCACAAAAATCTGGATTAGTTTTGAGGGAAACAGGTTTGTCTTGGCGAAGAAAGGTGCTCTACCTCCAGAGGAAAAGGCGTCATTACAAAAGTATTAGGAAATTTACGTGCTGGCCGCAGTGCTGGCGTGTTGCCCATGTGACGCCTGTTCCGAAGGGCTCTGTTTCATCCCGTACCTCTGATTATAGACCCATCTCGATCACACCTGTTTTGTCGAAAGTTTATGAGAGGTTGGT
>LQNS02278125.1:29491107-29501911 GCA_001587735.2 Parhyale hawaiensis
TTTTTTTCAAGGCCTCATTTCCAGTGAAGTGTGCGTGTAACTTTTTAGGGAGGGAGTGTGCCCCCACGATCCTCCCCTGGCTACTCCACAGCAGGAAATTCTGGATATTATTATCAAGCACGAGGATGGACTTAATATATCACACACAGAGTCCCTGTGTTGAAGAATAGGTGTGGTGTTACCATGCAAAAATATGACCGTTCCACGGGTCTGTCTGAAAGGCCTTGCAAAGCCGTGAAAGTGTCACGGGTCCAGCTAGTATATATTATTTCATAAATACACGATGTTGATTATACTGTTTAGATTTGTAGACAATCTATAAAGACGTATATTCACTTGCGCTGACTATCGCTTCATGCACTATTCCCAAAGTGGCCAGCAGCGTTATTGTTATCATACTTGCAAGCACATACTTCATAGAGATAGACATTTCATTCTAGTGAATATCGCTGCATTTTCCGTAATGTAGCCAGCATTACCTTTAAATGATTATAATCATACTTATTAGCATAATTTTATGTAGATATATTCCTTTACAGTGAAAATTATTTTCTACAGTGTGGCCAGCATTATCATATGTGTACTTGCCAGTTAAAAATTGAAAGAAGAGAAATTGTGACACATCTTCATTTGCACTGATCACGATTTCGTAATTTGTTTATGTCAGATATACTGCAACTACCAACTACAAGCAACGAGTAAGATTAGCTTTCTAGGCCTTATCTTCTGCTCAGCAGCGCAAAACTTTCCTGGGGTGATTCGCAGAAAAATAAGTCCTTTCATGCACCCAGACTCGCCTTACTTATAGATACTTCAACACTATACCTCATATACGGTATGACATCATAAATGTTGAACTTTTTGCTTCAGTCAAAATTCAAAAGCGGTCTTGTCCAAGAAAAATATAAAATTAAAGAAGTAACTGCTCCAAAACGAAATTATCGTGTTATTAGCCCGTCTGATGTATGCTGAATAATATTTTACCCTGATTTCCGTTGATCATGTACTCAACTTTCACGAGAACTCTGAGCAGCTGAGGTTTGGATGTGGGAAGAACCTAAACATCAGGATGCATAAGAGATGCCGCGGATATCTTCAGTGTTTGAATAGCAACGTTTGCCACGCGAGAATTCCATTTAAATATGAGGTTACATACTTCTGCCATCATCTACAAACCGGTCTAATTTTTGCCTGTTTGTATTCTACAGAGCGGGAAAAGATAGCCACATTCTCTAAGTTGACCTAATTTTCGCTCATTTTTTCAATCCTGACAGAAAATAAAAAAAAAAATAAAATAAACAATCATTGAAGATGAAAACCCACATTGGTATTTACTATATACATGTAGTTAGAAGATTAGCACCTAATTTGTATAGATACCAACATATGCCTTTGTACTGAACATCGCTTCACTCTCCCCATTGTGGCCAGCACTGCCTCATTTGCAGACATCAAAGCCAAGATATTACAGGCAAAGAACGGAAAGCACATTCTTTAGACGCCGGCAACGAGCCCTATTAATAGCACACGCTCTCAAAGAACGAGCTGCCACGCCATAAAATAATTCGCCAGAGCATCGCCGGAACAGTGGGGCTAAGAGGACAAGTGCGGTAACTCTTTCAATAGCGGCAAGCAATAAAATTCTTCAGCTGATCTACTGTAACGCCCTGGGGGGTAATTAGCCATGAAAATAAAGATGTACTGCAGTCATATGTATTTGGTACTTAAATGCATTATGTAAAAATGTCTCATTAGGTTTTTAAGTTATGATACATTACAGAGTACAAGACTCTCCTTTTCACTGCTACGGGGATCAAAGAGAGGAAGAAAGAGGGACATCATAGTAGCTATGTCGAGAGGAACGTGGAACTCATGCACGAGGGTGTTCCAACACTGGGTCGGTGCGGATGGGATTAGTATGTTGAAAGAGAAAAATTTCAAGTATTTTTTGAAAGTATGAATTTATGGGCAACTATTGTTAAGAGATAACTTTCTGATAAAGACTATTTTATTCAGTTCGTATTCAGTAATATATACAGTATACCCAAGGGTACTGCGCTTTGGAAAAGTTGGCCCGTGTCGATTGCCACAACAACTTGAAGTTGCCAAAACCGCCGGTTGCCAAAGATCGAGGTATAATACATCACAAAAAAAGTTAAGTTCATTTGTTCTACCAGGCAGACGATAATGCAATTGCACAGCAGTTACGAAGGCAGACTCGTTCGATTAATGCAGACGTGAAGCTGTGCTGCCACAGACTTGACATTGCCCCTGAAATGAATATGAGGTACAGTGACCTTACACCACGACTGACCTAGAAGCATGAGAAAAGCATTATAACGCAAATAAGAAATAGAAGTTGAAGGAATAATTATAATAATAATAATATTAATAATGAACTTTCTAAGACAGGTCTGTCGTATAAAGCACGATAATATATATATATATATATATATATATATATATATATATATATATATATATATATATATATATATATATATATATATATATATATATATATATGTATATTTATACATTATATATATGCGCGACATCACCCCATTTCAATTGAAATGCAAGTTAAGTAAATTTATTAGACTATAAAACGGACCTATCACCTGACTTACGGTTCAAACCAACAACAAAGTGAAATTCACCACAGGGACTAGGTTAGTAATAGTTAAATTCGTTCGATATCGGGTTACATCCCAAATGCATCCTATATTTATAGGGTATGCCGACTTTGGGCGGAAGCCCAAACTAGGCAACATTAGGCAAAACCATTTGCGAAATGATTGCAAGTAGGGTTCTTGGTCCTATGTTAACTATATTTATTTGTAATCACCGTACTTTTATGTTTCCATCTTGCTTCTGCCTATATTTTATGAATGTGCGTACAGAAATTATGACGGGCTCATGTTTATAAACAATGGTTCTTGTTTGTTCTGCACACTTTTCTTTCCCTCTGCGCGTCTATGAGCTAAGCTAGCATATGCTAAACATGCTGTCATTTCGAAAATAAATTTCCGTACTATGTGTTTTAAATTTCAGCAGCTGGTCATTCTTTATAGTATGCTTGCATCGGTGCCGGGAAAGCCACAGCTCTCAAAAAGCTCGGTGTTCGAAATTCACACCGACTATATATATATAAATGCTGGAGAACAATTTAACATGGCTAACATTTTGTTTAAGTAACTTAATTGAATCTGAAGTTGTGCATTGAATATTAGCTTGAGTAATTGTACCATCTTGACTAAACGAGAGGCAAAGAAATGTAATGGGGAATGATAAGAAAACTCAATTTTAGAAAAGATTAGTCTGAAAAAGTTCGGACTGGATTTTTTCAGTACCAGCGCCGCCATATGCAGGAACCTGTCCTCGCTCTTCTAGCCTCGGTTCAGGTAGGATTGAAAATTGATCTAGTCAGAGAGTCAGAAACGAGATGATTCTTGTTCTAGCAAATACTGGCAACAATATTGATGGATAGTTAAAGCTGAACCAGCAAGTGCTCCAGGTAGTTATCGGTCAAACACAAACTGGTCCTATCGTATTCTAAATTCTGAAATATTTTATTAGAAGTTATTATGGGCAAATTACAAGTATATACCTCGTAGTAATGAGCAAAACGAAGCAGGCGTTCATGGAAACTAAGATATCACAATTCAAGCCTGTAGGTAAGTCATTTCAAATAATAGACTATGAAAAATTGACAAACGAATTCAGTATTTTAATAGAAAATTATGATGGAATTAAATAACAAGATAATTTTTTTCATAATTTATCATTCAACATTGACTTTTTGTTTAATGCAAAGCTTTGATATCCTACAATGCATGGCTGATAAACATTAGTTTGCTTTTCTAAAAGCTACAATACATATATTAATATCAAATTACGTCACTTTTAGTAACACAGATTTCTATTTCACGCACGAGCTGTTAAAATGAATTAATCTGAAATTTGTATACCAATTTACTGCTGCAATATGGAAAGAACCACGGCACCAATGCGTATGTTTTTCATTAATCTTTACGCAATCTACTTCAAGGATAACTTTTGCGTTCGATTTATTTAGTATATAATATGAATCAATACGTATACAAATTTACATAATTATATAACATACTTGCATGAAGAAATGTCTCAGTGCCGAAAGTAATCATAGTTTTCAGAAAAAGAGTTATTGAGACCAAGTGTTCAGGACACCACTGGCATTGTAACAATAGACTGCTGGCTATTCATATATTACAACAAAAAGAATAACTCAGATTTACTGTCAGCCGAAGTTTATTTCAATCGATACCAAATTTAGCCCAGTATTTTCTGGTTATTCGCTTTCGGACATCTCCAATCAAAACTAAATTTGTTTCCCCGCGGAAACATAGTGACCGCAGCATAGCACAACATCCCCTACTTAGCACGAACATGACAGGCACTGAGCAAAGAACCTCTATCTATAAGACAATCTCGACTAAGCCCCGCACAGACATTGTGGACACACACGGTACTGTTGCTTGGATATCCACGCTAGTTTGCAAACGTTCTGTTGACTCGTGCTGAGCATGGGTCTCACAGTTCTCCTGATGTGCAGTGTGCCCTGTGTCTCTTCTTTCTCCTTTTCTCCTTTGAACTTTCTTCAGTCATTTCTGTGGCTGGAACCAATCACTTTAATACCATACGTTATGTTTTAGTCAGCTGGAGTTGTGTACTTGTACGCAATTGTTGCCCCAAATAGTCACACGACTAATTTAGTGGGTTTGNAGTGATTTGCTTTTATCATTTTATCAGCCTGCTGTAAAGAAATGATTTCAATAAACATTATTATTATTATTATTATTATTATTATTATTATTATTATTATTATTATTATTATTATTATTATAGTCTTACTCTTCAAATAAATACAAGGACGCTCTACCATTTACGAAAAACTAATAAACAAACACGTGCACGTGCAACTAAATCCCTCGTACCAAGAGAAGGGCACTTCAATCTATGTTAAATTCATCACAGTATTTCTAGAGAGAGAGAGCGAACCCGTTTTGCATACGTGTGCAGAGGCAGTTCATGCTCATATTAAATATTCGAAATTTTATCGACTTCCCCTTGTAACACAATATCGTGGCGTTTCCATGGAGTTGATGTGCAACACACAGTGTGTATTTTTGACTCTGATCACCGAGGAATAATAATTTCAGTTACCGATCATATTTGAATTTAGAATTGTTATCGAATATTGTTGCGGCGTGTAAACTGATTTTTACTATTTCATGGCTTTGGTTTTCTGGACCCGGAGGAATAACTTGTGTGTCATATTCTAGAATATGTAAAATTGTTATCAGCGTTACCCTGTTCAAGTTTTTCTGGATGGTATAAAGAGTGATTGACTTACGAGAAAGAAACGTTTACTTTATGCGTAAAAGGGTGAGTGAAAGTTGCGGTGGGGTCTTATAGAATGATTAACTTATAGTATGCAGTATATATATATATATATATGTGTGCATTTTTGGCTTTGGACACTGATCGAAGATAAATTTTAAACACCAGTCATATCTGATCCTTGAATTATTGGCGTACATTATTGCGGTATGTAGAATCATTTTTATGTTTAGAATGGTTTGGGCTCTGACCGTTGAGGAATTAATTGAACGTTGAAGAATTAATAACCTGTCGTATTTGATTGTACAATCGTTATCTAATATTGTTGCCAGCTGCACTGCTGCCTGGTTTCGCTGTAGGACATTAAGGAATAAATTACCGACAGTATTTCATTACAAGTTGTTATGCAATACTGTCGTTGCGCGATATGGCTATTCAAATCTCGCGGTGTTAATGTTGAAATGATCCGTTATTCTGGGAACTGTTTAATTTCATAGCCTGGAATATAATGCTATTTTCAGCAGTTTCATCGAGAAGCTATCAAAATTTTTTTCGAAGTCATTTGCTTTGAAACAAATGACTCTTTTCGATGAATTTGCATCGGATGGCAGGTGCGTCACAATGAAATTTCGTAAATGTTACATAAGATTCTATGTGTGCTTTTGATAATTTTTCAATCAATTTATTCAGCGTTGAAAATAATAAAAACATCGAAACGGAAATATGCAAGGACAAAATACATCGGAAAATTTCCGTGAACTTCCTGAATTTGGGAGCATAGAGTAGAATGATTTGCTATGGTTGTAGAGTTTATGAAGAAAATGATGAAAAGCTCAGAAATTTGCTGCAGCAACTTACTTTAGCCTCTATGATAGATATATCACTTGGAGTAAAAAGCTTCATTCAATACAGCAGTAACACTATATCCTACATAGCAGCAACGTACATCCCACATAGTCGCAAAGTGCAGTCTACTGAGCAGCTATCTACAGCCAAAGTTTCATTACTCGGTATGTCCACAAAAATCCTGTCTTTAATTAATTTTATTTTGAAAAGGAAAATTTTTCCACAAGTCGGTAGGGATACTCTCAACTACCTACAGAGAAAGGTGTTAATGAAGCACAGCCTCATGCTACTCTTTGTGCCTTGTTCTAAAAGTCAAAAAATAAAGGCAAGCTTTGCATCATTTTACACTTTTGCGCAGCATGGAGAACGTCTGCGTTCATTCCGCGCTAAATTCTTGGGAAATTTAGACAACATTGCAAAAGAAATTACAACTCGAGTTGCTATCTCCATTGTGAAGAGGAAAAGTTAAGAAATTCAGCTTCGCTCAAGTTCCTTGTTTGAAGAAATTCTGCCCAAGTTATTCTAACTTGGCAGGCCAACACAGCCAACTTGACCAACTTCAGACCAGGACGCTTTGCGCGTGTAAGTTCTGAATCAAGTCAAGTTTGGACGCGCCTGTTAAGTTTGTGCCAGAATTTAAACTTCGGCCACTGGCAAGCTTGTTCGGCGGACCTCTTCTTCCTCTGGACATTTTGGCGACAGTTGCGGTGGCAACGTACATAGTTTAGTGAGTAGATCGAAGTCCTGACTGGTGTCGGTGAAGATCCAACGCTGTGGTGACAGTTGGGTGGTAACACATAGTTTAGTGAGTAGATCGAAGTCCTGACTGGTGTCTGTGAAGATCCAACGCTGTGGTGACAGTTGGGTGGTAACACATAGTTTAGGGAATAGATCGAAGTCCTGACTGGTGTCGGTGAAGATCCAACGCTGTGGTGACAGTTGGGTGGTAACACATAGTTTAGTGAGTAGATCGAAGTCCTGACTGGTGTCGGTGAAGTCAAGATAAATGCAGGTATTAAAATTTCATGCTTCTTTATTAATAGCCTCCGAATATGGAGCCAAAGCGACTTTAGCCATTGGTCAACATACCACACCATTTCGGACAACGCTACATTCAATATCGGACAAGCTAGAAGCTCTTTAGCATCAGCAGCAGAGTATATAATATGACATTATCTCTCCCACTCGTGCCGAGCCCTTTGCATTTGGAGCTCTGGTGACCAGATAAAGCCAATTGAGCATTGCCCAAGACCGAGATATATTGACACTGATATTGACAATCATTGCGGTGTCCCAGGCGCATGCGCCGGACGGTAGAGTCGTCGTAAACAGAGGGAACATTTCCCCAGTACCGCATGAATGTTAACCTGGCTTGTTATTTCACTTGGAATAACTTTCTCTTTTTTTTTTTTTCGTGGATGGTCTTAACTACCTTTCACCCTGGCGTACCTTAAGGTACAATATGATGATCAACTTTGTTTTCAACAGAAAATATTTTACAAAATTAACTGCACAACAGAAGTGAGTTCATTCCTTCTGTGGGTGATTTTATCTATTTTTTATTGTTATTTACTTTGTGTATATATCTGTGTGGTATCATGCGCTGTGAGCGCCACTGTTTTTACAATTTTTTGAAGGGAAATGTTCTCGCAATTTTTTCCTATACTTTCCGTTTTTCCTTCTTTTCTTTATTTGTTATTTAGTCTTTTGTGCTATGCAGAGCTTCCAGTAAGATAATGTTTGCAGGTTTTTCTGATTCTCAAAAACTGTTATAATATTTTGCACCTTCACGATGGACTTCCATTTACTTCATCTTTCTTTCATTCTTTCTTACATTCGGACTTGGTGGTACCTCCGGTTGCCATTATCAATTTTTATTTTATCAATGGTTTCCTACCTTAGAAAAAAACCGTAACATTAGCTCCAGTTGTTGAAACAAAGATTTGGAACATATTTGTTGATCTGTTGACGTAACATATGCCAGTTATTATTAAATTAATAGCATGTAAAAAGAGTCGTATAGAAAGACTTGTGGGTGGTGTGTGTTTATTGGGTAAAACAGCAGCTTTACTTTGTTGTCTAGCACCCTTTACCACTATCGGTCCTCATGGTCACTGCAGGCAGCAGCACCGCTTTTTGGTTTTCGAAATAACTTACAACTTTAGCAATATGTTTGAGGGCCATTCCCGAAGATTTGCCAGCTAATCTTTGTGGTTTATTCGTTGAAGTTAAAATAACGAAGAGCTACTATAACAAATAAGAGGTAATTTCAATAAGTATATGAAAATATATACTTGTCTGAGCAGAGTTTCTCGAGAGAAAGTGTTAATCCAAACGGAAGTAAGAATTTATTTTTCGAAAGCCAGAAACGTAATGCTTCATCTGTTGGGGCACTTCCATGACTATTAGCTATTCTCAGTAGCTTTGGTTGCTTGGACTTTAGTCGAGAGTGGTGGTTTCACTGCTTGGTATCGACTTCTAGAAGTTTATCCTCAACCGATTGCGTTTGAGACGGACTTTGAATCGTAAGGTTAATCGACCTGGGATTAACCCCCGAAACTTGAACAAATTTGCAAAATAGTGAAACCAACGCTCATCGTTGCGTAACGTTTGTAAGATGGGCGAATCGTCGCTTTCCAGGGACGGACTTGCGCCAAGCCCAAAGAGTTCCCATGGTACTTTTTCGCAAGCATCAGTTCTGGTAACGACTTATTCTCGTTAATAGGAAGACACAGCATAGTATCGGTTTTGCTTATCAACAAATAATAAACTTGGCAACATTCCTCACAAATATGGCAACACTGCATGCAGCTGCGTTACGAAACATCACTTGCCTGTATTGCAGACGTCCCTGCATCGACAGCCTTGCGATAAGAAATCTGCTGCTGACGCTGTTTCCTTGTGGTATAATAATTGTATAACATAATGCATAATAATTATGTAATTTAGCTGCCAATAAATGTTATGTAGGTGTGTTTTGTTGAAAATAGAAGAAAGTTAGTTAGTTTTATGCTACGTCCGCAAATATCTAACCAGAGTCATGGGTAACAGGCAACGACAAATAGATCCTGGCCTCAGTTTTTTCTAACAAATCTGTTGAGGAAAAACTTCGTACCATACAGTTCAGACACGAAAGAAAAATCGTACAATGTGAAGCGTTTGTAGTTAATCGATATTGACATTTTTAACACTGTATTCTGGTGAAATGGGGCATTCTAAGATATTTTTGATGAGTAACATTTTCGCCCCAAATGCTTAGTTTTCGAGATATTTGACTTTTAAGTTCTCATTGCTTTTCTATGGGAGAAAATAACCACACACGCACAGAGTAAGAGAAAACCTCTTTTTATAATTTTTTAGGGTTAGGTATAGTGCAGGCTAGGTTAGCGTAGGTCAGTTTAGGTGAGGTTAGGTTCTCATGAGGCAGCAGGGTATTTTCTCCCATAACGAAACAATGAGAACTTCAAAGTAAAATATTTCAAAAACTAAGCATATGCGGCAAAAATGTGTTTTGTGAAAAATGTCTTAGAATATCCCATGCCACCTGCATATATTGTTAAAAATATCAAAATCAATTCACTATAAACGCTTCAAATTGCCCCAGAATCTAGCTTTTATATCATATATTCGAACGCAATGCAGATTAAATAGATGGCATAATAGACAGACCAACAGGCCTATTCCGAGAGATTAGCCGGGACTTGCACTCTACAGACGTTAAGTTAGCTGAGGTATGATAGATAATAGATAGGGTAGCTTCTGAAGCTCTGGCTGTTAAGAGTTTGTGACTCAGGAGTAGTTCGTAGCTGTGGAGGTTGTTGCTCCCAATGAATATCAACGCATTGACTGTTCCTGCAGCGACAACTTCGGAGGAAGTCTATGCTAGAACCGTTGGCTTAGAGTAGTTCTTCGATTTTATGTTTGGGTTTTTGGCTGTTTTTTTCGGTGGCAATCAACGTCTTTGTCAAATAGTACCGTTGTAAGCACGTCGGTTAAGTCCGAGTATCTGAATGCTTTTTATTAGTTGCCTCCCAAGTCGTATTTGCTCGAAAGAGAGAAAGTCCGATATTTTGTAGGCGACACTCGTATGGCGTATTTCAAAGCTGAGGTATTAATTTTGTTGCTCTGCGTTGGATTTTTTCATATTATCGATATCTTTGCGCTAACGTTGAGACCAGAAAAGGTATGAAGTAGTAGTAGAATAAGAAAGTTTCAGCCTCCCTAAAAAAATACTAAGCTCTTCTAAGAGAGGAAAAAGAAGGGACATATAGTATGTCGATAGAAACGAAGAACCCATGGGCAAATGTGTTCCCACACAGGAACAACGCGAATGGGAACAGCAAGTAAGGGGACAAGACGAAGAACCGGCGAAAGTTACACCAGTAGGAGTATGAAAGTCGAAGGAAGCAAAGTGGGCACGAAAGAGACGTTAGTGTAGGCACATTTGTAAGAAAAAGAAGCGTCGTGTATTTTTTTTGTTAAAAGCAAAAACTCACTTGATTTTGTTAGATGATATTATGAGCATGAAAAAAAATTAGGGTGCCATTTTTTTCAGTGCTCGACTAGCCTGAAATCG
>LQNS02278125.1:29504736-29522914 GCA_001587735.2 Parhyale hawaiensis
CATCTTGAATTTCATACCCTTAACATGTTGAGAAAAAATGGCACCCTATTTTTTTTAAAAGCTTATGATACCTTCTTTAAAAATCAGGCAAGATTTTACTTTTAACAAAAAAAATACACGAAATTACAAATGCGCCTACACTACGTACCGAAGGCCTAGCTAATGGCTAAGTTAACTTACACAACCCCCATTGGGCGCTGCTCCCCATGATATAGGATGGGCGCACCTAAATATCCTAACCCTATGCCCCATCCTATGCCCTCTGATCGAGGAGGGGGGGGGGGTTGAGCAGCAAATTTTAAATGTGGGCGCCCTGGACTAGTGCTCGGGAATGGGACTCAAAATTCCTGGTAGCTAATGAATGCCAGTACTTTGCTTGGCATTTTCCCCTTTTATCAATTTGCCGCTCAACACACGGGCAAAAAAGTTAAGGCAACTATAAAACTAGCGCATTTCCAGCATTTGGGAATGCCAAACAGTTTGAACAAGATGTTTTAATACAAATAATTCTAAATAGTACTGGGGCTGGTAAGAATCTCTCCGCAAAGAAAACTACAGCAGAAGTCCTCAAGCAGAGACTCCCAAACGAGATAAAACTTTTGGGAAGAAGCTCCGCCCCCCGAAGCTGGAAATATTTTTGAGAAAACTGGATGGTATACAGCGCTCATTATTATTATGTTAGGGGTTAAAGCCTCTCTTAACACAACTATGGTGATTCAAGAGAGGACAAGGAAGGGGTATAGAGACGTGGACCCATGCACGAAGGTGGGTCAGGGCGCATGGGAGCAGCAAGACAGGAAAGAAGAGGAAGGACAGGACAAAGTATCATCGTTATGAACATAAAGGAAGGAAGCAAAGTGGGCACAAAAGCTAGACGCCCCGAAGGCCTAAGTAATGGCTTAGGTCACCTACAAAATCCCCTGCAATCGCTGCTCCGCATAACATAAGGTGGGCGAACCTAACTAACCTAGCCCTAAGGTTTATACTAAGCCCCCTTACGGGCTGTATACAGCGCTATCCCCCGCAAATAATAGTAATAATCGAGGCTATATTGAAAAAAAAGCATAAACATGTAGTAAAACTCAATCGGTAGACATGTTATCACATCTGTAGAATTTTAAAAACTTGCATTTTTTAAGTGAAGATTTCCTTCCTGGAAGAAAACTTTTCAGCAGCCTTCGTAAAGACTCCGCTACTTGAGGTTGCTAACCCTTTTGAAAGTATTTACAGCAGCCACTCGATGTTTTAGCCGGTATTGTTTAAGTTCCGAAGAGGTGAAATGGGTCTTGCCTCTGTAGCTTACATCAAAAGCTAACGAAGTTTGCGTGACATGTACAATTACTTGATATCGAGGTCCAATATACTATTTTCAGATGAAAAAATATAGCTCTAAAACAGCCTAGCCATGGTCAGGGTAACCTATGAGGGGTCCCTTGAAGGCGCCGTTCCCCATAACATAGGCTGAGCATACCTGAAAACCTAACCGTTATAATGATGATAATAATAATAATGTGACCCATGCTTTGTATGCCCCATGAGAAGAACTCAGTCAAGATAAAGACCCAGTACAATGGACAAGTATCCAGTCTCATCTTTCTTTTCTACACAAGGAAAAACATAAAACCGATAAGAGAGTCCAACCTAACAAGAGAACTTATCGCGGTAAGGACGAGCAGTTAAGCTAATTAGCCCAGAAATTGCCACACATTTCACACTTGTTGCTGCTGCCAGGATCTGCAATTATAGTCATTACCTGCGTGACTGTGGACAGTATTTCAAGTACCGCGATAGTGAAATGCTAAAGCACATTTTGCGCAAACGGTGTACGGGAGTGTGTCTGAAAACTTGCAAAACTAGGTTATACCTTAAAGTGTGATCGTGTGGTCATTTGTTCAATCTTTGATAATACAATATTTTAAAATGTTTAACTGACCTCTTTGTAGTTTGCAAGGATTTTTTTATCACCCGGAAAATAAGTACTTGCATAACAGAAAGAAGTGAAACGACGCTCCTGATTAACCTTCATTGTTACAATAGTAAAAGTGTCCCTGAAATGTGAATTACTCAAGACAATACTCTGTATGCAGAATTAAGCAATTAAGAGACAAAGAATCTTAGCACGTGAGTTCAATTATTTGAATATTCCAGCTGTTATTGAGTGAAGACGAACTTGCCAGAAGGACACTTTTAGGTGTAAGGAGAATCACGATTTTGGACATCGGAAGAAACGTCGAGTTTTTCACACAACTTCAGTAGAAGTAATATTTGATTATTCAAGCGCTGCAGAAAACCCAGGAAGATGCTGTTGGTCACAAAAGAGAACTTTGTAGATGGACAAAGGGATTTACAGAAGGAAGAAAGGATTTCAACGGAGACTCAAAGACAGGAAGGCCATCAGCTGCAACAAATAAGAAAACCGTAGCCCCCAGGTTCAGATATCAGCGGATGCAGACAGATTTAGTTGAAATGCTAGCAAGTGGAGTTGAAAATTTTCATGGATTGGCATTCTCCATTTGCACTCAGTTAAGCTCTCTACAACTTTGATCCTCAAAGCGCTGTGTGCTGACCAGCTGAGTCAACAGTCCGCCATAACAATTAGCCTCATAGCCAAGCTCGAGGGTAATTACTTTCATTTTAACAACTCGTAACCGGAGACGAGACTTGGATGCCGAGAAAATGCAATGCCGAGAAAAAGATCCAGTCAAAATGTTGCTTCCCAGCGTTCTTCCGGACTATTAAAATTCAAAGCAAATATGAGCGATCAGCTCAGAAGGTGTTCACAGTTATTTTCCGGACTGCAAAGAAGTAGTTCAAACAGATCACCTCAATATCAATGAACCATAACGGGAGCATAACATGACGAAAATGTTTTAAAGAAGTTGATAAGGTAATTAAAAAAAAGGCATGAAGCTGCTCCGCAGAGCTCGTTTACATTGCCATAATGTGAAAACTCCTTCCAGAGAATGAAGAGCTGGTCTTGCAGAATTTCGTTTGGAAATTTTGCCTTACCTTCCCTTCCCTGATCTTGCTCCTTCACACTTTTTTGTTCCAAAAAATTATGCAGTTTTTTGCCTTTCATTATGCAAATACAATAATTCTTACTTACTTTTCAAGATAAGTGTCAAACCTTTAAAATGTTAATAGTAAGTTAGTGTAACTATAACAACAATTTGAGAAAAACAAAACTGAACCATTCCCCACATTGTAGCACATTTGCTTATCACACGGGGTTCTGCTGTTACCCCAGATTATGCAACATCACTCTCTAGTCAACATGGGCAAGAAATGCTGTCTAACCAGTGAAAAAAGATCGAACTGACCTCGATATTGGCTTCTGGTAAGACAACACTCGAAATTTTTAAGGAATTACAGCGTGATCACCGAACAATTAAGGCTTATGCAATTGAAGGTAAGGTCAAAGGGAAAACACCGGATAAAGCCTCGACGAGGAAACTGATTGCTCGTGATATGCGACATTTGAAGGTTTCTATGGCGAGAAAACAACTTTCTACAAGAAAGGCGATATTTGAAGACGCTGGAGCCCCAATACTAAGCAGAAAGACAAGATGTGAGGTTCTGCAGAAGCTAGGGAAAGTGAAAAAGGCAATAAAACGACCACCTCTAACAAAAAACTCAAAGAAAATAGGGTCAAATGGGCTGCAGAGAAGATGAAAACGGATTTCTCCAATGTCATATTTACTGATGAATGCAGAGTCACTCATGCTGGTCCAGATGGATGGGCGTCTGGATGGGCCCTGCATGACCGACCTCAACAGACAGGCTTAAGCGTCAACAAGGTGGTGGAGGTATAATGTTTTGGGCCGGGATAGTAGGTGACACCCTTATTGGTCCATTTGAAGTGGCAGAATGAGTTAAACTGAATGCAGAGAGGTACTGCCAGTTTCTTGACGCCAACTTGATTCCATGGCTTGATAAGCAGACTATCGCACGCAGAACCAAAGTGGTATTTCAGCACGATAACGCTCCCTCACACCGAGCACGATACACTGCTAACTGGCTTGCGGATGGATGATTTAAATAAAAAAGGATTATGACCTGGCAAGCGAATAACCCCGATTTAAATCCCATTGAGAACCAGTGGGCAATGATTAAAAGGAAGGCCTATGAAGGTGGTGGGCAGTTTTCGAGCAAAGTAAGCCTGTGGAATGCAAAAACAGCTGCAGATTCTATTCCACCCTCTGCAATATCAAGCTTGACAAAGTCTGTTGATAATCGCCTTATGAAAATCATGAAAAATTGAAGTAATGTTCAAAATTAACTTCATATATTTATCACAACTGAACAGTTATTTCAGTGTTTATTGAATTGTTTTGGTTATAATTTCTTGGTTTTGGACGTTTAATAAAAATATTCCTGTTCACTTTTATTTATTTCCTCTTTATGACGTATTTATTAACTTATTGAATAATCTGAGGTAATAGTAAAAACTCGTAAATAAGCAAATTGTATGATAAACTTAGCAAATGGCTAAATATTTAATTTAGAAGGGCTGTTAATATTTGCAACATAGCCATACATTTAGTTAATATTGATATTTCAAAGTTAGACAATTATCTTGAAAATAAAGTTTAAAAAATTTTGTTTGCATTATCAAAGGTAACGCACTGTAGAACATAAAGAAAAAACACAATCAGAGGCAAAAACAGTTAATAAAAATGATACAAAAAGCAACCCATGGACTTCAACAGAGGAGGGTTAGAGAAGTGCTCAGAATTTGATGAACCGTACGTAGAAAAATAATGTCATACAAAAAAAGATGCATGCTAAAAAATAGGAAAATTTTCCCTTTCCCTTCTATATATTGCAGGCAAAACTAATATAAGATAAAAAAGCGAGCAATTACATTGCCAGTCGCTGTGGATTGCATAAAATATATTGCACGGCGCACCAAAATAGCAGATTGGCTCAAAAGTTTGTCCGATGTTTATATCGAATATGATTCACTTAAAACTGAAATTGACATCACCATAAATTCGTTGGCGTGCTGAAAGAGTTGAGCATGAAGAAAAATATTTAAAACTTTAACTTAGACCAAAGATAGCTGCGGGCATTGCGCGCTGCACAGTTGTACCGAGGTACCTGGGATCGATCCCCACACCAGGTGCAGTCTTTCTCAAGGCATTCGGCGTGCTGAATCAGCGCATTTGCTTGGGCGCATAGCTACCGTGGGGTACCTGCCCTAGGCCGGTCGTTGAAACTTCCGTTTCGGCGCCATAGTTCTTAGCGATCAGTCGTCGGCTGCAGCTGCACTTAATCTTCTCGGGCCAGTTGGTCTATGTCTACGCACGAACCAGGGCGAATAGATTTCCCAGTGGATGGTGCAGTCAAAGTTGACTTTACCTTTAGACGAAAGTTAATAGCTTAATAACCCAGTGCAGTACATAATAGAATCCTGGCAGCGACACAAAGCCTGCAGCGTAGTACAACCTCACACGACGAGAGCATGACAGACACTGAGCCAAGGCCACAGTTCAAGTACAACAGATAGTTGTGTCAAGCATAGAGCCTGCACCAACATCAGTTGCAGAGTGACATCACAGTCGTGACGTCACAAAAATGTATCAGCGAATAGCGTCAGTCCTTTCGCAGCAGGGCATCCTTGGTAATTCCCAATATGGCATCGTGTGTTCGAGAGGTTATGTGTGTGTCGCGATTGTTTATTACATAAACGTTGGTAAAAATTATTCAATTGCAGTTAATTGTGCTTTTCATGTGTGTATAAACATTCTACTTTATAACTTGTTGTAATGCAAAATTTCTTGGTGAACGAAAATCGTGTAATTTTATCTTTTTAAACTCATGCGAATCATTCTATTCCACGCCACGCATTCGCTTCAACTTAGGCAAACATTTTCAGATGATTTTCTCAGTTTTTTCATGGCGCTGAAAATCAAGATGCAATACATACATCAAATCTATGATCTATTATTTTCCTTTACTTATGTAATTAAATGTATGGCCAGTATGGGTTGTTCCAATTTGAGGTAATAAATGATAAGCAATTGGCGGGAGTCTTTCTGGTATACTGTAGTTAGTGTAGTACAAGGAGCCGCCGCTCGCGGCCTCATTTATTTTCACCAGCATAGTGATGTGGCAGGCGCCCATTAGCTGAAATTGACGCCAGTCACGGCGGTCGCTGATTGGCTGAGATGGTGTCACAGCGGTCGCTGATTGGCTAAGATTGGGCAGCAGGGTGTTCCCTTAGAGCGGAGATAAGTATCTGTAGTAAATGAACTGTGGCCAAGGCCACCTAGACACAACATGGACTGAGCCCCGATCATGTACGGCGGATATGCATGGTACTGTCGCCCATACGTCGTCGCTTTCACTTTTCTTAAGCAGACTGTAAATCCAAAACAATTCTCGGCCAAGCAGCATTTCAAATACTTCAGAAACCTACATGAGCAGTTAATGTAAACGAGAGATTGCTAGAGGCAGCAGTCTCTAGTTGAATGTAATTATCAGGAATATTGCCATTGCAGTGTTGGAGGAAGATTATATAACTCTACCCTATCAAAAATCAGGGACACCGCAGAAGCTAAGACCGCAAATCAGCTACTGGGTAGCGCCGTGGCGACCTTAAATTTTGTTAGGGCAACAATTATGACACAAAATGTATTTAAGAACCTATAGCCTGTTTTAAAAGAATGTGTGGCTCTTTCAATGTTGTGCACTAGGTTATCCCCATAATAAGGGAAGGGCAAAAGGCCTCAATTTACTACGCTAAATCCCTAATCTGTGCACCATGAACGTTCAAATCGTCTACTACTGATAACCCGCCTTCACGTTACAAGTGTTTCATTAGAGGGGATATTGTAAATATATCCAGTAGACTACCAACTGATATATTAATTTATAACAGGGCAGCCCAAATAACATTAATGAACTACAGCATGGGTGAGCATTGCCAAGGCCTCCTAGAGTACAGGCCAGGGTCTCGTTTTGATGACGTCACGAGAATTGTCCCTCACGCTCCATCGGCTTATGGTAGAATATGCTTCTGGATTGAAAAACATGCAATTTTTTCTTAATAATTGCAGTTTAGCCATGGACTAAAATGACAAATTGTAAAAAATGAAAGATAATTGTGCGAGTATACATATATTTATGTATAATATGCATTTTATCATTAACTAAAATGATAAATTGTAAAAAATGAAAGATAATTGTGCGAGTATACATATATTTATATATAATATACATCTTATCATTAACTGCTGCCAAACATAGAAATCGGATGCTTCTATTGCTGTATTATCAGGCGAATTACACATAGAAATAGTACTGAATAAAACCAGTAGGTTTGCAAACTATAAATTTATTTAATCTTATCAAATGGAATTAGATTGATTCTATGGCCTAGCTGTTTTCAAGTACAGAGTGCCAAAGTCTTTAGATATAAATGCTACATTATGGCATGACTAACAGTCATTAACTGAAACAAATTGGCAGTGGAATTGGCTTATATCAAGAAGATCCTTTGCTCCAATGTTAATTAAGAGGATTTCCTTTTAGCAAGAAGAAGGGAATTACAATAACGCCATACTAAATCAAATTTTGTACATTACAAGCAATGGTCCAGCTTGCTACGAGATAGTTTGTGAGCGGCAATGGACTGATACATATGGGAGGTAACTTAACGAAATGGTGATTTTTCTTCTCCTGAAAATGACATAGCATTGTAAACTGATACCGAATCAGAAACTGGAAGAGCCAACTGTGACTCCTGGAGCTTCTGTTTAGCTAAGGTTGCAGGGTCTGAACCAGGAACCCACTGTGACTCTGGGAGTGTTGGTAGGTATACAGGTATGTTATGCTGAAGTCAGATTCCTGGGAGCCATTGTACAAAATAGAATAGCTATACAGCTGCTTCATAAATTTAGATATTTGGGTCTCCAAGTTCTAAACACCGTAAAGATGTCATTGCAAATATGAACTAGCACTTTTTAGGCTTAGCCTTGAGTTAGAGAATTGGCTATGAGTTGGTGGTGCATGTAGAGATTAGGTCAGAGTAGGTTAGGTTCAAGTGAGGTAGCCTAGGTTGTGTTCCAGTAGGCCAGCTTAGATGGTATTAATTGTCGAAAAATATAAGCTTACAGAGACAATACAATAGAAAAATGCAATTACAACTGCGCAGGAGTAATGATGTAACACTGAATATATCATTCACAATATGACAAAACTGAGTAGGGTTAGGGAAGTAATGGTAATGAGGTGAGGTAATGATCGGCACCCCTTCATCATATGAAGGTAATAAAGTAACAAATACCGTGTGTTATTTTATTACCTTGATATTGCTAATGGGTGCCAATGATTGCTTCCCTAACCCTATATACTGTATTTGCAATGACTGTTTTCTAAATGCTAGAACAGATCATCAACAATATCTATTGATATATCGGTTTAAGATGTTTAGGCTCGAGTGGGGCTTCTGACAAAAGTGTACCAAAAAATAACACTATCTGTGGCGACACATTTACAAGGGCTCTACATAACATTTGAGATCTTGGCATTGCATTTGTGGCATCTCTTTGTCAACATTTCTGGACACATTTTGTATGAAAAAGTAAATTAGATCATTATATGTAGCTCTGGCATACAGATTGAAGAGGGAACTCTATTA
The DNA here is from genome assembly GCA_001587735.2 of Parhyale hawaiensis. NCBI lineage: Eukaryota > Metazoa > Arthropoda > Malacostraca > Amphipoda > Hyalidae > Parhyale > Parhyale hawaiensis. The sequence continues at coordinate 29,513,381 of LQNS02278125.1, forward strand.
ACAGACACAAACAAATGCAGAAAACACTGACATTTATTGAGTCCATGAGATAGAATTGAATGTAAAAAAATTATTATGTATCATGTAGGTTTTAGGACATCTGCAGACGACACACACGGTATATATGATCCGGACACCCATAAATGTAATGATTTTGGCAGTGCAGTACTTTGCAGTCTAGCACTGCCAAGTTAGGCTAGTCCCTGGCCACAGTCTAACTTGTAGTGTATTACAAACGATTTGGCAAGCTCTTTAGAATTTTAACAACATTTTATGATTAGGCATGGCTGAAGTGAACTCATCAAGTAGTGAGATGAAGTCTCTCATACCCCCACTTGAAAGTTTGAAACTGATTTACCCTAGCACTGGGATTCTTGGAAAAAAATTTAAATCAATGAAGTGGCCTCAGTTCAGAGAGGGAAAGATGAGCAACAAATTCATCAATTATTCCTTATGGTCTAAGTCCATGAGTATTTTACCTGAGCTTAGTTAAGGCCAGCCGCAAGGCTAGTAAGCACAGGCTATGCTAAGACAGGTAGTTAGGCTAGAGCTGGCACAACTGAAGCAATTTTCTTCCGAACACTTTACTTTGCCAAACACTTCGCCGGAGCACTTTTCCAGTAAAAAAAATGTCTTCTAAGGTGTACAGTGTTCACAACTTAAGCTAATATCGTGAAAATAATAGCGTAATTAGTGCAATAAAGTGAACAAACGTTCTTTACTACACGATAGCGTGGGCGTACATACAGTATATGTCAAGTTGATAACACAATTTTTTGAACTACACGGCGCACACGAGAAAGAATTTGTTCCTTTAGTGTAACCCACATTTAAAAATATTTTTATCACCTCTCTGAAGGTTTCTCGTTGCTTATGTTCAAGGATCTATAATATAATAAAAAAAGATGTGTATTTATCTGTTTGTTGGTTTATCCATTTTCTGTCCCGCTTTGACAAACTCTATAGGTATAAATTCAGGTGCCGAAGACGGTACGGTATGCTGGATACGGTATGTTGGGCGCTCCAGGTGAGGGACCTGAGCTCGCCTGCATGACCGTGTCTGAACATGCTCATTGTTCAAAGGTGGTACAGGTGATGTCACTTAACTACGGCTCATAATATATGTATATCTAATTTTTTTTAGGGAGTTACATTGAAAAATGTTAGGTAGATAATAGGCCGTGTTGCAGAAGAGGGCAAACGTATCTTAATAAGGGACAGTTGAAATTCAAACAATGAAGATATCGCAGGCTTAGTCTTATTTGTACGAGTATTACCTTCACTATTTATCGAATCTATGGTAAAGGATCGAGCCACCTTACGTCTGAATGCACTCCTTGGATTGTAGGAGCTGAAATCGCAGCACTAAAGATATTTGAAGCTTCCATTGGCACTCTCATGCATCTTGATTCGTAGTTTTTTCCCACAGATGATTTCGTTGCTTCAGCTATCCTCCCAAATTTAATTCAATGGTTGATGAAACCAAAGAGCTTCTAATGGGAGGAGCAAGCCCAAGCACTCTCTGGGAGAGTAAACACATGGCTTTGTCACGTAATCGAAGCTGGCGTTTGGAGTCCCCAAAGTGGCTGAAGTGGCAGTGGTCAGCACACATAATTAAGGAAGATATAGACAGGCAGTTTTTCAATATTTTGGCACAGACAATCGTGTCTGAAAATTTATATCCCAGTGCTCACCCTGCTACTTTCATCATCGGATGGAATACAGGATACAAGTTTCCTTTACATACTTCCATCCGCTCGGAATTTCGTCGATGGTTAATGACTATAAAAACTTGAGCTCAGGACTCCTTCCTATATAGGCTGCGTGAGGCAATGCCGCTCTCCCATTGGATAGCCACTCAGCCAGTTTAAGGGAAAAGTTTACTCGCAACGCTCCCGTAGGATAAATAGAGAGGGCGCGCTCCTCTCTATTAGAACCTCCTTGGATGAAACAGCTTTCGCTGAACAAAAACCATTGTACCTGCATGCATATGCTAGCTTACCGTATCCACAATCCCGAATCTGAGCTATTACTTTCAGCGTTGCTGATCGGGCTGCAATAAGCAATGTATTTTGTCCATTTCAGACAGCAAAAAAAAAAAAAATTATACTGAGCGGCTGTGAAGCCGTAAACGATATTCCCAGGGTGCTTAGGTTAGCACCAAGCTAGAGGCTCCTTGGTTACCACAAGGAGCTTCTATCGAGAGGAGGGAGCCAGGAACCTCACCCGTGAAGCTCAAGAGTCTCTTAAGGCTGTCAGCCAGTTGCCGTATGCACCCATCGCATATCAGTAAAACAGTCGCTTATCCCTGCAGCCAGTCGCGTATGCACCAATCTCATTTCAGTAACTCTGTTTGTTTATTTGCTGTTGCCCCGTGAAACTCACTGCTTCCCCGTCACTTCCACCAATCAGGTTCAAGAACGCGTCTCACAGCCATGAAAGATCTGGTGGACTCGATGACGAATCTGTGCATGGGCCGCAGGGCTCCTTCCTTCTCTATTGAAGCTCCTTGGGTTAGCAATTGTAATAACGAACGTATGATCAATGAAGAAGGTCATTACAAATTCTTCGCGGTCATTTTATGACAGCGCGGGCCCTCTAGTTTATCTATTAAGTAGGAGTAACTACAACAGCACCATCGAGCACCGATCATTTTCCGCGACGTGCAGGGACCAACTTCGTGACGTCACGAACCAAAACAAAAGCCCTGACGTAGGCCAGTAATTTAGGAGGCCTTGGCATTGCCCAGTAAAAAAAAGAAAGGAAGAAAAAAACTTCATCTGTAAGGAAGCTCATCTTGTGCACTGCAGTTCTACTAACAATCGCTGGCTTCTACAGTTGGCTCAGTGCGTGAACTTTGTTTCCTCTACTGGAAATATTTTCTAACCGACAGTTTGGTTACCGATTTCAGAGCCTTTTCATCTTGTGAAATAGCTGCAGCAGCTACAATGTGACGTGTAAAGACAAGAGGATTTTGTTCACCCTGTAATGGTATTGAAAAGAGTCTCCGTGGAAACCCCCATCATGTCGCACAGTACAGTCACAATAATAGACCACAACAGAATAACAGACGCAGAGCCAAGGCTTACTAGACACAACCTTAGCTGTAGCAGACAATGCAGATACACTCGGTATTGTCGCCAAGACTTCCTTGGTTTCGCACTGTAGTGAAATTTACTGTACTTGGAGGATTTCCCTCGTTGATTTCAGCTTGTACATGTAATAGTACTCCTAGGGAATATTTTCCTTCATATTATGTACGCTGTTCCATTAACTTTGTTCGTCAGAGTAGCAGAACCATTAGATAAGTAAAGTCGGGGTGTAAGCCGCTGCGTATTCAAAACATTGAAAACTACAGGAAATCGATGTAGGGCTTATGTTTTTCAAGCATAAGTACACTTGAGGCTTTGGAGTTACCTAATTAATTAATACGTCAGTTTAAGCTGTCCTCGATACAACCTTGTGATGTAAAAATAAAATAAATATAGAATTAAGGAACATGTAATACACCGAGAACAACTAGGAGTTCAAGAATACAGCACAGCGCTTTAGGAAACAACAAGTCGAAAAAAGAGAGAGCACGGAGCAATGATCATCCATAAAAATAATAAATAAAGAAGAAATCCAAAGGGCACGTTAAAACGGTGTCCCGAAGGCCCAGCAAAGGCTGCAGTAATTTCTGGGACCTCCTAGAAATAGAAATATCTCAGCAATTGTAAGTTTGAGACCTTGGAGTGAGAATGCAAGATAATGTCACCCTTGAGCATCACGTGGCTAGATTTCTAACCATGGGGTAAGAAACGGAAGAAATGGGAGCTTCCAACTTTCTCTTCATGACTGGCAGACGTAATGCTCACCTTATGGAAACAACTGACTCTGCCTAGGTTAGAATACTGTTTGCCTCGAGGCTACCCGGCTTGATTTATGCTAAAATAAGAGGCATGCATAAATGAAGCTATCACGAAAGACTTGCCTACCATCAAAAGTACTCAATTCAACGAAGATTCGAGCACTTCACAATCATACATGTTTAGAAAATTTTAGATGGAATTACAGAGAATGTATTTGAGTGAATTGTCCGCAGATAAGGGGAACGTACTGACCATACTTATAAAATACGAATCTCGAGCAGAAATGACGGCGATGCAGCTGCGATGAAATATTCCTAGAGCTACATCATTCGGGGCGCAAGACTAATAAAATTGCCCTGTTATATTCGAAACGCCGCAAGCATTAAAGCTCTAAAGTTCAAAAGCTTACTGTGCTCATTCTTACTAAAAATTGAAGACAAATTAGCTGCAAGCGATTACGTGGATTGTGGTGATAACTCGCTGCGTTTTCTTCCACTTGTCACGAAATGTTGAATGAGCTTCGCGCAAGGCGGGTTGCGTGCTTAACTCTACCTGGACTGCGTCCGAAGAGCTTCAAAAGTACCATAAGGCCAGGTACCTTTAAAAGAAGTAAATCTAAACGAGAGGCTTATTAGATTTGCCTTGTTAATCGCAATTATAAACATACCGCTAGAGAGATTTTGTGCATGTCAGCACGACTCCTTTCAACATAATAAGTATAACCCTTGGAACGCTTCAGAATTGCAATAAAAAGGTAATTAAGACACCCTCTACTCAGATTTAATGTCACAAAGACTGAGTGTTAACACAGTACGTATTGTTATTGTTACCATGGACGTAGTTTTACCATAATAGTTCCTCAGGAAGTGATATTCCTTTAGAGGCACTCGGTTCGCCTAACTGTTCAAAAGAACGCTATTTTACTGAGGAAAAAGAAATTAACATACAATGGTTGTTGACAATTTCGTCTGATTTAATTCACTATATCAGTAGATATTGTCCTTTGGTCATTGCTGGAGGTACTTTAACATTAAAATGATACTGGGAATATTGTCTCAACTCTACAACTGAGAATCGCTTGCAATATATATAGTAGGTCGTGACATGCTGTGTTTACGCAGTCAGCAGCTTCTATTTACAAAACCTGGTCACTGCTTTTATACAATTGTTCAAATTAGCTGCCATGCATCGCTTTACCGACGGCTTAACCCGCCCACGGTCGGTGCTTCTCAAGATTTCACAGCAAAAGTAGGGTTCAATGTACACCTCGCCGCACATTCATTAAAACAGGTAGAGATGTCATTGAAGGTTTATTGGAAGGCTTATTGCTGCGTTGCCACACCTGCAGATAGGGTGTCCTTCTTAGATGACCGACTCTGAGTACGGGTTAAAAATACAGAATATATTTTGAAAATATGAGGCTAAGGACTGATGATGTGTTGCTTTGGCTCATTCATTTAAAACAACTACAGATCTTATTAAAAGATATAACAACTAAATCTTTTAAAATACCGTGGCTACTAAACATCGTGATTAAACTGCAGAATGTTGGAATAAAATTGCAAAAGACCTACAAAATAAGTTTCCTGTAACTGAAGTGTTTTATTTTGCAAAGGGAGCCACAAGTCCTTTTAATTAATCATTAGTTGTTTTGAAGTAAGGGTGGAACTAGTGCACGCTCTGAACCTATTCTACCTTACGTTATATAGGGTTAACCACTGATTCCATTCGCTTTTGATTTACTTTACACTGTAGGTAGAAATAAATGGTGAGATATAATCTCTTCCTTTTCCAGAACACGTGAACGCGAGCAAGAAATCCAAGTCAGGAGACATCGACTTTATTTTTCTTGTTTCAGCATTTCATTTCCAATATAAAAACCGAGCGAACTTTACGACAACCCAACAACTGCGCCTTAAAACAAACCCAACTGAAATTACAAGTCGACCCAAATTTAATAATTATTATTTGCACGGTGTTCCTGACAACTGGAAACACGAACAGCCACGATGGAAATGTGAGCAGGGACCGCAGACCTGTAATCTCGATCTTTTCTGCGCACGGCGACGGGGAAATTGAACAAGCACTGAATTCGCGGAGTTGAAATGCGACGCTTTGAGTATATTAAGTTTTCAATGAAAACTTTTAGCGTGCGTAAAGGACTATTTATAAATGTTAGTATTAACCCTGTAACGGCGAGTGTGAAATATAATTACAGCTCGTATATACATAGCTCTATTGTGCTAATTTAATAGGTTTTCGAATTTCTGTAGTTAAATCTTACACTCACTTGTAGCTCTGCAATTAAGCGCTCTAAGCAACAAAAACTAATGTTCAAAACGACAGACTAAGACAATTAACTTCAATTTTCATTGAATAAAATGGATAGAGTCGGCGTGAAGGGGTTAAAGATTGTACGTTAGCTTAAATCTCCCTAATCACTAAAAGATGCTCGAACAGTGGAAGAGGAAGGAGCATAAGGAATGTCAAGAAAACCTTGAGCCCCATGCGCGATGGTAAATTTATTCATGCACGTAAACATTGCGTATGAGTGCGGCAAAACAGGGAAGAAGAGAAAGACAAGATTAAAAACAAACTATTGTTAGTAGGTAGCTGTATGACACTGAAAGAAGCAAAGAGGACACGAAAAAATGTTGCGAAACTCTAGGCTAGCCAAGAAGTTCTCGAATGCGGTGAGATTCCCCACAGCATAGGAAGGGAAAACCTGTCAAACCTACGAAGTATTGCAGTACACCATGCCTGTCAGCTACTCGGGATGCCTATTATCTTTGTAAGGAGTATCTTCTTCCACAGGTAATAAATACTGCAAAACACCTTTCTGCGCGTGGCTAATTTGTTGAGTTTGCCTCTACACTATCACAAAATTTCTACCCGAGGCACCGTGCACAACCCCTGGGCGGCTACTTTATAATAATTCAAAAAAATTTAAAAAGTTAGAGGAAACCGCGATCATATGCATAGCACTAATCGTATAAACTATGCAATTATTACCTAGAACAAATACGCAAAAATCGCCACACTTTTCACCCGATCTATCGAATACACCCGTAGTCCGAGTTTTTGAAGAGAGAAACAATGCGTAGCTTTTGATACTGGAAGTTTTAGCATCTTAAGACTCAAAAATAACAATAGCAAAAGACGTAAGCTGAGTTTCTTAGTTAAGACTAGCTATCACGGAATGTACAGAGCAGTTCGCTTTGGTGAAGAATAATTCTTAATTAGCCATTCACTGTATGGTTGATCATATACTGTATGATAGAAATGTATATGAATAACTATTAAAAAATAACATTCCCAAAAGAAGAAAGATGAAAGAGAGCAAAGTTAGGGAAAAACATTTTCCGACAACCTACACTGAACTCTGTGAGATGCTGGGCTGGCCATTACTCAAAAACACGATTCTGTAAACTGTCACCGCAGTTAGGTTTTGAACCTAACTACATATTAGTTTATGGTTACCATAACCGAGAGCTTGGCATGAGAGCACAGTCAATACCTTCGAAACAGCACAAAGCCATTACATGCATCAATGAAAAATTTCGTCAGGTTAGGTTGAGTTAAGTAGGTACACTTAGTTTAATCCTCTAAGGATCAAATAGATCGGCGGATTCTTAAAAAACAAATATCATTGTTGGAAACGTTTATAGAAAAGATTTGTCCTTACAGGGTTATGTCACGTTAAGTTAGCGTACGTTAGCACAAAATAGCTTACATCAGATTGAGTTGGCGTAAGCCTTTTCAGCGTATGGCAGGTTACATTATGTTGCTGGGCTTAGAAATTGTGCAGTTATTACATATCATGGAGACCCGTTTACTTACCACTTGACTTTGTCATTAAAGACCTAATAGTTTCCTACAAAACACTCTGCCGTTCCCTCTTAGAGTGTTCACATTTACTTACGACGTCAAGTGTTCCACTCAGAATACTCGCTCGTTGCCCCAACCACTATTCACACAGATCCCAAGTTCTCCATATAGAAGACCCTGTACTTTCCCATTCAGTGATTAAGAAGATGCCAAATACTCCTGTAGTTTCCCCGTGCAGTGTTCACGAAGATGCCAAATGCTCCATACAGAAGATCCTGTAGTGTCCCATACAGTGTTCACGAAAATGGCAAATGTTTCATACAGAACACCCTGTCGTTTCCCCATACAGTGTTCGCGAAGATGCCAAATACTCCATACCAAAGACCCTGTCGTTTCCCCATGCAGTGTTCACGTTAAAGATGCCAGCCTCCTTACGACAGCTTCGGCTCAATCGCATCTCGAATCAATGCCAGACTCGGCCGTAGTAAAGACCTCCTCTGAGGCCTTAGAATTGATTCTGGCATTGAATAGATGCTGCTGCTGGTGGGTCTACAGTGCCTTTAGGTTGCGCCTTATGGGCATCTGTTTCGGAGGTGTGAGGTGACCGATGGCAGTGCAGTGATTTACGACAAAGGCAGGTAATGCGCACAAGCAGTGGCACTGTGACGAATAAATCTGAGGTTAATCTGTGTCGGGAGCTGGCATGAAGTGTTTCATTGTGAAAGAAGATAACGTGCAGAAGTACAAAATTTTGTCATGGAAATCTCAATAATATTCAATTCGGAATGTGATTTTTTGCGGTGAAGAAGGTAACTGGGCAAAACTTCAAATTCAGAGGTTTCATTTAACCGGAGTTTGGACGCTACCGTGAAGTAGCCGACATAGATGAAGCGATATAGGACAAAGTTCATTGGGACCTACGCGTGATGCCAGATTGAATATACGGACCGAAAATTATTTAGCTAATATTACAAAATATATCAACCGAACACAATGATTCACGCGTGGATGCGTGTCTCCTGGATGCGAAGAAAGAATTTGACAGGGTGAAACACTGGGCGCTTTTTAATCATAGAACACGGTCATGGAGTTTAATATACCAACAGTATATATTATACACACGCACTTAAATCTAAGAAATTTTCACAACCATGTTCCAGTGTTAAAAAAGAAACATTTGACAAAGTGGCCCCAATACCCACTGTTGGCTTGCTGAAATACTGGTATAGGAATCAAGAGAGCTTAGAATGCTAGGGGGAGTCATTCCCCGAGGGCTTCTCTCGCCGTTCCTTTTCTATATTAAGAAAAAAAAAAACATTTGACAAAGTGGCCCCAATACCCACTGTTGGCTTGCTGAAATACTGGTATAGGAATCAAGCGAGCTTAGTATGTTAGGGGGAGTCATTCCCCGCGGGCTTCTCTCGCCGTTTCTTTTCTATATTTTCATTGATCAAATTCACAAGCTTAACGGTAGGAGAGTTGGCTCTGACTTTGGCGGGCGCTGCCATTAATACCAGCAGCTGCACTGATGACATGGTGCTTCTTGCGTCAGATCACAGCTCTTTCCAAAAGCTAGTTTCCGTCTCTGATGGTGGAACTCAGAAGCTTGATATTCTGTGTAACACGGAAGACACTGCATGTATATTGCTTGATGTAGGTTTTGGCACATAATTTTAAGCAGTGTGAAGTTAGGCTATGTACACAGCTTTAAACATTTGGGAAATCTCAATAATGAAAAATTTGAAATGAAGTCGACATGAACTAATATAAAAGTTTGACGTTTCGGAAGCATCCTTCCATTTTCAAAAATCTAATAAAACCTTCTAAGGATATATACCTAACAACAAAATTTTTT
>LQNS02278125.1:29545727-29560523 GCA_001587735.2 Parhyale hawaiensis
CGGTTACGTGCACTGTGGAGATAATTCGCTGCTGGCTCTCTCTTTGGTTGCAAACTGCGGCACCACAGAAGACACCCAGCAGAGTGACTCCACACACGTGAGGTGATGTGAGCAACGTCACCTGCACTTCTTCCGAAGACTTTCAAGGTAACTCAAGGTAAGGTAGGCCTCTGGAGTTCACAAATGGGGCCTTTGGCTGACTGATGGAACTACAATAAAATTATGTCTAGTTAACATGGAAACAACCTCAAACAAAGAACAAACTGTTAATGGTGATGCAGTGCATGTGTCCCTCAGCAAAAAAAAAGCATAAATTGAGCGACATTCACTGAATTTTAGGACACCAAATAGGAGAAGTGAACATAAGTAATCTCATCGATGGCCTATGCTGACGAACTGAAGTTTTTTCTTCATCTATGTATTCCTTGTATTCCTTCCTAATTCAAAAATATGTTCTTATTTACTTTCAGGACTTGCTTCTGCGCAGTTGTCCGTCATTAATAATAGTGTAGCTAAGGACAAAATTAACCGCAAGTAAGACCTACAAACATTTATTCTTTCGGAAATTCCCTAATAATTTATTTTAAATATACTCTGTAGTCGTGCTTCCCAACGTCTCGAGTGGAAAGCAACACCAGGCTCTAAATTTTCCCCTTTGTTTCCCGTTATTTTGTGGCACTACAGCTGGCCGCTCGTGCATTGTTTACAGAGTGGCCAAAACTGAAGCATTAGGCTCCATCACGGCAGCTCTTAAGGTCCACCAAAAACGCGTGTCTGCACTCTGAGCTCTAAAATTCTTGTGTCAGGTATCCTGTTAAATTTTTATCCGGGCGGCATTCGTTACACGCGTCCGTTTTTTTGAGCCTGGGCACAACACGCCAACCACTCCAAGTTTTATAGCAAAGGAGCTATCAAGGCCACAATTTGGAACGGCTGCAAGCAGCCTTAGACCCACTCGCCTTAAGTGATGTACGGTGTATGTGACCAGGTAGCTTTCGTCGACAAAAAGTAACGTTTCGTTTCCTAAAGAGTAGGCAGAAGATTATGAATTATGACGCGTATAGCCTGAAAGAAAGACGAATAACAAATGGTGAAGGTAGCTGCAGTCATTAAAAAATTTTCCCCTGGAATGTAGTTGGAGAATTATATATTGAAAAAAAACGAGCTACTGGAGAATTGAAAAAATGACAAAATGGTAAAAAAATACAAAAAAAAACTTATGATGGATGAGGGACAGCATATTTTTACATAGAGTTGGTAGCGCCGTCGTAGATGGTAGATCCATCTTAAGTGAGCACACGAACGGTAAAAGATTCTGCGAACAATATCCATTAGCACCAGTACAGAATATGATACTGTCAGTCCAGTATGCTTTCAGTAAAATTGCAAAACAAAAGATTCCAAAAAAGCCTTGAAATTTTATGGATTTGGTATGGTTGGACGAAGTACGTTTGGGTGGACAACATACTGTATACTTGGTTACAACGAAGTGCGTTACGCAACAAACGTACGACAAGTTTCGTTAAGATAAATTAGGTGTACGTGGTTATACTACGGCAGATTATGTTAAGCGTAGCATATACATATATATGAAATAATATATATGAACGTGCACTATAGGGAGAATATGGGAACACGGTATATAAACCACATACACCCAGGAGTATGGCCCGCTTGTAAGGTTCAAGGACTGGTTCCGCTAATATTCTAAATATGTTCGCCTTCATATGTGAGGTTAGGTAAGACAAAGGCATGTTCCGCTAACGACCCAAATAAGCTAATGTTAGCTGAACAAGTCGTTGTCGATGTACGCTAATGAATGCTAGCTATTTAGAGCGTTAGCTGAACCAGTCCATGCCACACACAACCTCATGCAGGCAAGCTATTTCGAACATTAGTTGAACCAGTCCTTGCTTCACCTAACCATATGAGAGCCAGCTCCATAACTGTGCTTACAAGTAGCGAGAATGAGTTGAGTGGTGGTTTTATATAGGAATTGGAATTTCGCCGTCTGTTCGTCGGCAAACGTTATTCTTAAGTACATATTCTATTCCAAGTCCCTGCATACCTAAGGTGACACTCTAGCAAGTTACCTTTGATTATGCAAATACAATTTTTTACATTTATTTTTCAAGATAAGTATCGCACTTTGAAACATCAATATTAACTAAATGTATGGCTGTGTTGCAGATATAAACAGCACTTGTAAAATAAATATTTAGCCATTTGCTAAGTTTATCATACAATTTGCTTATTTACGAGTTTTTATCTGTTACCTCAGATTATGCAAAAAGTTAATAAAACATAAAGAGGAAATAACTACAAGTGAACAGGAATATTTTTATTACTCGTCCAAAACCAAGAAATCATAACCAAAACAATTCAACAAACACTGAAAAAAGTTTTCAGTAGTGGTAAACACAAGTTAATTTTGAACATGGCATCTCCATTTTTCATGATTTTTTTAGGGCGATTATCAACAGACTTTGTCAGGTTTGATATTTCAGATGGTGGAATAGAATCTGCAGCTGTTTTTACTGCATTCCATATGCTTACTTTGCTCGAAAACTGCCAACCACCTTCATAGCCCTTCCTTTTGATCATTGCCCAGAGGTTCTTAATGGGATTTACATCGGATCTATTCGCTGGCCAGGAGATAATTCTTTTTGACTTAAATCCGCCATCCGTTAGCCAGTAAGCAGCGTACCGTGCTCGGTATGAGGGAGAGTTATCTTGCTGAAATAACAATTTAGATACGATAGTCTGCTCATCAAGCCACGGCATCAAGTGGGCTTGAAGAAACTGGCAGTACTTTTTTGCATTCAGTTTTACTCCTTCTGGCACTTCAAATGGACCAATAATGGTGTCACCTACCATCCCGGCGCAAAACATTGCAGCTCCACCACCTTGTTGACGCTTAAGCCGTGCCTCTTGAGGTCGGTCATGTAGGACCCATGCTGACTCCCATCCATCTGGACCATCAAGAGTGGCTCTGCATTCGTCAGTAAATATGATAGTGAAGAATTCAGTTTTCATGTTCTCTTCAGCCCATTTGACTCTACTTTATGAGTTTTTGATAGAAGTGATCTTTTAATTACCTTTTTCAATTTTCCTAGCTCCTGCAGAACCTCACATCTTGTCTTGCCGCTTAGTATTAGGACTCGAAGGAATTCAAATATCACCTTACTTGTAGAAAGTTGTTTTCTAACCATAGAAACCTTCAACTGTCGCATATCCCGGCCAGTCAATTTCCTCGTAGAGGCTCTATCCGGAGTTTTCCGGTTGACTTTACCTTCAATTGCATAAGCCTTTAATTGTTCATTGATCACGCTGTAATTCCTTGGAAACTTCGAGTGTTGTTTTACCAGAAGCCAATAACGAGGTCACTTTGATATTTTCTTCGCTGGTTAGACCGCTTTTCTTACCCATATTGACCATAGAGTGATGTTGCACAATCTGGCGTAACAGCAGAGCCCCGTGCGATAAGCAAGTGTTGCCGAAACGTGGAAAATGATTCCCGTTTTATTTTTCTCTGTTTTTATTGTTTAACCCACCTGTGCACTAACTTTTGGCATTTTAAATGTTTGACAGTCATATTGAAAAATAAGCAAAAAAATTATCTATGCATAATCAAAGGTAACGTGCTGTAATAGGTAAGGGAGGAGGGGGGGATGTTCCGTTTATTTGACCCCAAATGGTGAAAATTTGTCATTTTCGCTTTAGAGAGATTTTATCTTTTGATGAGGACAAACCTGTGGCCAAAATATTTTTGCCCTGGGCACATTGGAACACTTCTAGATGGGGGCAAAGTCCCCGTCCGCGGGAGGTAAATTTGGAGAGTCGACAGTTTTCTTTCAGTATAGTAATTTACAGCGCAAACTTACGTGTTTTCAAAATAATTTTAGTCACTGGTGAAAGTGCAGATTGAAAGCAAAGAAGACAGAAAATAGAAAAGCTAAACGTTTTTGTTTGTGGGGAATGGTTTGACGATTGTGAAACTGTCTTTTGTCTTCATTCTAGCACAGAAACTGTAAAAACCTTTTGGATTTGAGTAAGCAATAGAAAAATGCAAGTTTATCCTGAAATTCGACGATAAAAAGAAAATGAAAAGGAAAGCGGGAAAATTTCCAGGAACAAAAAGATTTTCTTCTCCGATTTTACATACCGGGTGCAATTTTTGTTGTAATCGGACTGTAAATAAAAAAGTATCAAAAAAGCATAGGCCCCCCTGGAGGACACAGACCCGTGTCCTCTTTTTGGAGGTTGTCCATGAAACAAAACTGATGATAATATTTTGGTGAAGATGAAAAAAGAAACTCATTAATTCAGGACCAATTTCAATATTTCCTCAACATTGCATTGTTTGGTGAAGGTATACGCTGTTAAAGCGCTTCTCCAATTTGTACTATTTTTAAATTCAATTTGTGAGCTTTACAAAACTACGAAGACCGTGTTTACCTAAGAAATAATTTCTTCCGACAAGTTGTTCTGAAGGAATGATACTAAATAAAGACCTGGAGTTCAAAAATGCTTATAATCACAGAATGATTACAATGTGTATTATTTTGCTGTCGACAATATATCCAGACATTAGGAAGCACAGTTTACTAACGTCACAGGACATAACGAAACGTAGTATATACAAAATAAACCCATTTAACAATTAACCAGAGTTTACTACACGTACTTACATGTAGTTACCTGCACGTGTGAATCGACAAATGAACTTCACACCATATGTTGAGTAGCAATGAAATAATTCGCAACACCAGATTATAAAGCTAGAGGGCTGAATTATACTGAAAAAACAGAAACAAGTTGCGACAATGAAGTAAATTCGCTATTTATGCACGCACAAGATGGTAGTCTCTAGCATTCAAACGACTAAGTAATTTTCAATGCCTCAATAAACAAAATAAACTGTTTGCTGCATGTCATCCAAGGCGGATTTTCTACCGCTAAAGTTGGGAAGAGAAAACCGGTTACATGCTTCTTGTTTCGTGGAACTGAGTTTCTTCAACCTGGTGCCTTTTTCCGCTGCATTCTTAAGTGGATTTTACCGTAGATAAAAAAAGGCTTTAAAAATCGTTAAACGACCCTGGGAACAACATCGAATGAACAGCATCGCAAAACATTGCTCATACCATCGCTCAGCACCACGTAATGTTCAAAATTATTGGTCCAATGTTCAAAACTACAATATGAAGCATGCGTAGCATCACATAATGTGGTCTGGCCCTGACCAAAATTTGCAGAGAAAACACTATGCACTATTGCCTCTATGCTGGCATATTAATCAATTTTATGAGGCATCATACAAACGCAAAGTGCATTTCCGTTATTGCGATCTGTCCGCAATATTCTCGTGTTTATTGCGAAGGAAGAAATATTGTGATGTGCTCGTGATAAGCTTCCTGGATATCAACAAATTGCCAGAATAAAAGAGTATATAGTTTTACTATTTCTTTCCATATCAGTTTACATTGAATTCGAAAATTTATTTCAGGAAAGGAAAACGCATGAAACAGGTTAGATGATTTTGCTCGATTTTTAAATTACGATAATATAGACAATATTCTAATCTGAATCTTTTTATCCATTTGGATCTTCATCAGCTTTTGATTCTGGCTTTTCTAAGTTCTTTAGTGAGCATGGAATAATATTAAAGGAAGAAAAATGTTACGTTTCCTGGAAGTTTAGAGTTCTGATAACCAGATCATTTTATGCTGTGGAGGGTTATTAGTTTACTCCTTACAAATAACTATAGAAGGCACCGGCTGAAGCTATTGATATCCTATGATCGAATTTTAATTTTGCCCAGCTCAGTTAAAAAAAGAGAGTTCTATATTTTTCTTAGCATTCAGACAAATTATTTTAGGTACATCTCACATTGTGTGTGTTGAGTCACCAGTCAGCTTATTGTATCACAAAAGGAAAATAACCGCAGATTTCGCTTGACAGACGTACAGTAGAAGTCACACGATACATCTTGACGGATGCCCATTTTTGAATGGACCACGAGATGTATTAAGTTAAAAGTTCATTATTTAATAAAATTAGGTAAATACTCACGAAGATGCGCTTGTGAGTTCCCCGGGCAAAAAAATTAGTGACCTGTTACTAATAAGGTGTAGGACCTTCACGAGCACGTATCACAGCTGCAGTTCTGGAAGGCATGGAGTCTACAAGATTTTCAATGTACACTTGATCTATTTTGAACCGCTCTTGCATCAATTGATTCCTTAAATCAGCCAAAGTACGTGGAATATCTTTTCGGCGCCTAACTTGTCGTTCAAGATGGTCCCATGAATTCTCGATGGGGTTCATGTCTGGACACTAAGCCGGCCATTCGAGGTGCCTTACATAGCCAAAATGGTCTTCATGTCAATCCATGACCGATCTAGCCCGATGTGTACGGCAGTTATTATCCAGGAAGATTGGCAAAGTACCAGTTCGATCCTCATGCAGATATTGTGCAAATGGCGCAACTTGGTCATTCAACAAATCAGTGTAGCCTTCCTGATTCAGTTTGATGGTTATTTCAAATAAAGGACCCACTTTATATTAAGTAAAACAGGCTCAGAACAGGACAGACCCACCTCCTGCTTGTATTGCCACAAACACACAGGCTTCGTTTAAAGCTTCATGTAGTAACAGGTGACCAATTTTTTGTCCAAATATAATCATTTGTGCCATTTCACAGAACAGCTTCTGTAATTTTCTCGAAGGTCTGCTTATAACTTTTTGAATTAGGCTGCTCACAAACATGCAGACAAACATTAGTCAAACACACAAATAAACCAACCGATCATCACTAAAATTTAATTATTTATATCTATCTACATTACAGCCAATTCCAGTAAATTTCATAAAGATCCGTTAGTAACTTTCAGAGTCATTTTGCTAATAAGTATAAAATTTAACATAGAGACCAACAAACAAACAAACAAAAAACAGATAGTCACAAGAATTTGGTCATTTGCTCTTTGTATTATACCAAAGCAACTCGTGTAAATTTCATAAAAATCCGTCCATAACTTTTTGAGTTGTGGTATTAGCAAAGAAAAATAAGTCAGGCAAACACCAACGGATGAACAGATCTTCATCAAAAGTTAATCATCTGTTCCTCCCAACATACCTAACAATCCCTGTGAATTTTGTGATCTTCATCCGTAATTTTTGAGTTTACTTAGTGACAGACAAACAAACAGCCTCGATGAAAACTGGAAGTAATTAACTTCATCGCCCTAACCTGAATGCGGTGTTTTGAGAGTAGGTAAGGCAATGAATATTTAGAATGTCATACTTAATAGAACGAAAATTTGTATTCACTACCATCATACAAGTTTGGACAATTCAGGAACGTATCACTAGCGGCATCAATAAACGGAAGGTTGCCTGACAGTCAGAAAGGACTGGACGAAACTGTAAGAAGCGTTGTCAGAGATGACGGCCTAGCAGGGGTAACAAAATATTACGTACCTAGGTTTTTTCTTTCTTTGCTGTGCGAGAAACAAGGCTGTTCTAACAATACGCAGCGGCATTTTGAAATGCTACAAGTATAATAGCTGTAGAATCAATAGATTTCCTGGACTCTTATCATAAAAAGAAAACCATGCAGACGAAGCAGCTGCCAGGGGTTCTGTGCACTGTGGAGATAATTCGCAATGAATTTCCTATTGTAACAAGCTACAACCTTACCTGCAGTCGGTGGGAAACCAATGTCATTACGAATGCTTTCAGCGGGCGGCACGAAGAACACAATCTGAATCTCGTCTCAAGAACCTCATGGTACTGTATATGATGTGCGCGTTTGGTGGATGTTGTAGGTATTAGGCCGTAATTTCGGGTAAATTGGACTATATTCGGGTTTAATGCCGGGTAGGTTATTGGAGGCAAGGACTGGTTTTTTTTCTTTTCCATTTTAAAATTTGAACGATCCACCAAACGCGCAGCGCGATCGATCGATCGCGCAAATCCACCAAACGCGCACAACATATATACCCAAACACGAAACCCGCTCAGGATAGAAGAGGTAGAACACATCTAAGGTTGCTAGTTGAAGTAGAAATGCAAAGAATCCATTGTGGGTAGAGCAGCCAGAAGTATCGAAGGCTTAGAACTAGTTCTAAGTTAATCAGTGTATGGGTGGCCTTGCGGGCACGACCCCCATAACACTGGATGGACGACAAGGCATCCAATTGTTCAGGAATATTTACGCATATATTCCAACTTATACCTACGTAGGTGCGCAATAGACTTAAGTTATGGGTCTCTACAGGAAACATCTGCTCGCTCCTTATTGGTCGTAAGAATCCCAACTCTGTATCTACGACATTCATATGATAGACTTGGGCAGGCGTATAGCAACTTTGCTCGGTTATGACCAGGTACTGCACCGCTTATTAGATAATAAGGTGGCGATCAAAGTCCCTTAAAATTAGAGGTGGACTGAACG
Organism: Parhyale hawaiensis; assembly: GCA_001587735.2. Classification (NCBI taxonomy): domain Eukaryota; kingdom Metazoa; phylum Arthropoda; class Malacostraca; order Amphipoda; family Hyalidae; genus Parhyale; species Parhyale hawaiensis. Next base: position 29,554,186 of record LQNS02278125.1, read on the forward strand.
AGCGATGCTCTGCAGTTGATATCCTATGGTATTGAAGAAATAATGTAAACCACTCCTATGAAGAGCGGCACCGTAGTGATGTCTGCCATGGGAACTCGAAATTATGTATATAATAAAATGATTTGAAGTAACATCACTTAAAAGCGAAAATGAAGCTTTGCGTAAGATTAGATCCCAGTTTCATGTTCCTATTGGCAAGTACTGCAGTTTTGTAACCTACAATGCAGTATGCATACATAGGTGTAATTGCATGAAAAATCAAATCATAAAATTAAGTCTCTTGATGGTTAATGCAGTTTGTAGAGAGAAATACACTTGTATTGTCGTACTTAGCCTTCTTCCTTCTAGTGTTCCTTACACTGGAAGATACTATTCTAACATAAAATATCTACATGTTCCATTTAAGGGATCCTAGAAGGAAAGAGGTCAAGGTGAAAAAATTCTTGCGAGCGATTGCATTCTTTGTTTAAGCATTCATAGACACAACTAGGGCGTTTCAAGGTATAAGATGGAACAAGGAGTATGTAATAGAAACGTGAAACCCATGCTTGAGAGTGTTCCCATTCAGGATCAACGTACATGGGAACGATAACCCCTGAGGGGCTAACCTAACCTTTCCTATAATCGATGATCCTTCCTATACCCCTTGAAGGGTATTGCATAGTTTTCACAGGGAAACTATGACAGCTATGTGTAAAATACGTCTCGTACGTAATATTTACACTAGTTCCGTGATTTCTGAAGCTTCTCTCCCATTATTTTCTCGGTGCTGGCCTTCCTCGGCTCTTGGTCTTACAATTCACAGTGTTAAAGTAACGAGTTGAGTAGTTTAAGTCCCGTTTTCACAACTAAGGCGAGCTCACAGAGCAAGAAAGAATAAACATCTAGTATGTCGACAGAAGCTGAGAACCCGTGGACGAGGGTGTTGTCACACAGCATCAACGCGCATGGGAAAAGCAATTCGGGAAAGAAGAGGCAGAACAAAGGAAAGTAACATCAGTAGATGTATGAAAACGCATAGAAGCAAAGTGGATACGAAAGACAGTAGTCCCAAATGTCTAGCTAATGGCTCAGTTAACCTATATAAGCCCTTGGGGTCGCTGCTCCCCATAACATAGGATAGGCGAACCTAACTAGCCTAACCCAAGAATTATGAGACTAACAGGTTAACCCAGGGGGTGGAGCCAAGCTGTAGTGCATCACGGGTAATTAGGCGTGAGACGTCATGAAGTTCAGGTAAGATAATTCGCAGCTATTTTACAGTGTTTCTCCATCATTTCATTTGGGCCTCCAGAGTATCCTACATGTCCTACAATCATTATAGTTCCACCAAAATATGTATCAAAGCATCTATGAACATTTTTAGCTCTCTGAAGGACAAGTTTTTGAAAGAACGTTGGTTAAAAGGCTTGTAAAAAAGCAGATGAATTCAACCGGCAAATGCCCGCATGTATCAGAAGCACTTTTAGAGCCAAGTTTATCGTCTTTAAAATGCAATAAACCAAGTGAGTTTTATCGAGAGTAAAATGGCGATCTAAAAGTGGATTTATATGAGTGAATACCGCATTGTTTTCGATTTATTTTCGTGTTCTACCAATGATCTGCTATCCTCTTTAATTTCAAACCGCTGCAACTAAAATTGGCTCAACGCGAGCGATTGAACGCCGAGATAGAAAATCTTTTCTACAATATTAAGAAAACATTAAAGGAAAAAATAAATTTTTACTTTCCTTTCGGTGAAGTAATATTAAAACAAAAGTCTATGTATAATACGCAGAAGCCACACAATCGTTCGGTAAAATTAAAAAAAAAAAAACATCAGCTCCTAAACGCTGCGCACGTTACAGTAGCAGTAGGGTCGCGTCCGACTCGAGTCTTGCAAAAAAAAAAAAAAAAACACAACCGTATTCTACACACCTAAACTGTTTCACGGAATGGTGTTGAAACTGGCGAATGTTAATTACATACTTTTTCTAATAATACTGTAATTTTTACGATTAGGAGAGGCCGACGTGTACGCGACGGCCACCGTGGGGAGTGCATCCCTCGGCTCACCCGGGAAGCCAAGGACGCTATCACCCGCCGTGACCACCTCCGCGCCACTACCCCTCAAGACCCTGCCCTTCCTCTGTTGCGGTATGAAGCTGATCTCCCGACCTTCAGTGCCGCCAATACCTCATCTCCGCCCTTCGTCCCTAGTACCCAGCCCACTCTGTCGTCACTGCACAGGCCGGTCGTCGACGCAACCGCCAAAACCTGGCAGCCAGATTCCACTCTGACGTCAACCACTTGCTAACAGAAAATATCATGCCATCTGAAGAGTACCGTGCAGCTATCTCCTTCCTCCATCGATCTGCCGTGCGAGCTTCACTAGACCGTCCCCTGTAAGCAAGGTTTTGGGCCCCGTTTCACCTGAGATCTCACCTGAGGAGACCGCTCTTCCACGATTTTCCCGCTCTACCTTATCGCAGCTACGCTCAGGCTTTTGCTCGGCCCTGATGGCTTACCCCCACAGGGTCGGAAAAGCAGACTCACACTCCTGGCCTAATGCCACAGTGGTCCTCACACTGTGAACCACCTAGTCAAATATCCTGCCCATCCCACCCTAATCTTTCCCACCTCTCTATGGGACAATCCTTTATCTATACTTCACTTCCTGTGCCCTCTTCCTTCCTTTTCATACCTTCCGCCTCTTGCGCGATCCCTTCCGGAGCCTCCCACTGCGTAACTACAACAACAGCGCGCACGCGACGGCACAGCTTAGGCTAACATTTTACCGAAACTCTCCGACCGGGTGCATGCCTCTTACGGAAAAACAACCTAAATAAAAATAAAATTTTATGCTTCAGAGAGCTAAAAAAAAAACCTAGATGCTTTGATACATATTTTTGAGCAACTATAATGATTGTAGGACATGTAGGACACTCTAGAGGCCCAAATGAAATGATGGAGAAACAATGTAAAAGAGCTGCGATTTACCGTACTTGAACTTTATGACGTCACACGCCTCTTTACCCATGATGCACTACAGCTTGGCTCCGCCCCCTGGGTTATCTTGTTAGTCTCATAATCCTTGGCCTAACCCCATAGCTCATGGCCCATCTTATGCTCCCTAAGAGGGTGCGAGAGTATTGGTACTGTAAATGATTCCAGAAAAAAATGTTCATAATTTTACCGTATTACTGTAATAAAGTTTGCCCAAACACTAGAAAAAGATGGCAGAAAAGTGTCAGAGAATGCAACTGAATTAAGGAGTTTATTAAAAAATATGATTGATCGAAGGGCAATTAGCTACCCATAGACAAGGCACGTGGTGTTATTAATTTCAATATAGGTTTTACCTGGGGCTACAATACTATGACTCGGAACGTCTTGCCCATAATCTCACACTAGCACAACGAAGTTTAGGGTAGCAAATCCTACAAAGTATTCGCATGTCCTCTCAGTTAAGGTAGCAAACGCTTTTCCGCTTCCACAGCATCAAATTCAAGGCAATACATCTAATCTTCAACATCATCGGTGTTAATGGAACACATCTAACGTCTGCATCATTTGTGCTGAACTTCTACATCATCACTGTTAATGTAATAAATTTTTACTTCTACGATCTCGCTGTTACTGTAACACATTCACACATGGTACAGCCCTTGAACCAACTAAGTTACAGCTTCCCACCACACTCGTACTCGTGCTGTCTATTACTGAGAAAAACCAGGGTTAATGTTCATCAAGTTTGGCTTAGGTTGACTTCAATTTCTTTCGCTCATATTTTCCAGTTTCCAGGTCATTGACAAGTCCCATTGTTAATTACAATTAATTTCACTTTATCACAGAAAACCCTGCCTATTGTATTCCTAAAGAATATATAGCAGGTAGCCTAATTTCAATAAATATACAATCCGCTCATGTTGTGCAATCTAACTAATAACGTGAAAGTCAAAAACTAGGGCCAACGTCATTGCTATACGCAATGGCGTGAAATCCCATTTAGTCTTAGAAAGATGAACGACCATGAGAGGTTCCCAAATTCGTTTCAATGTACCTACATTCTCAGATATTTCTATTCCCAAACTGAAATGCTACAAATTTTGTACTATTTGTTACTATTGCACTAATCAGTATACTTACCAATCATAAATGTACTGATGGGACAGGAGAGACATATTTTACCTAGCTTATTTAGTTAATTTTGTGGTTGAACAGCTTGGGTATCAACTTAACGAATAGCGTTACGTGATTGTCTTACCAAAAGTACCTTAATATCAGCTCAATGCAACGTGCAAGTTCATCATCCGCAGGCACAAGTTGTTCATGAGAAATGGCAATACAAATACAATATTCTCAATATCATGAGTGAGCTAGAGTAATTAAAACACGAAGAGTGAAATCCGTAGAATTTTTCGGTTTAATATTCACCGTTTCAATATCTGCGTTAACAACGATGTCAGCACAAGCTCATAAAAAGCTGGCAACACAGTTAAGATCGATGAGGTTAACTTGAGTAGCGAATCAGTCAACACGAATCTAGCAAACATTGCAGTGGGAATTGATCAAAAATCGCATAAGTGTACAGGAGCTATAACTAAATAAGATGGAGGCTGTTTATAGTAGCCGATGTAAGAGCCACGGCTAAGCAGGGTGGAGGTGGCGCAGAGCTGCCAATGTTGCGGTTCTCTACAGCGTTCATTAAGGAAGCTAGTGACCGTTAGCGCGGCAATGGCCAACTGATGCTTCATTACCGTGCATCTGTGCGGCCTCGCCGGCTTCGTTGTAAGCGCCAGGCTTAGGCCAAATTCATCCATAAAAAGGGCTTGACTTAATTTTACTTCTCCCGTAGCAATAACACTGCTGGGTGCGTACTGTGTGTAACGCTGCGGTCGCGTTTGGAAAAGAGCTAACGGAATGAAAACTGATCTATTTATATGTTAGATGGATAAAGAGCATAAAGAGCATCGAAAGATAAAGTAGGCTGATTTAAGAACGGGACATTACTGTATGAGGTTCAATTCTAACATGCTAATAACTAGCTGACTAACCGCTATGCAATCCTGCAGTAATGCTTGGTCCCGATCCCTCTGTAACTGGTGCTATTCCTGAAAAAACTAATTTTTGAGGAGATTCGGCAAGGCTAACTCGTTTCATTCAGTAGAGTGACCAAGTAATTTTGTACATTTTGACCAGTGGAGTGACCAAGAAATTTTGTAGATTTCGTACAGTGGAGAGACCAAGGAATTTTGTACATTTCGACCAGTGGAGTGACCAAGGAATTTTGTACATTTCGACCAGTGGAGTGACCAAGGAATTTTGTACATTTCGACCAGTGGAGTGACCAAGGAATTTTGTACATTTCGACCAGTGGAGTGACCAAGAAATTTTGGCACCTTAAAATACTGTCACAGAACTCCTCAGCCACTACTCAATAAAGCAATGTTATCTTTTCAATGTGTTATAGCATAGCAATTTACTTCTTGTCGATAAAATTCACTTTTAACAAGAAAAAATTAATTCCTCTCCAACTTTTGTACCTGCTATGGAAAAAAACAACTCAGGGTAATAGTACGGCTGGGATGCAATCCTTAGCTAGGTAATTAATTATAATAGAACAGACACAGCCGTCACTCGCAATTAATTACGGTATGTTAGAAAATGCATGGCCGTTGGTGGGAGTTAATTACACTAAAAAATACGCCATAATATTATAAGGAAATAAGTGCAATAGCAAATACTCGATCTTACAGGGCATTAATGCTATTAAGTACGCTACAAAATGTACGACCGTTGCCAGCACTTACATGATTACACTAGAAAGTACCAAGTCGTTCCCGCTAAGCATTTACTGTAGCAAATAAACAATCGTCACCGGCCATTGATTACACTGTAAATACACAATCTTAATTGCACATTAGAAAATACACACTCGTTGAAGGAAACTAAGTTACTTTCAGATTAGACGGAATCTAATTAGGCTGCAATGGAAAATACACATACGTCGCTGGCAATTAACTGCCCTAGAAAATTCACAGCCATTACCAGAAAGTGCAGTAGAGAAGCTACATTGCAAAGAAAATGTACATTCATCGAGAGGAAACAAGTGTAATAGAATATATAGATATTTCACGGCAATATAAGATTCCCAACTAAGCAATAAATGGTACATTTCAGCAAATTCAAAAGGAATTTACTTCTCAGGTACAGGGTAAGGAAGACTGGAAAGCAAACACCCAGTCGGAAATTATGGTTGTGATTATAGTAGAACAACTATGATTATGGTCGAGACTTTGGTTGTTTATTATCGATATATCCTCCATATTCAACCATTTATGGGGTGCAGTATGGTA
>LQNS02278125.1:29561739-29580521 GCA_001587735.2 Parhyale hawaiensis
AAAATCAACGGTATGTTATGGTTGACATATCTACCATACTGTTTCATCATCCATAATCGACTTTAATCTCTCATACACTACTATATTCTACTATAATGACAACCATAATTTCCGACTGGGCAGTGCGTAGCTAACATAGCTAACTGAGAAGTAATTAATCCATTGAGGAATTGCGGTAATAATCCAGCGGCTTTGATTCGACGAAACACTGAAAGCGCTTGAGCTCATTTCCCTGACGAGGGAAAACGCTGAAGGTCTTTTTTGTTGCATAAGCAATGAGTCAAAATAAGGTAATGGGAGGATGCTGTGAATAACTGAATAATGTGCAGAATAATCAACTGGTGGTGGCCAGCGCGTGCAGTTATGGCGCAACGGGAAAAAATTAGCGATGATGCCGTTCTCTGTTTATTTGTGGTCCTGACTTTGTTGACCAAAAATGCATTGCACTTCTCCGCTTAATAAAAGCCTTAATCGTACATCCATGATTCTTAGAAAAAATAAGGGCGTCACCAATTTCAATTTGCCAACGCTTGATACCTATCCTGTTTGCGTCTTTAGCTGTAAGCAAAGCAGCGTTGTAATGCATTATTGAGAACACTATCAAATTCGCTTCTAACATTTTAAGTTTAAAATTACCTATATCTCAGATAAGTACTAAACATGTAAATTTTACTAAACGTCTGTGAACTTTATTTACTTGCTTGTCTTTATTTGCTTGTTTCTTTACTTGTTGATTTATTTACTTGTTTGCACACGGATTCTTCGCTTTAAGATAGGAAGAAATTCGAGCGTTGAAGATTTAATTTGGTTGTATCCGTGTTATGAAAGCTGAACCTGAGCCCGGCTGCATGAACGTGTATGGTAAATTTAAAAGTGATACAAGAAATACAACTGGAATGCGTAGAATATAATATATTTACCCTTGCGAAGAAGCTGGCGATGGTGACCCGTACGGTTAGGGGCGCACGATCAAATAGAGTGGTCCATGACCAGCTGAATAGCACCTTTTTTTTTTCCTTTGATGCAAAGAAGATGGTACTAGTGACCCAACAGGTCACAGGCTGTCTAGTCTATAATATCATTCTGCTTGAAGCTCCATCCGTCCGTCCATGTGTCTACACGTTACGCTTTTCAGTATTAGGGGTAAATTGAATTTGAAAGAAGCTCTGATTTTCGCGGGAGGAAGTTCAACCATAGCTGTCTTCCATTCACTTCTTGAAATTTTTCTGTCAGTTTCTAAGCTAAGAGATGAAGATCAGTTCACTCCTAAGATATATACTGCTTCGCTTGTTTTTCACGCCATGTTATGTCCACTTTACTGATGGCTGATGACAATCTTAAATAGGGCCAGATGCATAGCTAGAATACGGTGCGGGAGAACAGAGTGGATATTGTTGTACATCTCGACTCTAAAATATTTTTTGAAACGATTGTGGGACATCTAAGGAAATATAACGACATCTTGAGTACAGAGGGTTCTACTGCCGTGACTCATGAATTTCGCCGAGTCTATTGTTGTATAGCTATCGCGTTAAACAAAGCTGAATAAAGATGGGCTGCTGATCAATATCAACGGGTCCCGTAATAGTGCGAAAAAAATCGGATTCGCCGACAAAAATTGGAACTAAGTTTATGAAGAATTCAATTATCTGTAAACTTTGGAAAACAGAGTTTAGCAAAGACGTGCAAAATATCTTTATAGAGACACAAGTGTGAATATTTTGCCGACAGAACATCACGAGATTCACAAATGGAATCAGAATACTAAGAGAGGTTAGACAAGGTGAAAGGTAGACGGACCTCACCCCGTCTAAACTATATAGTCTGCCGCTTTACCCTGTCTACCGCTATGCAGTACGTCTACCTTTCACTTGTCTACCCTCTCTTAGTATTCTGATTCCATTTGTGAATCTCGTGATGTTCTGCCGGCAAAATATTCGCACTTGTGTCTCTATAAAGATATTTTGCACGTCTTTGCAAAATTCTGTTTTCCAAAGTTTAAAGATAATTTAATTCTTTATAATCTTAGTTTCAATTTTTGTCGGCGCATCCGATTTTTTTTTTTTTTCGCACGGGACCCGTTGACAATGATCAGTCTTCCTGAACGTCGCCGATGTTTGAGCATAAAGTCTCTTGGTTAAAACTCAGCAAACGACCGCTGGCACCTCTGGACATGCATTGTCCCATATACAACACATATGTAATTGCTGCGTGTGCAGAAAATGGATTTGTGCATTCTTGGAGTATATATATACAGTGTCTCAGATGATCCTTATTAATATCCACTGCTAATGGGTTAAATCAAATAAATCAACCTGATACAGCTAACGATCGTCTCCAAAACAGTGATTGAGACATTAAGAAGTAAATTTAACACTTAAGAACTTATATAAGGCTACTGAGGTGATGACAATAAAAACAGAACTTTCTTTCCAACCTAATAATAATAAGGATAATTTGATGCATCCACAACAGGAGTTGTTTCGTGGTAGCTAATTATTATACACTGTAACAGCACATTAGACTGATGGAAATAACACACGCAAAATCCTAGAGTATAAAAAGCATTTGCTCGAAGGATTAGGACTTGCCAAATGAGACAATCTACAGCGAGGTCAGGACCGTTTTAGGATTCAAACGATTTCCATAGCAACCATTAAACTTGGTCCTGAATGGCTACTAAACGGCGGTCATGTGAAACCACACGAGTCTCTACTGAATAAGTTCAGCAGTTGTACAGAATTTAGCGTGAGGCGGGGATCATTGTAATGTTTAGCTCTGAATGCTCTAGTGGGGCCAGCTTCTGAAGTTCTTCGCTATTCGGCATAAAACGAATAGCAAAGGCATTGTAATGTTTAGCTGCTAAATTTAAAGCCAGTGTAACTTGTGAAGTTGCAAGAGAGATGTTTTCAGTTGGAGAAACGCCCAAAATCGTAGGGCATTTGGGATAAGAAGAACGACTGTCAGCTTTGCTACACAGTTGCAGTTGGTGTCACTTACGATGTCCTTCGCTATTTTCATAGAATGAGTTGCGGATGCTTTGCAACATTTAAATGTCAAATGCACAACCAAGGAATTTCCTAAATCGTAGGGATGACATTTCTAGTCTCTGTAACTAGGGTTGAGGAGTCGGATAGCTCAAGTCCAACGCTGACTCCTGGTCCTCCAGTTTTTCCGACACCGACTTCTCGCCTTTCAGTTTTTGCGTTTCTGACAGCAGACTCTGACTCCTTGATACAATTAGCATTTAGCATTCCCATTACTTTTACTGTTGTTGGCAAAATATGCACACAAATTGGCTTAAGAGAGTAATTTTCACATTTACAATATTTGGCATCATTTTTAAAATTTATTTGTCAAAATCCGTACAGAAAATAATCAGTCAAGAGATAACATTAGGTGACAAAGGGTCGCACAAGCTGTTTCTGCTTCTATGTAGGACCTAAAATGTTGCCCCAGACGTAGTTATCCGTGGGACTTCCAACAAAGAAAACAATATAAACTATACATATACGTTCATGAAAATTACAAGATCTAAACCGCATACAGATTAAATTTTCACGAAATGCAACCTCTAGGAAAGAAAATCAGTGGCGGCATAATACTGCTGTTTTAAAGGTTGTTTTGAATCACTAAATCTTCACTAATGTTGTTAATCAACTGAACTAATTGAAAAATTGTTCCTCGTATCTCAACATTGAGTCTAACAGCGGGAAGGATAAATTTCATTTCTCTCGTGTTATAATTATGTTGAGGCAATCGAGGTAAGAAATATTTTGTCATACGAGAGATTGCATTAGCTATTTACTCATTTGAGCCTGACTGAAACGCATGTAGTATAGAAGCCGCTGGAATTCCGCTAGTATCAAATTTTCCGGTCCTCAGCTGCTGCTGTGTGATGCGTAATAATTGCGTTACATTCGAATGAAGAACATACCAATAAGTAGTAGTAAAAAATTTTACTAGCGCATCAGGAATGCGATGTCTATATCGCGCCGAACTATTCCTGAGGTTTAACCCAGGCTCGTGCGCCACTAGGGCGCGAAGTACGTCTTGTCTCAAATTATCAATGATTTTTGTCTCGGCTTCTCTGCCGGGAGGTCTCAGATTCTAAGTGGTCAGTGCGCTACTGACCGGAAAAAGGTGCAAGTTGTGCATCCCCAACCCCCGGTCAAGGCTGAGCGATTTCGCTTAGCTAAGCCGCGCAGGAGAAGGAACGAAATACAAGAAGGTAGAGGTCTAGCGGGAATAGGTCGGCCACCTTGATTAGCCGCCCACCTCCCGAAACAGAAGGGTAAGTATTGAGAGCCCACCTAGCTTTGCAAAACTAACCTTGTCAGCAGGAACTGCGGCAAGCTGCAACATCCCCTGCGGAGAAGGCACAAGGGACTCTTGGGGTTGTGAGGCCCCAAAACATCCCAATAATAAACGATTGTTTCCAAACCTTGAATCCGATGGTAATGTATTAGTATGAAATCGGAAAGAAGCAAAGTGAGAACAAAAGATATTCATTCCCAAGGCCTGGCTAATGGCTAAGATAACCTACACGATTCCCTTATCGTTACTGTTCCCAATAACATAGATTGGGTGAACCTAAGCTAACCTAACATTTTGACCTAACATTTTGGCCTGTGACCCATCCTATGCCCCTGAAGGGCTCAGTACGCTCCCAATGGCGGGGAAATCAGATGGGAGGCATCTCTAATAAACAAAAAAACGAAAGAAGAAGGATACAGAAGAAAGAAAACACTTGAAGGAAGGTCTCTTCCGTGCCGTCCCCTCCCCTCCCAGCCACCATTCCACGGCCCACCTCGCGAAACAGAAGGAGAAGTGTAGAGAACCTACCTAATTTATCCAACTAACCTCCTCAGTAGGAACTGCGGCCAGCTGCAACATCCCCTGCAGAAAATAGTACTCGGCACTGCCCCTGGGTGAAGTTACTTGTGTAACATAACAGTTGTCACACATCATTACTCATTTGAAGGCGTAAAAAAAAAACTATGCCTCAATATTAATTGCTCCACTCTAGATAATATTACTATTGAAAATCGGAGAATAAGCTAAAAATATTCAACAATCACAAGTAACAAAGAGTAACACTGCATACATAACATTGAAGCAAGTACTTTAATTAACTTTCGCCAGACGTTCTCGATGCGTACTTTTAAATTCGGCCTATTGAATAAAATGCACTAGAGATTTATAATGTAAATTTCCATAATATTAGGTTTATTGAACAAAATAGAAGACAACTATGCGCAATTACTCAGAGTAAACAAAATTCTTTTGCTGTTTTCATTTAAAATAAATTTAGTCTTATGAACAAATCGAGAGAGCTCACTAAATAAACTTTCGATGTTAATTATTGTTGCATGAAAATACAACGATTTGTGCAAGTGCAAGATATTACATCATTCATAAATATAACATAGTTGCTTACGAGGCTAATACTTTTAATGAAAATACTGAACATCAAAGCTCCAACGAAGATCAAAGTTCCACTGACAAAGCATGCGATTTGGCAAGATATGAGGAAACATAATTTTTGGAACAGGTAATTTCTAAGCGATTTCCTGACGTAAAATAAATGTAATCAATTAAAATGCCTTCCTAGAACTGAACTCATTTGCCATCACTCGGGTCTAGTTCCTCATTTTCCAAGAGGTCCCCAAAGAAGTTTTCGCTTCCTGAGAGGCTGTTGCGCGCCGTCACATTCGTCTTGAGTTGCTACGGTCCTGGCGTCAGGGACTCGTCTATATTTCTCACCTCAGAGTGACGGGAACACGGCTAGCCTGTTACCGAGGCTGAGACGTCGGGTGCTGCCTGGACAGTGGACACTGATTCTGGGCTGGACTTCGGTTCTTCGTGGACTTTGGCTGGACTTTGGTCCCGATAGCTAAGCACTGGTTCCTGGTTGGGCATTGGTTCATGGCTGGGCATTGGTTCATGGCTGGGCATTGGTGCCTGGCTGGGTATTGGTTCCTGGTTGCACATTGGTTCCTGGTTGAACATTGGTTCCTGGTTGAACATTGGTTCCTGGCTGAACTTTGGTGCCTGGTTGAACATTGCTGTCTGATTGAACATTGGTTCCTGGCGGGACATGGGTTCTGGGCTAGACATAGGTTACTGTCGGATATTGGTTCTTGCTGGGTGAGCATACTGTTTTTGCTTGGGCACTGGTTCTTGGCTGTACATGGTTGTTGACTGGGTAGTGTTTTTATTTTTAGTGGGCAATGGCTTACGGCTGACCAGTAGGCCCTTCGTTGGCCCCAGGTTTGTTGTTTGTCGTTCATTATTAGCTGAGCCCTGGTCATTGACTCCCGGTTGGCTATTAGTTCATACGTGACTCTTTGTGTTTGGTTGATCAGTGGCTCCCGGCAGATCAAATGCTTCCAGCAGGCGCTATGTGCTGGCTCGTCATTAGCACATGGCTAACCAATAGATCTCGGTTGGTCAGAGACTCCTGCTTGAGCACATTTTTTCAACTGATCAAAAGTTCTTGGCTGATCACTGGTTCTAGGTCGATCCTTGGTTCATTACTGTTGTTTAGCTCTGCGTGCCCACTTTTTCTTGGCTAATTTACGGTTTTTGGCAGGCTCCGGTGCTTAAATGACCACTGGGTCTTGGCTAGCCACTTGTGCTTGAGTGGCACTGACTGTACATAAGCTGATTGCCTATGTTTGGGCAGAAGCCCGTTTTGATATCATATAAGACAGAAAGTTGACTACTGGTCGTTGCCTGACAACGACCAATGGATGACTACATACTACCAAGCAATTAACTTTCAACTGGCCGTTGAGCTAATATGCATTTGGAAGATTAACTGATGGTAGTTATTTGTAGAATAATGTTACCCTTGTTATTTGTTGCCTATTTATTGCAAGCTTCGAGGTAGACTCTCACAAAGATCTTAAGTGGCGAGTGTCACATTTTAATGAACTGAGAACAACAGCGGTGATGCGCGGGCACAATTGTTACCGCTAATGAGGGTCGCATCGTAAGAAATTTTTCAATGTTTTGTTCATTAGCAGACCGAATCGTACGCTCTATCCTAGTCTTTCTTAACCCGCGTTCGCTCCATACAGTCTTTTGTTTTCCGTAAGCAGCGCAAAGTGTTGGAACGTTCCGATGGATCCTCTCGCACTCAGCAGTGTGTCAACCGAAAGGCTTCCTTACATGTTTGCCGTCGAGCAAGCTGGTTTCTAGCAATGTCACTAGTGAAGTTTTGGGTGTCCTTTCAAGTTTCTAGTGAATTAGAACCCCGAAAGCTAGGTATTTACTCTGCTGTTTACAGGGAATCAATAAAATGAGTGACTGGCTCGATTCAGCTCCGTCTACTGGAGTTTGACAACACTGGAGCTACTGTAAATGTTACCGTTAATCACAGCAGTCTGCTATCCGTTAACTAAAACTGACGTAAATAATGTCGGGACCCACAAGTTCGACTGACAACGAAGTTCAGTGCAACACACGTCTGCGAATGAAACTAAATGAAACAGAGGTCTGTGAATGAAACTCGGTGCAAGACGCAACACTTTAAGTCTGGATGGACAGACACACCTTGTAAACTATACATACTTGCGGTACAACGAGGGCTGTAAAAATGACTTTACCAGTAGACTACTCACTGGGTAAGCCTCTACTGCCGTAGCCCAGCTGCAAGCAGGTTGTTTCTTGGCCCCTGAATTATAGCTATAGCTACTTACTCAGCAGCTGGCAGGTGGCAGCTGTTAAATTGCCCAGTTAATGTACATTACAATATTGGTTGTTCATCCCATAGCCGATAACTACCAGGTACCTACGTGCCGAGTAGGGTAGGCAAAGCATACCTTGAATGAGATACAGTGGGAGGAAATAAGTGTTCGTACAGCAAAGAATTGCTTGTTAATCACATTTGTAGCAAATGAAAAAGCACAAGTAACTGTGTTATACAAGTACTTTGGGGCGTAAAATCAGAATCTGCAAATGAAAACAAGAAATTCATTGATATACAGAACTACATGGATCTTCATGTTTTGGAGTAAAAAAACTGTTGTATAATATAAATTTTGCATTGTAAAGCGGTATATTTTGGTTAAGCTTCAGAGTAGAATAGTCTAGATTGCACTAGAATGTTTTCAGTAACTATAGTCAACCTTCAGATGAAAACGGAGTCACTCTACAATCACTACTCGCACAGAGAACGGTTCTTACTACAGTTTAGCCGGACGTAAGGAAATGACTAGCGCACCAAAAGAACTGGTTCTTAAGCTGTAGAAAGATAGAAAAAGTTACAAAAAGATCTCAAGTGACCTAAATATCCCATTTACTACGATTAGTTCATTGAGAACCAATGTTGAGAACTAGTGCAGACAAGGTGGTCTTAGGAAGATCTTTCTAAGATTACGGAGACAGTTGGGATGACAGATCCAACAAATCCAATGGCCACCCGAGAAGATCTTCAGAATGAGTCGCATTTATCAGTAATTTACATAACTAAGCGGACAATGAGTAATGAACTACATAGAGACACTTCTAAGGTCGCGCAGACCAAGGAAAAACTAATTTCAAAATGGCACAGACATACGATGCTAAAATTCGCAAAAGTGCATTTAAAGATAAGCCAAATTCTTATTGGGGACGAGATTTATGGACGGATGAAGCTAAGATTGAGTTGTTTGGTCGTAATTCTTGGAATCATGCATGGAGGAAAGACGGTGAAACATCAGTACCAAAAAAATACCATATCAATAATTGTCAAATTTGGGGGTGGTAGTATCATTGTTTGGGGCAGCTTTTCTGCGAGAGGTGTTGGGAAACTTTCAATAATAGTAGACGGTAAAATGAATGCAGAGAAATATCGATTCCTTTAGGAAAGCTTGAGCTTCATTCTGATTGAATTTTCCAGCACGATAATGATCACAAACGTTTTGCAACGACTACGAAGAAATACCTTGCTGAAAACAACGTTGACATCTTGCAGTGGCTGAGCTAGTCACCGGATTTGAATCCAATTGAGAACTTGCAGCAACATTTGAAACTCTAAAATCTGACAAAGAGGTTCAACAAGCCCAAATCTGACGACAATTTCCCAGGAAGAACGGAGCAAAATACCTACTAAAGTATGCGAATCGTCAATTAACGACTTCCAGAAAAGAGTGGTTAATGTTGAAATTAATAAATGCTTTACGACGAGGTATTTAAAGAAGATAATTTTTTATTGCTGTGCGATAATTATTGTCAAGCTTAAAAATTAAGCTACTGCGATATGCTGTTAAACATTGAATATAATTTTGTTTCATATGATCATATTGGCAGCATGCAGTCTTATACAGTAAATTTATTGTCACACTTTATTCAGGTATTGCACTGCGAGTAAAAGTACTGAAGATTTCATGTGTACGAACAATCATTTCCTCCGCTGTATACTAGTAGCTACATTATTCTCCCGTGATAAAATATAATCCAATCTAATTATGATGGTCAGTAAGATGATAACGCACGAAGCTTTTTCAATCGGGTTGGCAAAAACAGTGGTTGGATGCAAAAGCCATGGTTTTTTGGTTTATTTTTTTTATAATATTTTGTTGCTTCTCTTCTAGTACTAGGAATTTTATCCAATATTTAAAGGGTTTTCTGTTTTGTAAACATGTACTTAGCTAACCATCAACAATCTTTGTTGCTTCATTTCAATTTCATATTGTAGAAGAATGACTTAAAGAAAAGGGGTTTAGAAGAAGCAGTTAGCAGAGTACCTTTATTTGCTAAGGCTACATTTAATATCCAAACGGCAGAGAAGCTATGATTTATAATTATTGCTCTATAAAATTAACTGAAAAACTTGAAAACACTTCAAATTACAAAAACAACTTGACAGAATGAATTAGCTAGCTACTAGGTAATTAAAAACAGAGTAATGAACTGAAGAAAGTGAAATAGCTATAAAATCCTTTGAAAAACACTTAAACACTTTAAAATAAAAAGAAAACTTGATATAAATGACTAGCTACTAGCTAATTAAAAACATAGTATCGAACTAAACAAAATGAAACGGCTACATGGCTACATCCTTCTCAGGACCTCACTAGCTATCTAATAGAAACTTTAACTACTACCTACTTCTAATTTTCAGTAGCTGCAAGCATACCAGAATATAATTAGAAATGCATCTCTAAAATGAAATAACACAAAATTCAAAAGGTTACACGTTATTAACAACGTAAGCAATAATTGACCCTAACTGTCCTAACAGTCAAATGGATTCCTAAATAGAAACACATTAACTAATCCTTTTAATTGTGAAACTGAAATTTAATAATTCCCAGAAGAAAAACTATTTATTTTGCAATGTATATGAATAAAACCCAAACAAATCGAATAAAAACCACATAAACCAGAAAACCATGGTTTTTTGGTTAGTTTAAACCATTGGTTTGTTATTTGGTTTAAACCAAATGCTTTCAATCTTTAAAATTTATCATATCCTGACAAATTATTATTATATAAATTAGCTTAAGCCTACCTAATCTATCACAAATTAGACGTTTCAAGTCTCTAGGAGAGGAAAAGGAAGAGACCTATAGCATGCCAATATAAACGTTGAACCCATGGACGTGAATGTTACGCCACAGGATCAACGCATATGAATGAGCACAGCAAGTAAGGAAAGAAGAGGAAAAACCGGGGAAAGCGTCTTCGGAGGAGCATGAAACCGGAAGATTGCAAAGTGGGCTAGGTGGAGCGATGTCCCGAAGGCCTAGCTATAAGGCTAAGGTAACTGACACGGTCCCGCCGGTGGCGCTGTTCTCCATAACATAAGATAGGCGAACCTCATATCCTGATAAACGTTTCAATATCGCCTACTGCGTGTCTGCTAGCCACACACTAGTAGTATATGACAAACAGCTCTTCAGACAGAAAACTAACGCGATCGCCTTAATGTTTAGTGACAGTTCATCTTTCCTTGACGTATGGCAGCCATCCTTCCATTCCGGACAGCCAATTTCTGGCTAACAGAAACTAATTTTACGGCCCGCGCCGCTGAGACAGCTCACCATACTGGCCTGCCAGTGACAGCTCTCGACTGACCATAGCCTGAGGCAACAATTCTAGTTACCATTTCGGTGACACAGAAGATCGACAGTTTAAGTTTGCACCGTTAACGGTTCTATCAAAGGCAGCCGCTTGTTTGTTCTTGTAAAAAGTCCATGGTTTATCAAACCCTAGTGTATCATAAACATGTGTATATTGCATACGTTTCAGTTTCATTGCTCTCTTCAACAATGTGTCTATAAACTCTCAAGCTTCAAACGGCTGTGTTGAGGGATTTATTGCAGCAGATAGTGCAAGCTTTGCACAGTGTCACAGAAATCAACATCCGGACGAATTTCGGTGGCCAAGTTTTAACCCTTTACGCACGACTGTGAACAATTCGCCACACTGAAAATTAAAGTATATAATAGCTCTAAAAATAAAATAATTCAAGGCGTAAAGGGTTAAGCGTCTGTGCAGTCTGAAAACTCTGAATTAAATGCTTACGTAATACCGACACTGCTAACTTCTGAACTAAAATTGCAACACAATAAACGAAATATTTTTCCCCCGCTGGATCCCCCTGGTATCCCAAGTGGACTGCCAATTGTATGTTTGAAAAACGGTAACAAAATTTGAATCTAATTATGCAACTCTACTTAAAGTTTGGTGTCGATAAAAACCGGTTGAATATTTTAGCCAACAAATGCAACAGTTTACTCTTCAGAAAGCTTTATATCCTTTCTGATAATAGTTACGTAACCTCTCTGCTGTAAGTCAAAGTAATCCAAGGCTGACTGATCTCTCAATGCTGAAGAAACCCGAGCCCACCCGCCCAAAATTAAATCGAGCCAAAAGCCTCTCTGCAACACAACCGCCCAAAACCTTGCTCCTGTAATTACCAAAGCGTTCCATGTAGCAAAAATTCTCCTTGTTTTCCCCAGCATAACACTTTAAAACTCATTCCCTGGGCCAAAAGAAAAGTTCTTCATTCATTTTGTTCTCTAACTGAGTCATTTTCGGAGCGCGTTAACTCGAGTCCGTTTTGTGAGACGCTTCTTGAGTGCCTCTAATTTTTCTCACGGCCCATAAATTGCTTGAGTTTTGTCTAGTTAATTTCGAAGCCATTCCTCGTTAGAGTTGTTTTTCCCTCGGTTAAATATAGGATGAGCAATTTTTGGAGACTGGATGAGATGCCGCGTAGCTGGAGATGGCAGCAATGTGGTGTAGCAAGAGCTAGCACCACAGTTGATGTTCTGTTGTGCTCCAGAAAATTATTAAACGTACTAGTGTTCAAATTAAATGAAAGAAAAGTAAATTGAGGACTGGATGGGACTCTATGTAACTGGGCATAGTAGCAGTGTGGTTAGGCAAGGGTTAGTATAAGAGCTAATACTTCTGCATTGAAGAAGCTACGGTGTTGAAATCCAGTGAACGAAGATGGGATGCAATGCTGCCAGCAGTGTTGGGTAATAACCCTACAGTTGAAGAATATTTACTGCGTTGCATAAACTTGTCTGCAACTTAAGTGCTCTCTATGGGATATTCAATTCTTTTTGCACGAGAGAAGACGCCAAGTAGCTAGGGGTGGGAGATGAGTATTGTAACAGCTACAGCACTCATAAGATTTATAGTTCGTCATGTTACGGAATAGATATAGAGTAATATATCAATTCTAAAAAATGCATTTAAAGGATTGCATTGCAACACTAATAACGTGGGTTTTAGGAACAAGGAGCAGATGTTTTGGCTTAGCATTACCCGAAACAATCATTGAAGAAAAACTATAGATGTAAATGGCCTAATTTATTCGGGATATGCTTTCACATATAGAACAAAATACGGGACTAAAAACAAGTAAGCTTGTAGCCAAAAATTAGCAATTCAGAAGCTCCCAGAAAGCAAACATATACGTACTTAAGAAAGCATTTTAGGGGTAGTCTTCTGCACATCAGTATAATATACTGTCATTCTATACCTCTCAAACGTCACGTATCTTACATTTGCATATAAACTATTGGTATTCGTGACGAGTGCAACAAAGAATTTGGAGTAAGTCTACACGAAACATCGAATTTTCAATGTAAACACATAGAGGGTTCAGAGTTCAAATTCGGAGCTACGGTATCAAAATTTTGAACGAGCCAGAAGTATCGGCAAATTAAGACCAGATGACTCAGGAGATTTACCTGTGTTGTATATGACTATGTATAGCGTGAGATTTTTGTTTTCATCTGTCGCTCAAGAAGTCTACGTTTTGACTGATAGCGTTCCTCGAAAATCTTGACATTACAGAAAAACCTAATAATTTTCGCCAAAGATAGCTTTTGTATACAAGGAGCTACTGGGACGCTATTGGTTTGAATGGCATCACCGGAGAGTGCGGGTATTGTTACGACGTAAGAGGCAGAACTAATAAATTTTAAGAGTAGATAAGCTCTAAATTTTTTCATTAGGAGCTCGTAGCTCCCGCTTAGCCCTTGTGCTAAAGACTCGAGGAACTGTAATTACCTGTACATTAAGTTTTCTCTGTTAAGTCAAAATTCTGGCAGATTCACAGCTCTACATAGTAATTAAGGTTCTTCTAACGGTTATTACGAAATGAGACTAAATTTTTTCTTTTTTAATGAACATCAATATTCTGTTGGGTTCACATTTACTTTTTTCTATAAAATCCAGAATCTGTTGAGCTCATTGCTGCTTTTTCTTAGCTTTCGAGAGTCAGGCCCACAACAACTTTTTTCTTTAAATACCAAACCCGTGTTGGGGTCCAAGCTTTCGTTCTACAGTCTCTCTTTAAGGAGTCATTTGGGAATAGCACTATTTATTTCTTTTCTTATAAAAAGTATCAAAGTCTGCTGGGTTCCCAGATCTCGCCTGGCTCTTTTATAAAGTCATTTGGGAATGTAGGGCCTCGTGCAGGTGGTGGTGGAGCTCTGCTCCGTTCCAGAGCATTTCTGGCAGCATTTTAGCCTTGACTGGAATCCTGAGAAGTGCTGGTGCCAGCAAGGCTCCAGTGTAATTGCGTTCTGCTGGCAGTCGCGTCACGTCCTGACAGCAAGCTGCCCGCAGCACAAGGCTGCTGTTGTCACACAATGTTGTGCTGGATTATATGAAAACGGCTTCAAGATCCCAAGCCAGAGTAACGTGGCTGCGCTAGGTATAAAATTCTTCAATCTTCAAAAGAGGGTGTCAGAGTATTCAATAACTGCTAGCATAGTCAAGCCTGGTGTTGTCAGTGTGTTGTGCTGGATTTTTATAATTATGAAAATCGCTTCAAAATCCTGAGCCAGAGCAGCAAGATTGCACGCGCTATAAAATCTTCAGAGCGGTCGGAGCAGGATGGCAAAATATTTATTTAACTATACTGCGAGTTGTCTTTGGTGCGCTAAACTCGCGCCTCGCTTCAATTAGAGCTTTAAAATGCCGAGCGATGAGCATAGCTCGCAAAAAAAGCGATAGTCAACTGAAATTCAAGATTAGTTTTGATGCGTTTTCATCACCAATCTAAGGGTACGTAACATAAAGGAGCTCGAAGAAATTAAGAACCATTCAACCTATTGTACCACTCTTTTTGAAATTCGAACTTAATATAGGAAGCAAAAAAATGAACTAACACCGAAAATCTATAAAGGTATAATTGCTTGTGAAAGCTATTTTCTGAACCTCAACATTTTAGAGTTATTCGGTATTAGGAAATTAAAACCGGAAGTGTACGGTGCACCGAGTTCAAGCCCATCGCTAATCCTACCCGCCTATTATCACGGCACTTTAATCTCCAGATTTTTCAATGCAGTCATTGCATGGTTTTGCATTAGACTTCTAACTGAGCTGTACATTTGCATTTTAATTTTTTCGTACGTTTTTACGGATGATCTAATGTAAGGGCAAAAGTCCGAAACGTTCATTGATTTATTTTACGCACAACACCCAAATGCCATTTTAGGCATTATTACTTTTTCTCTTTCAATTACGCCGAAAAATGAAAGATAGCAAGACATTGAAGAATTATTTTATCGTGGATAAAAATTAACCTTTACGTGCTGAAGCGGAGTACCTACTGTACGATAGGACTCGCTTTAAGGACGGTTTTACAATCTGCTACTGCGGTGCGGAATTATTATTATTATATTCAGAAATTCAAGTCTCAGATTGCACTGATTGCACAGAGGAAGAGAGGAGGGACATAATTATATAGTATGACATGGGCCCGTGGAACCCATGCACGAGAGTGTTCCCACACAGGATCAATGCGCATGAGAACAACAAGTAGGGAAAAAAGAGGAAGAACAAATGGAAGAAAGATCGTAGGAGTATGAGATGGGAAGGAAGCAAAGGTTAGCTACAGGGTCCCCCTACCCCTGGGGGCGCTGCTCCCATAACATAGGATGGGCGAACATAAGCTATGCGATGCGGAAGTGAGGATGGTTGGTATGTGTGTCCGCATTCGACGTCATATCTGATAAGTGCAAAGTGCCTGAGTGTTGTCACGTGAAGCTGTGCTGTGCTGGAGGCTGTAGGTTTTCACGAGGACACTAGTTTATTAGCTTTAACGTTCTCCAATAGTGAAACTGAAACTAAACTTAATGCATAACAAAATCTCTGGCTAGCCCTAGCAAAAGCTGATTTACAGCATAAGAGTCTGGGGCAGCCCAAAAATATGTTAGTGCACATTGCCCAATTGTAATTCCCCCTACCAATCGAGAACAGTTTGTAAAATTTAGTATAGAACAATTATGATAATCTCATTGTATGCATATGCCCATATATAATACAGTATGTAATAAACATGCCGTTAACAGAATACTTTACATCTCTCAATGATTTCCTTTGTAACAATCACACTGGAATAAGGAAAAAGAAATTTAAAACATCTGTAGTTGGGAATCGACAACGTTAGTTTTCTTTAATGATGTATGAAAAGGACATTGATCTTTCCATGACACTGACTTTCCTCATCGACTCTTCAGTTAGAAAACCTATGCCGGTGAACTAGAGTATCCTGCACCGAATTTAGCACATGAATGACTGGCACATGCAGGCAACCCTTTCCCTAGTATAATTTTGGCCGCCCCTCATCGAAGCTACTATGTGATTTTAACTTCGAAGGCTGCCAATAATTTTTCCAGGGTTAGCTGGTCCTGCATGGAGCTGGTAGTACAGCTCTTTTACGAGTGCATTAATTGCAGCCCGCTTAGCGGTGCTAGTTGGCGCCAGTGTGGGACTCTATTCGTGTGTCCGCACCTAACGAGCAGTGTCTGTTCGCAGTTTCGGGTTCAATGTCTCCAAATAAGCCTCGTCCATACGATCAATCGCATCATCAATCACAAACACAATAATCGAGGAGCAAAAGCACAAACACTTCTCTTCTCTGTCCAGACGGGATCAAACAGAAACCACGAACACATCAAGGTCACGATACGCGAATTCAGCATTCCTTAACTATTAATCGACACTCCACCCTTACTTTATGGTCAAAATATTTATTTTAATTGTAGAAGCTGATTTGCGAGTAATTTGCATAGCTAGTAATTCACTAACTGGCATCCTCTCACGTGCGGAGATGCAGACGATAAGAACAATAATTTCTCATTTTTTATTTATAAATTTCTTGACTTACTATTGCAGTTTACAGCGTGCACATCTGTTTATTATTATTATTATTATTAAAACTTCACGCTTGGAATCAAACAAACAGAATTCGTTACCCTGGTTAATTTGAATAAAAATTATGCTTTTGTTACTAAATACTATAATGAAGACACAAATAATTATGTCATTCACACAGCAAAATATAATTTTCGAACTCAGTGCTTGTCAAACTCCCGCAAGTATGTGCTGAAAGTTTTCCAACATGTTGGATCCTCGTCAATCACAAAATTCGAGGCCTCGCCTGGTGTGCTTTGTCAATCAAAATCGTTCGGAAAACACAAACTTCGACGAAAAGATTGACCGTCTGGACGGGGCTTTAGACTTCAGTCGTAGAGGCTGAGTTAGGCCACCGCCACACCGGAAAGACAAGCGACGTGCAATGCGACAAATTTGTTGCATGTCAAAATGTAACGGATGGTACGGCAGTCTGCTGCCCCACAGCCGCTTAAGTGCGATGCCTCGCGACACCCGCGCATTGCTGCAACACGACTCCCGTAAAAATCGCATTGCGTCGCTTGTTGCTTGCTGTGGGGCCCCGGGCTTATGCTACGGGCTGTGAGGCTTGCATGCAACACGTGCTGCTGTCACATATTTTATGACAAATAATACATTACCTGAGGCAGCAATTGCTTTTGATAGCTGGAAATACGAACTTACACTGGATAACATATGCCAAAATAGTTTCAAATGAAAAAGTTAAATAGGAAATAATAGTCGGTATGCATGCAGATACAAAAAAAAGAAAAACAGCGAGTCGAGTATCATCTTGCAGCACTACTCTTGATAGTTATGATCTGATTGACTGTCACCGTTAGATTATGTCTCAGAAAGTTTAATAGATCGAGAAAATGCAAGGAGCGCCCAAGCGTAATCATGTAAGGATCATTATTGCGTTCATTTAAATAATTCTTGCTTGTCTCATTAATTTCTGTAAAGCGCTTTATTTTGAGCAGAAACGTTCGCATGCTGTGCCTGCATGGCAACAGTCCTGTGTTAATGTATTGTAATGAAGACAGCTGCTGCGCAATCAGTCATTGGCTTAATATGAGATAAAAAAAACTTGAAATTATTCATTTTTGTACAATGAGTGCGAAAGAAGAAAAATAAGCAATCATTAGAAAACAGAGTAATGTTTTCATAGCACAAGATTTCACACAATATGAGATACCTACAGCAATACGGTGAAGAAGACCGGCGAGTCCATATCGAATCAAGAGTAACTACCGTCGGTGAAAAGATATCAGTTTTTGCTATCCTGCAGAATCTTTGCTCTATGAAAAAATCAGACGGATTACTAGAAAGAAAAACATTTCTAAGTAATATTTTCTTAATGACAGAATACTCACGTCATCACATGGAAGTTAGCAAACTCAAATTGTTGATACTTGGTTTACCAAGCAAGAAAAAAAAACAATACGGACGACTAATAGTGAAAAAAATCAGTAATATTATTTCACAAGACCTAGCTAATGCTAAAATAAAATATATGTTCCTCTGGAGGCGCTATCTCCCATGACATAGCATGGCCGAGCTGAACTAACCCTGTGGCTCATCCTATACCCCCCCCCCCCCGAGAAGACATTCGAATACTGTGACTTCTAAACGTAGAAAAAAGTCTGACGTGTGAACTGGGCCTTTGCAGATTAAAGCTGATCAATGAGGTGTTCTTATTATCCCTTAAAATATCAGACCTGAGAGTCAAGGCAGAGGGGAAATTCAAGTGAAGCTCTAGACAACCGCAAGATGATTGACATGTCAGAAGTGCCATTAGAAAACGTTCACTGCTTACAGTAGATTAGATTAGATTAGATAGGCGGTAGTAAACGAACCAAAAGGCCCATTCCCAAAGAGACACCGGGACTTACACCCCGGCCCTCTATGAACTATTGCCCTTATGTTAGTAGGATGTAGAGGAATGGAGAAACGAGAGGAGAAAAAATAGAAGACGAAAGAGAAAAAAGAAACGAGAAATAAAAAAGAGGGGGGAGAAGAATCTACGCCAAAGCGATGGTCATGAATGCCCGCAAGCATGATCGATGGCCGCTGATATGCGGAGCTTAAATATATAGATGGAGCGGAAGTGAGACGAAGTCAGCTTATAATGGCCTGGGAAGCTTTGG
>LQNS02278125.1:29607795-29618274 GCA_001587735.2 Parhyale hawaiensis
TCCTATGGGATCGCTAGCAAGCCCATGATGACACAGGCTATTTTCTCCCATAGAAAAACAATAGAAACTTCAAAGTCATATATCTGATAAACTATGCATTTCCGACTGATATATAGGGGTATCACTGCACTTCTCTAACAGACTACTATCAATTTTTAGTAGTGAAATAGTTGGGCGCCATATTGGATTTTTGTAAAAATTTACCTTTAATTCTAAAAAGTGTTCGCATTTAATTGTATCCGGTGTGGAAACAAACTTATTTAGCATTCACGGCAATACATTTTGAAGTACTTCCCACAGCCAAATAGGTTGCTGACCCTTGATATGTAAGCAATATTGACCGATTGACAGAATGCTATTAACAATGAGAATGTTCTATATACCTCACCGTAGTGTTGTTATTATTATCATGCCATTCAACTTAAAATGCTGAATAAATGTAACATATTTTAAGTACATTTTGTGAATGGAAAGAAAAACCTAATATACCGTGATAATCTCACAGTTGACCACAATCAAAATCATAACACTTACCCCCAAATTCTTATTTAGACAAACAACGTTTTTTTAATACCCTTTCCCTATTTCTCACCGTAAAATTCAGGGTAAGCTGCCGACGTTATGATACATTGCTTCGAGGAATTTGCCGCAACCGTTTATTTGCCGTTAAAGTTCTGCTTAAAGATTCGGCAGGCGTCGGTCGGGCCGCAGGTGCAATTTATTAGGTGAGAAAGACTTCGCTTCGGGGAATACCTAAAACCGCCTCACGTCGCCTCGTCTCCGCAGTACTGGCCATTTTTCGACCATCATGGCAAATCTTCAGCTCGAGAGCTTGCTTGTACATCAGTAAATTTTCGAGCAACGTTAGGGATTTTTTTTTTTTGGTGATTCTGCCCGTTGACAGAAACTGTTGAGTTTAGCGGGGCGTCAGGGAAGTTGAATGGGTACGTGCAGGGTTTTTTTTATACCGAGAAGAAATATACTGGTGCTGCAGGGAAGTTTAGAGACTGTCGACAGCCGGGGTTTTTTGCTTAGTTTCGATGCGGAGCGCCACGTTTGAAATCGCTACAGCAAAATACCGCGTTTCTGCGTCGCTCAAGTGCCAGCATTCCGTAAGTTATTGTACGACATTTGCAAACTGCGGTTTTCGGGTAAAAATGATGACAGTTCATAGTGGATGCAACTTCAAAGTCGCTACAGTTGGGGAAGCTGGTGACCTACCAGGACTAAAGGCTGGAGAGTGGCTTCTTCGACTCACTCACTTACTTTGAGCGAAAAAATTAATCTCATCGGCTTTAACTTGTCTGGAATACAAATACAACGCGCTGGATTCGTCATTTTGGCTCGAGTTTTAGTCATTTATCAAGCGATTACGCTTAAAGCCACCGAAAACTCAATCTAGTTACTATCGTACTACCTTGAGTTTCTTGAAAGTCTTCGGACGAAGTCCAGGTAACATTTCTTACATCACCTAACTTGTGTCGAGCCGTAATACTCGGTGTCTTCTCTTCGGCCGCAGTTAACGACCAAATAGAAAGCCAGCTCCGTCATTCTTCTTCAATGAGAATCTAACAAATCCTTGAGCTCTATAACTTTCATATCAGTGGTGTTTCAAATATACCGAGACGTTTTGTTGAACAGTGTTGCTATTGGAATATTTTATCGCCACGAGTTTGCCTCCATCTCTGCTTGGGATGCGTACATCACAAGTCCTTCCAGTTCTTTCCGAGTAATGCCTATCTGGCAATAATCCATTAGTTCACATTCCCAGTGCTACGTTCAAGAAGTTTCCAAACATACCGTATAGTAAAGTGCTCAAATCTTCGTTACAGTTGGAGACAGCTGTAAGTCGTTCGGGGTAAGTGTACTCTTCATGCCTCGAATTTAGGCAGTGAATGATCTTTGCATAGCCTCAAGTTATTCTAGCTTTCTTCTCGTACTCGGCATCCAAAGTGGATTCTCGGCAGAAATACTAGAAATGCTTTCTTAAAATATGTTGCAGGAGTCATATGCCCAGTGTCCCAACTAAACTTAAGATGCTTCCGAAGACCCAGAACTGTAATCGACCTAACGTCACCAGCAACAGTGTACAAAAACAACACCATAGGTACTTATCTGGGTCGCCATCTGACATATACCACGCTTGGAACACTAGCAAGCAGCTATATAGGAGCCGCAACTGAAAACAAGATGCTTCCGAAGACCTAGAAGTGTAATCGATCTAAAGACGCCCGCACCATGTACACAAGCAACACAACATCAGAGGCAGGAGGCCTCCCTCCAGTCCTCCGCAGACGAGCAGTAACAACGCTGGCTCTACAATCCAATTAGCCACAGACACTCTGAAGCTTAGAGCGATTTGACCGGCTACGCCAATGCCTTCATAGCTCGCAATAAATTGGACCGAGGCAATACTCCGGATCAACAATATTATATTGCATGCGTCTAAATACGAGAGATGGATATCGCTGCAGCCTGAATTAATGAGGCTTTTCTTGTGTTTTGGCTGTCCGGGGTAAAGGGAAAATGAAGGCATTCGGGGGGAGAAAAGGACGACATGCAAGAGCTTTTAAATTTGGGATAGGAATGTGACAGAACTGTACAGACTCTTATCTATGCTATAGGTAGTAGCTAAAAACATGGCCCTATGACCAGTTACAGAGCCTTGTTTTCAAGTTTGAATTGCAACATGATGAAGAATTCTTTATCGGAACAAAATAGTTCAGCCTGGCTAAAAAAAGTTACCTCTATAAATATCAGTCGTTTTATTTAATCGTTATGAGGTGAAGCACACATTTCTACGTAGACTCCTTCTAAACTTCTACTTCCTAGTTAATCTACTTTCAACAAAGATTGGCTTTCACTTAGTTCGCCAACAGCTCAACTCTTGTCTGTCTCTGGATCATATCTGTGTCTGAGACAGCAGATATAAAATAAAATCCGTTGCTTTGCACTCTCTTTATCTAGAAATTAGGTGTCGCAAACAAAAATCAATTTTATTTTCTGATAGCTGGGGGTTCTCTGAAAGCAGAACGTAATTACCATAATAGAATCTCCATTATTCGAAACGAAGATCAGGATGGTGCGATAATTGATGCAATACAACCTTTAGGGCATGGCTTACGGGTCGGCAGCAGCGAGTGAAGCTTGAAAGAGAGATGAGCGCCTGGACGCAGGTATCATCAGGGGCTCCATATAGTAGCGTACTTGGCCCACTTCTGTTCTCAATTTACATCAATGATCTCGATATTAACATCCGTAGTAAAATCAGTACATTTGGGGATGATACTAAATTATGTCATACTGCCACAAAAAGAGCCGAGCTCCAACAAGACCTTGACCACCTCATGGAATGGAGCACAACGTGGCAGATGAACTTTAATGTCGACAAATGCTCAGTAATGCACATAGGGCAAGTTAACTCTTCAACCCCATTGCAAATGAACGGGACGGTATGGGCTGCTGTCACCCAACAACGTGACTTGGGAATCACTATTAAAAAACAAACTACAACCCAGTCAGCATGTTGTCATGAGTGTAAAAATGGCAAGCAGAGTACTCGGATTCATCACCAGAAATTTAGAATACAAGTCCAGGACATCGTCGTTCCCATGTAAAAGGCATTAGTGCGGCCACACTTACATAGAATTTGCTGTTGAATTCTGGTCGCCACATCTGTGTAAAGATATCGATGACAGGGAAAGAGTCCAACGCAGAGTAACGAAATTGATACCTCAGCTGCGAAACAAGCCGTATGAACGTCGCCTAAAGGAACTGGGTCTGATCTCTCTCGAGCAAAGACGACTCAGGGAGAAACTAATAGAAGCATTCAAGTATTTGAATGGCTTCAACGACGTACCTACAACGGGACTCTTTGAAAGAGACCTCAATGATAGCTTGCGAAAAAACTGTCAAAAACTCGAGCATAAAACTCGAAGAAAGACCTTAAGTCAGCAGTTCTTTCCGTATTTCATAGTCAGTATTTGGAATAGACTCCCTTCCGATGTTGTTAGTGCGGAGTCAGTCAACGCGTTTAAAAATCGTCTTGCCATACATCGGGAGAGACATCCTCCACAGCAAAGAACTCCTCCTCCAGGAGTCGCAAACTCGTAACGGCTAAGGCTTCTGAGGCCACCTCAATCGCTATCTTCTCTCTCCCGCTCCAATTGCACAGTTTGACAACTCCAAGCTCCGCATATTAGCGGCTCTTGATCGTGCTGGCGTGCATTCATGATCGTCTCTTATTGCAGGGATTCTTCCCATTTTTTCCAGTTTTCTCCAGTGCTCTATATCCTACTAACATAATAGCAATAGCCGGGGTGTAAGTTCGGGTGTCTCTTTGGGAATGGGCCTATTGGTTCGTCTACTGCCGCCTATCTAATCAAATCTAATATTGTACAATCGTGACCACGAACTTGGATGCTGAGCAAGATCCATTGAATATTCTTTGCCCATTGCTCAGTCGTAAAAAGAAGATGAAAATAATTTTGTAATTATGCTTTTTATTAATCTCGACTGCGGTACACGGTTAGCTGCAAAATATGCCTTATGCCTTTAGGTTTAATTTTCCATGAAAGAAACGAAACTTGTGCAGTCATGAGTTTGCGAGAGCAAAATTTCCCTCTTGCAAGTGAAGGCGTGAATATAAGTTTGAAAATACTCGAAAGTTTAGCTAGACCAAAAATATATATACATAGTTCAATCAAAAGAATTCACTGGAAATGCTCAGTGCTTACTATAACCTAGATGCCTGTAGATGGTTGAACTTTCTAAGATCAAAATTTGGCAGCACTGGGGATTGAATATAATTGGCCTCTGCTCCGTGTGAAGTTTCAACTGCCACGAAGAGATCAGCTAAGGAGAACATAAGCGAAATGGATTATGAACGAAAGGAACGAAAACTTCAACCAAGATGGATAAGAAGAAATTCAGCTAAACAAGAAAAATTGTGCGACATAGCGTATGCACAATAGGATCAAAAACTCTTCCAGATAATAAACCCACCATCATCTCCCACGCTCAAAAGTAGAATCATATCAAATACTGTCGAGCTGCTTTTCAAAGCGAAGCGGGCTTCAAAAGATGTAGTACTTTCACCTTCGAGCATAATATATGCATGTCTGGATGAAGCTTCATGGTATCTCATCTTGTTATACAGTAGATGAATTTTCTCTGATCTAAGTTCTTAAAAGAGTGACGGAAAGAAGGACCAAGCAAAGAACAAGCAAGGAGGTAAGCAACCTACCAACAATAATAGGTATGTGTATCTTTATATAATAGACTAGCGTACCCGTTGGCTATCAAAAATGACGGTGAAGAAATTGCGATAATTCAACCATCATACTTTCGTTGACTTAGCAGTGAAGGAGGTACTGTAAATGCCAACTTTGGTGACTAAACGATACGAACGCGTACGTTTTCAATTCTGCTGAACAGGGCGTTGTTTCCTTCAGTCCAGCGACATGCGCCGAAATAATTCCTATTTTAAGAAACCGTCAAGTATCACTTCAAATTTAAATTACATTAGTGTGCCATTGACATGAAGTGATCTTGTTTCATTCTTGCAAGTCTTTTACTCCTATCCAAACAAAACTGTGTCATTCAGACTTCCGACTGAAGTGGTTCAGTGAGGTTGTGTAGCCACGGTGCTCTGCACAGGCGCAATAAACTGTGAAGCCAATAGAGTCGTAGGCAATAAAACAATCGAGCGCCAGTGCTTTGTGAACAGCCTACAATAAAATCTTTCGAGGACAACCGCGAAGCCCGTAGTGCACGTATCGCTTATTAGTTGATTGGTCGTGAGGCGAAAAAGTATTAACAAAAATAGGAAGTGGAAGAACAGAGTGTCCTCAGTTTTAACAGTGAACTTGGTGAACAGGAAGATATAAGTGCAGACTGTGCATGTTCTGTGTGTTAAGCTGTGAAGCCAAGCAAAACAGTGAGGTGTTCACTGTGTGAGCAACATGTCTTCCACACCTCCTGCCTAGCGATCAATCACAGTGCTAAATATCATTTTCCCGTTAGCCCACCTGGACATGAATGTTCAGTGTTTGACGAATCGTACGTGAAACAAACCTGGGTTTGCGGAAAGTGCAAGGATGCAAATACAACAACAGAAATGAAAATAGTGTGCTTTGGCTATGAATTTATCTATTGCGCTAAATATTCAGACTTAACACAGGGTGAAGTAGATATTTTTAACTGGTTGCCAGAGAGTTGTAAATGGTATTGCAAGAATTGCCCATGCAGTCCCGAAAAAGAAGATAAACGCAGCTCCTTCCATGCTAATGACACAAGGGCGTCTGAAACTCACATGGCAACCAATGAGGTACCGCTCTCATGGACGAAAATTTAATGTAAGCGACAACAGTCAAGAGACACATAGCATCCCTACCTA
Organism: Parhyale hawaiensis; assembly: GCA_001587735.2. Taxonomy (NCBI): domain Eukaryota; kingdom Metazoa; phylum Arthropoda; class Malacostraca; order Amphipoda; family Hyalidae; genus Parhyale; species Parhyale hawaiensis. The sequence goes on from LQNS02278125.1 coordinate 29,614,193, forward strand.
GAGAAATAATCCAACTATGAAAGATAAATCCGAGGAAAAAGTTACAAAGAAAAATGTAATCTGCAGGTTGTACGCAGAGAACATCTGTAAATACAGGATTTCAGGCTGAGGGTGTCACTTTTTCCACCCGAAAAGATGCTCAAGGTTCTTGAAACACGGCACCTATGGCTGCAAATCCCGAAAAATTTGTGGATTGTTCCACCCAATTGTTTGTCGGAATTCCTTTCGAAAAGGAGAATGATTGGATCCTTCATGTGGCGAAATTCACTTGGGTAGTACCATGAGTACTTGTAGTTCTGAACCTCATTCGTGGCATCAAAGGGACCAGGGGGAAGACACGGGATACCGAAGCATACACAAAGTCATTCTCATTCGCAAGCCAACAAGCAAAGACAAAGATTCTCAGAGCGGGAGAAAACACCGTACAGGAATGATAACAACCCTGGTATTAGCGCACAGAACCAAGCTGACACGTGGGCGTCCTTCCAAGATATGAAACAGGACATTCAGATAATAGAATTTTTTTTTACAAACAATGTATCACAAGATGCTCTCAATGGAAACTTACATGGACAAAGGACAGAAAGGAATTCAACAGCCGACTTGGCACCCACCACATCAAGGAAATCCCGCAAAAATGTCTATAAGAGGTTAAATAAACTGCCAAACCAACCATCGAAACGATGCAATGACCCAAAAGAACTAATGAGTAGCCAAACATTAAATAAATTTTATGTGGTCAATATTCAAGACCTATACACAAAAAAACTACAGAAAGCAACTAATAAAGTAGCTACTTAGAGACATTGCAGGTGAAGCAAATTCGCTCTTCCTAGCAATTACTGAAACACACCTAAATGAGAGTGTCTGTGATGCTGAGGTCAAAATGGAAAACTATACATTGCACAGGTCTGACTGCGAAAACCGTAAATGCGGCGGAGTAGCGTTGTATGTGAAAGAACAGCTTGGCTCACACATTCAACAGAATTCTCGAATAGCATGTGTGAAATTCTAATTGTAAAAATAGAAAATATTAAACTGGTTTGTGTGGTGTGCTATCGACCGCCAAAATGTGCTTCTCAGAAGTTTGAGAAGCTGTTCGACAAAATTCACACACACTGCAGCAGATTTGATAGTAAGTACAGTGTAATCATTACAGGTGACTTCAACTTTCCATTCCTAAAATGGCTACATCCAGACGTGACCGATGAAACAGGTAGTTTTATTTTTAACAAAAAGTTTTCGTACACAGTAGATGAGAGAGAACAAGTACTATCTTTGATACAGGCAATGAAACAACTTTCGTTAGTGCAGATGATTCCCTCGCCCACAAAGAAAGACAACATATTAGACCTCTTCTTTGTACATTGATATCACAACCCAGTTCAGTAGCTATGAAGCGAATGACTCAAAGAATAATGGGTAACATAGCATAAATAGTCTTCGAGATTTAAATGCTTCCAAAAATAAAATAAACTGGGAAGGTTTGAACGATGAGCTGCCGTGAGTGAACTGGGACGCTCTTCTAAATGACTACTCAAAGTGAAACAATGAACGAAATCTTTAAAAACGTTCTGTTGGAAAAGTGCGTGAAATACCTACCACCCGCTAGGAGGAAATGTCCTAAAAATCGCCACCACAAATTTCGCAAAAGCTTTCTAAAGAAAATAGCAAGATTGATCAAATGCCAAAAGTCATCGTGTGTATTACAGTGACAAATTGAATGCCGGCGAAAACTGGGAGAGATTGAACATAAACGTGCAAAATCTCATGATGAAGAGAAACAGGAAAAAGAACTCCAAGCCATCAAGAAGATAAAAAAAACAGTTAGTACTTCTTCTCTTTGCATCAAATTACGCGTCTCTGAAAACAAAAATAGGACCATTATTGGACGAATATGGATCAATGACAGATAACGATCAGAAGATGAGTGAAATACTGAGCCGTCAATACCAGAAAGTTTTCAGCAAAAAGACAAGTAACCCTAAAATTCAAGTATTAAAAACAACTGATAACTACCTAATTGACTTTGAATTCACACAACTATGCATTGAATTAGCCATCGATGAAATTAACGGGAACAGTGCTTCAGGACCAGATGATGTTCCTGCAAAAATCCCCAAAATGTGCAAGCTAAGCATTTCTTACCCGCTCTACCTCATGTGGCGCAAATCATTGGATGATGGTGTTATACCAAACATCTATAAACACGCATTCATTACCCCAATCCTCAAAGCTGGAAATAATACAAATCCAGCTAACTATAGACCAGTCTCATTAACGAGCCACGTAGTGAAAACGTTTGAAAGGCTGTTCCGTAAGCACCTAGTGCACCATCTAGAGAGTAATGACCTACTCACACCAAAACAACACGGATTTCAACATAAACGTTCCACTACTTCACAATTGTTGGAGCATTATGATTCAATCGTAGAGACATTGCGCCAAGGAAAGAATGTGGACGTAATCTACTTAGATTTTGCTAAAGCTTTTGACAAGGTTGACCACGGAATCCTAATGTCGAAACTTTCCCGCATGGGTATCCGTGGAAAATATCTTCTGTGGCTTGAAGCATGCCTGTCAAATAGAACGCAAAGTGTAATTGTCAACAACAAAATGTCATCCCGACAGCCGGTACTCAGTGGAGTACCACAAGACACCGTGCTTGGGCCTGTTCTCTTTCTCATCATGATCTATGACGAGGGGTACGGATGTAACCATGCGGTCCTTTCGTCATTTGCTGACGATACACGAATACTAGCAGCTGTGCAATCTGTGGAAGACGTGCTGTCTGTGCAGCGAGATTTGGAAAGTATCTGCCAATGGTCGGTAAAAAATAATATGACCTTTGTTGAAGCAAAATTCAAACTGCTAAAATACAGAAAAAGTCAACCACTCTTTGAATTCACGTAATGTACCACCAGCGATGGGCTTGAAGTTGAGAGAAAAACAGTTTAAAGAGACCTCGGAGTGAGAATGCAAGACGATGCTACGTTTGAAGAATATATTGCTAGAGTTATCGCTGTGGGAAAAAGATGGAGTGGATGGGTTTTACGAACTTTCTCGCCACGCGAAGTAGATGTAATGCTCACACTATGGAAGCAATTAATTCCTCCGTGAATAGAATACTGTTCTCCACTTTGGATGCCAACTACAAGAAAAATGTTAGAACAACATGAAGGTATCCAACGATCGTTGACGACCAGAATTCGAGGCATGCAGGAGTACGATTACCACAAACGACTTAGCTGTCTCATCTTGTATTCAATACAACGAAGATTTGAGCGATTTACAATCATATATGTTCGGAAACTTCTGGAACGTATCACTGTGAATGTGCATGAGCGGATTGTCGCCAGACACTCAGAAAGAACTGGAAGGACTTGTGATATACGCATCCCAAGCAGCAGCTCCCACACGAAAATACCATTTTGGATCTGAAGTTCCGAATACATACGAAAACAATTGTCATTTTTACTGTTTTTTCGAGTCTCAGCTACCACTTCTTCCTACATATCCTTAGTGAAAATACTGATACCAAGAGATACATATGGCAGGGCCTAAAATACTTTAGTGTTGACCAACAATTTCATAACATCATATTGCGGATCTTAGCGACAGAGACTAGCGCACAAATCTCTTTTTGTTGACTACTTAACTCGAGTGTTATTTGTATTTTAGATTTAATTTTATTACCGTACTCCCAGATAAAGCCCTCTTTGGGATCTACAGTTTCGTAACATAACATAGTACGTAAATCTGTTAGTGTTTATTTCCCACTCTAAAGTGTTATCCGTATTTTGGATCCTCAGCCACGTGAGGACTGCAAGTCGGCCTCACAAACAGATACCATTCCAGCTACGGCAATTCGTGACTACAAATTGGCCGGATTAGTTTCAATAACCAGGGGATTAAGCGCCGTTGGGAAAGTGAATATAATAATAATAATAATAATAATAATATTTATTGTATTCATTACATTCATTAAAAGTACAACATTTAAGGGCACTAACAAATAACCTACGACCTCGTCCCTACAGGGCATCCTCGTCCCTACAGGGCGAACAACGGAATAGGTAATG
>LQNS02278125.1:29637468-29647545 GCA_001587735.2 Parhyale hawaiensis
GCGGCTGGAGGCTCGAGCGGCTGTGGAAGTGATGTGCGGTGTAAAGGTGAAGTGGGTGTCAAAAGTGACGCCGAGGATTTTGGGGCGGCGCTCTAGAGGAAGGGTAGAGTCGTTCATAGTGATGCCTGGGTCAAGTGTTGACTGATGGGTGTCGGTTGTCCATAGAGTTGAGTTGGATTTGGAGGTGCGTCTTCGTCGTGGGTGGACCCTGCGTGAGTCTCTGCGCTGCGATGGGGACTTGCGTGGGCCAAACGCAGGCACTCACCGTTTGGAGTGGAGTGCAAATTTCGTAATCAACGATGACGAGGTTGCAGAAAGTTAAAATAAAATCCATACCCTTTTATTATCTGAGTGCATTTCTTGCCCCGTTAGCAATTTTGGCGATCCTGTTCCATTCTGATGAGATTCAGTAGGCAGGAAACCCTATTGCAGAAGAACGCTAAACATGGAATACGATACTTATCGCGCTACTAACACTGAATGCAGTTCTTGCTCTTTCAGCTTCTCCTGTCGTTCTCGTGGAATCTGATATTCATTGCGTGTTCTCTACATCAAAGTTATATTTTCTTTTGGTTTATGATGTACACATTTTGTAGCAAATCAGCGAAGAGTAGAGGAACCGATTTTTTCCTGTATAGTAGGATTAGTTATTCTTTATTCCAAATTTTCGGGAGCGGAAATTTAGTTCTGCTGAAACTATCTCACTATGTATTCAGGATACGCAGCGGAATAGAAATTCGGTGATGTTTCAGGGCTTACGAATACAGTTAATATTTTGCATGTCATCTAAGGGAAGGAATGAGTGTGCTGAAGAAGAATTGAAGTGTACTGCTCAGAAGAAAGCACGCAGCTCCTTCGATAATAATTTGAGTTGGTCGTCGTAGCTTTTTCCTCTATATGTATTATAGTAAGGAAAGTACAATCAATGAAGAAGTGTCATCAGTCATCACAAATTGCTTGTGATGAAAAAGAAGCAAGTCAATGAAGAGATTTTGCACCGGCCTATATAAAGCAAATACAACGATTATAGCGTGAATTTCTTCTCGCGCGGGTTCACTAGTAGCTCTATAAATGTTGAGATTGTTGTCGGTCTTACATATTATTATTATATACCTAGTTCAAACCTCCCCATCCACAGAGCACACTGTGATCCAAAGAGAGGGAGAAAGAAGGACATAAAGAATGCCAAGACAAACGTGCAACCCATGCACGAGTCAAAGCCCACGGGAACAGCAAGTAGGGAAGGAAGAGGACGATCAGAATAAAAGTTCTTACCTAACCTGAGTCGCATTGGATGTGGGGTAGCACACGTGACACCGGCACTCTGATTGCAACTCGCCTCAGGTTTTGTTTTAGTCGACTGGACCTGATTTGAACAGCAATCCTGTTGCTTTGAAGCAACAGGCTGGGCGCTGCTAAAACCGGTGCTTGGACCGTCAGCATGTTCACCATTTACACTAAGATAGACATCCAGTTCTCGTAGGTATGGCACTATTGAAAACGAACAGAAATGGGTGCACTGTAATTTAATGGGTTCATTTTTCATCAGTTCTCGCATAAGTATCATTATCAAAAACGTAAACCCAGAGGTTCTTTCGGAAAGCAATGGATTAAATATCAGTTCAGTTTACTATTATCGAATACATGATAAACTAGAGAGCACTCTGAGAGCGCATACCTCCGCCTAGCATAGCAACGGTAACAGAAAACTCAGATTGTTTTAGAAACCATGATTTTCCTCAAATTAACATTAAAATCTAAATTTGTGCTTTTTGATAGTATTAACAATTCCTGTAATTTTCAAAAAGATCCGTTCATAACTTTTTGAATTGTGCTGCTGACAAACATAACTCAAACACACAAACAGACCAACCGATCATCACTAAAATTTTATCATTTATGTCTTTCAACATTAGTAACAACTCCTGTAAATTTCATCAAGATCCATCCAGAACTGTTAAAGTTATTGTGCTAACAAGCATACAATCAAACATAGCGACAAACGAACGAACGAACAAACAGATCATCCCCAAAATTTGATCATTTGCGCTTCGTATTATACCTGACAACTCATAATTTCATGAAAATCCATCCATTACTTTTCGAGTTATGGCCTTAACAAAAAATAAGCAGATGGACAAATAGACAGATGAAAGGATTTTTACCAAAAGTTAATCATCTCTTACTGTTAACATGCCTGACAATCCCTGTAAATTTCGTAAGGATGCGTCCAAACGCTCTCAGTAATCTTGGTGGCAGACAAACAGAATAATGGACAAACACGACAAAAACATAGCCTCCTTGGCGGAGGTTAAAAGAACGAGCTTCAACAGCCGAAGGTTCATGCAAGTGATATTAGAAAAATTTCTATAAGAGAATTTTCTGTTCCGAGTTTTGTGTTAAATTTATTTCATGCGATAGTACCACCTAACCTTCGTCTTCGCTTAATAGTTAAGCGTTTAACAATTTACCTGCTTTTTTCGCTGTAGATGTAAAGCACAGCTGTTAGTTACAAATTGAGCCGATTTTTCAGCAAAAAAATAAATATTTCCCCGACAACAATGCAAATTGTATATTTACCCAATGGTATCTACTCTGCACATTTAGGGACTTTAGAAATTGCGTTGTTCCCACAAAAATATTTAATTAAGGAACTTCGGGATTAATGCAGTGTTTGCACTTGAGATACTGTTCCACTGCACCATATACTGTTAGTACCAAAGTACTTCACAAGCGACATTTCGATCACTGGTATTCCTACGAGAAACAATTGTTTTAGTTGGTCGTTAGAGGCTCAAACTCTTTTAAGGCACAGAAGCGAGAAAGAAGCCAGGCGTGGAGGTCCAGCAAAATCACATGCTATTACTCAAGCAAAAACAACTGCTGGTAGAAGGTGCTTCAGGCGCTTCAGATATTGTGAAAGTTGATGGTTGGCTTAATGCTCTAAATCCATTAACGCATGTAATAAAGCTTTGTTTCTCCTAAGAAATAGAGTATCAATACGTACCGTCCAGACACATGGACAGCCATACGTCAATAACGGGTGTAGCTTACACTGACCAAATTAAATTGCGCTGTTTGTTAGCAATAGATTCTTTGAAAATTCCTAGATGATGGACGCTGGGCGGTGCATGAGTAACTTACCGGATAATTTAATTATAAGGTATTTCAAAGAGTGAAAAAAAGCGTAACATAGTGCCGATCACAGTAAGATTTTATTCGATCGTTTCTTATTCCTGTGTTCCATGCATTTGCCCGTACTTTATTAAACAATTAGAACCACCCTCTACAGTCATTTCTGCAATAACTTATTCTCAATAAATTCTGGTTCATTTCTCAAATAAGGCTTAGGTATCAAGTTAAAATTACTAAATACCTCGCAACTATACTCCTTATAAGACACCCACTATTTACGGTATTATTTTACTTTCACTTACACATGATTTTCATGACTTTTCTTGTGTTCAGTATGTAAAATGGGTCAATTCAAGACAATTTACACGAATAACGTTTCCGTCGCAAATGCTTAGTTTTGGAGATATTAGACTTTGAAGTTCCCATTGTTTTTCTATGGGAGAAAATACCGAGCGGTCCCAAACAAGCGAAATTAGGGTTAGGTTAGGTAAGGTTAGGTTAGGTAAGGTTAGGTTAGGTAAGATTAGGTTAGACAAGGTTAGGTTAGGTTAAGTAAGGNTTGGTTCCCTTAAAGCCTGTGATGACATCGGCTATTTTCTCCCATAGGAAAACAATGGGAACTTCAAAGTCTAATATCTCCAAAACTAAGCATTTGCGACGGAAACGTTATTCGTGTAAATTGTCTTAAATTGACCCAATTAACATACTCAAAGCAACAAAAACTCAAAAAAACATGTGTAAGTGAAAGTAAAATTTTACCCTATTTACATGCTGATAGAAGTTTTTGGTTAAAACCATACAAACCATACAAGACGTCTGACAAAATTACAGCATAATTATTTTCTCTGCTGAAACTAAATCATTGAAAATTTTTCTCTGTCAAAAATCCGGACGCCTCCCTCGTACTGCGCTTTTATGCTCCGATCAGAGGTAGAAAAGATTCAAAAGTATATGGAAAATAAAATATGGTTACGATTGGAAAGTGTGCAATTATTATTTCCAGGTCACTGTTGCGTCATTCCAGCAATTTGTTTATCTCAATCTCTGTTTTTGTAGTTGATCTCAGTCTTTCTTCTTAGAACCTATTGCAATCTCTGTTCTTACTGCCTATACATCAATCTCTGTTCTTGGAACCGATCTCAATCTCCATTCCTGTTGTTGCAAGCGTTTTCCGCATTGTCACCGAGACCATCATTACTAATAACAGAAACTCATCTGTCAAACCGAACTTAAAAATCAACCATCGCACTATGCATACTTATAAACTATTTTTAAAAACCGATTGAAACTGCCAGAAATTCAGAGAGGCTGCAAGAGACGCTTGTGAGAGTGAGTCCTCTAAAACACAATTATTCTTGTGTTGTATTTCTGACGGGACAACACAATTCAGGAATTGTGAGACGAGATAAAAAAAATTACACTGAACTGCTAAGGGATCTTGCATGACAAATCATGGGCCGCCCCAGAAGCTGCTACAGGAGAGATCAAAAATTATCTTAGGGTCATGGAACGTAAGTTAAAATTTGGCGGTAAGAGATGAACCCTATTTTAACCAGGTCGCACTTCTTTACTATAAAGCATTCCAGTAATTGGCCATAAGAATACGATGGGACAAAAAAAACTTCCGGTATGATTAAGAGTAAAAAAAAAAAAGACCAAATGCGTCAATGAGTTAATAGATGAAGATCCAGTCAATACAAAAGGGTCAACGGTTGTCGCCCGTAAAGACCGTTCACAATTTTAAATCAACAATTTTAATGTTCAACAAATTTCAATGCTAATTGTAAAGGGTTAAAGTAACCGTCTTGCGCATGTGCCGCAGACATTTGGGGAAGGTACAAATAGTGCTAATCCTACGCAGAGTTACGGCTTATTCAGGCACCCAAGGGTTATAGAAGGCTGAACTACGTAACTTCCGTATTACAGCCATGGGGTTAACGACCGCATTCCTATACCCTCTCGTGCGCTCTAATACCACGCAGCCTGGCGACATGTCGTGAAAAGAACGGCCAGCGTCCCATTGCTACAAGTCCTAATTATTGATACCGACAGATCGATGGCCGTCCGTCGTAGCAACATTCTTAGTCTGCGTGTCAATTGCCAGGAAGAAGTAACAATTGTTGCCTTCCATTCTTTATGTGGGTCATAAAAACTTCAAGTAGAAGCCTACAGAGAGCGAGACGCATGCAGCGAGCAGGATATCGTTGCTGATTACGTCATTAAAAGTTGCGTCTGAGTGTCTCTGAAGTCCAATGATACTTTCTATTATATAGGGTGTACGACGGTGCTCACCAGCCTGTTATTATTGTTATAGAACTGATGTTAGATTGAGCGTCCCTCGCTTCCGAAAAGGAACAGGAAAGGGCTCGCACTTGAAGGAAAACGGGGGACCTGGGTATTGAGAGCAACACCACTACAAAAAAAAAGGAAATCAAGAAAGAAGAGGTAAAAAACGAAAAAAAATACGAGTAGTAGGAGTAGGAAAAAGGAAGGAGCATAGTGGCAATGAAAGAAATACCTCCTGGCAGTTAATTAATGTGCTATATAAGTTAGCACATGGGATCCCACGAGGAGCGATTTCCTGCTACAAAATATGAGCTACTCGAAGCTAATCTGCGACCTTAATTACTAATACTACGCCCGTTGAGGATTATAAGCAACAACAGACTATTCAAGTTTAATTTTGCAGTTGCTTATTCATTATACCATTAAGAAAAGGAGTCTCCCATATTGACTAAAGTATATAGGGTACTTATGGGGAAGGACGGAAATTTAAATCATTGTAACACGAATTTCTCCCATACAATTCCGGTAGAAAAAGCACAGCGTTCAGTGTAAATTTCATTCCTGTCGCAGACGGCCGACGTCCTAATTATGCATACGGAAAGATCAATGGCTGCCTAACTCGTACGCCCCGTGTGAGTTGCGTGTCGTGGGTCCAGCGCCCCCCACACCAATAGCATTGTTACCTTAGCTACGCAAGGCAATCGCTGCTTCTGTTCTGCCCGAGCACTTAAATCCCTCTTCCCTTATAGATAAGCCGGCAACTTGTGCGCCCGGTCTCATGAAAGCTAAAGTAGAACGGCAGCGGTCGTTGAGAATTTCTTCCAAAGTTTGGCATCAGCTTTCTCGCATTTCAGTATTCATATTTCTGCGACCTCGGACTTTGAGATACTCGGAACGGTCGTTCACAGACACGTGGCTACAATAGTGGTGGTGATACGCTGTTCCAAGCCAAGTAATTACCTCCGCCAAGGAGGTTATGTTTTCGTCTTGTTTGTCTGCCTGCCACCAAGATAACTCAAAAAGTTATGAACCGATTTAGACGAAATTTACAGGGATTGTTAGGTATGTTGGGAGGAACAGATGATTACCTTTTGGTGAAGATATGTCCATCTGTTTGTTTGTTTGTTTGTTTGTCTACCTCATTTTTCTCAATGCCATAACTGAAAAAAGTTATGGATGGATTTTGATGAAATTAACATGAGTTGTTGGGTAAATAACAAAGAGTAAACGACTAAATTTTGGTAATGATCAGTTTGTTCGTTCGTTCGTTTGCCACGGTTTTTAATTTTATGCCTGTTAGCACAATAACAAAAAAAATAATGAATGGATCTTTATGAAATTTATAGGTGTTGTTAGTAATGTTAAAAGACATAATGATTACATTTTGGTGCAGATCGGTTCGTTCGTTTGCATGATTGAGTCATGTTTGTCATAAAGTTTGTTTGCAGTATAACTCAAAAAGTTATGAATAGATCTTCAAGAAAATTGCACAAGCTGTTATTATCATCATCAAAAGGCACAAATGATTAGATTTTGGAGTTCATATAAAGAAAATTATGGTTTCAAAGCCAACTTGAATTTTTTGCTACCGTTAATTCGCTTGGCGGAGGTATGCGCTCTCAGAGTGCTCTAGTTCGAAATATGTTCATCAACTATTTCAGTGCTACTGAAATTGGTAAGAACAGGGTTCTAGTTCACGAAAGTATTAGAAATGCAGGCAAATGTCGTAATTTATTAGGAATACGCATTGACAAATCGAACAAATTACCGGATTTGGACAAATTACGAACAGGGAAGTTTGCCGTTAAAATATTTCAAATTTTTCTCACATGCTCATAGAAAGAAAATGTAGACATGTAAGAAAATCATTTTGGTATAACCTACTGCAGAGCATTACAATATATTGTACTTCTAGTCTTCTACCGTTCTACGCCTTGAACTTCACCATCTTTAAATTACGTATCATTTGTTGATATCTGAGAAGGATGAATCAAAGAATTTGTTTTAAGCAAATACGAAAAATTAAATTTTCGATTTTAATATTTTGAGAGATGTAAGTTCAAATGAAGAGTTACGTCATCAAAATTCTGAACGAATTCAAGGTATCGACACATTAAGACCGGACGAATTAGGGGCTTCACCAGTTTCCTGGCTTGGAGCTGTGCAGCGAGCCCACTTTTGTAGCCGTGGGGCAAAACTGTTCCCAATTATATCCTTTGGGAGTTCAGAAAAAGCTATACTGTGTACTGAAAAAGGAGAAAAAATAAAGAACAACAGCAAAGAGTATCACTGCGCGTACGAACGGCGAGTCAAGATACAGGCGGAAACTCATTAGAAAAAGAACTCATACCAGACCTCACACTAATCAATGCCTAGCCTGCTGTACACCTATGTTGACAATACATATAGTGGTATTATATAACGAAGAGTGATGTACGATTGAGACACGAATGTGTTAATTAAAAATGATTGCATTTGAGCCGTGTGCTCTTCACGAAGTGAAAATAATAATATATTTTTCTACGTTGCAACCCTGTTTTGAATGAAAATTGAATAGTGACGATATCAGTTAGTTACGACAGCTTTACAAATTTGATAATTTATGAAATTCAATTATGCTTAAAGTTAATATGCACTTTTTACCGCAGATTTTGTTATTGTTAGGTGGGTCGTAGGTGCTGGCAAATTCTACTACAACAAAAAAAACACTCAAAAGTGAAACAATATTTTGCGAAAATGGTAGTGGTAACATTAGCTGTAAAAAAATACACAACACACGAGAAAACTATGGTGACATAAACAGAAAGAAACTTGGGGAAAATCCTTCCTTGTATAATTAATTCTCAGCGGGCCGTTGTTAATAAGTCCGGCCATTCTTTTACCAACAAAGAGAGTCATTCTTTTACTTCAGTAGATGAAGCTTGCATGAAGCCTCCAAAATATGTTTCTATATCTCCTTTTTACTGTAAATTGGCATCCGTTGTCCTAAACATTTCCCTTTACTATGGAGCAAAGTTTCTCAATTGGACTTAGACCTGGACTCTATGGAGGCCAATCTATCATTTTTTTCTTCTGTTATGGCTTGATCTGCAGGCCACCGGTTTGTCGTATGCAATGCATTGCTTCCCCCCATTATCTTGTTGAAGAAAAGGCTTCTTTTATGTCCTCACTCAGATTATTGAACCAGGATACAAGATGATCCTGAATGAATATGTAGTAACTAGATTGCCCGCGCTGTCAAAAATGAGAGCGAAGAATTTGAGACGACCAGTCTTCATTTGATATGCCTTTGTCACTAATATGCTTCTGAAGGATATAACAATCGACTCAAATTGTCATAAGAGATAAACGCTCTCTCTTTCAATTCATCTAGGAAGCACAACTAAGAAGCACAATCGTCTTCCATATTAAGTCAGATACGGAAAAAAATTTTACATTAGCAAGCAGCAAATATTACTGAATTTAATTAATCAATCCCCACCGCCTAGCCAACCTAATGAATAAGCCTTCCAGCCATCGAAGATTTGTCTTGAAGCGAAAACTTCTCCATCAAAAGAAGACAGCAAGCTGAAGAAAATAATGATGTCCATTGTCCGTGACAAATCACCGCTTCGTCTGCACTTCGTTGATTAGCTACTGAATTTATAAGTCGTAAACTGAGAGCAAACATATGTTTCGATGTATGGAGAAAGCTATGAAAATCAGACTGCATGACCGCGCTTTGAGAAGCAGCAATACCTTTATTGTTTCAATTTCAAGAAGTGTTTCACACAAGAAATGCATTGGGATAGACGAATAAGGGTCCCACTTTCGCCATCTTTTACAACCTGGTCATCAATCTCCACGAAAACACAACCCAATTACAAAATCTGCAACCTGGCCTATTTTTCGCCTATTTCTTCAAGAGCGTGATCCGAAACATACAATTACATAAATATACGATGGTGTTTATTATATTGTTGATTGGTAGAATTCATTTTCAGGCCACCTAGTACAAGAAAGGTCCGATAATTTTATTATAAAAGATTCTAGTCCAAGTCATAGCTCCACCACCCATTGGGATGCCGATTGTAACGCGGACGAGCACAATAGCGCCGTCATGAGCGCCTCCGGTCTCATCAATCCAAATGGTAGTTTGGAAACCTGTTTTCAGATATCTTGTTTGCCAGGAAGGTCTCTTGACTGATTTCACTGAAACGGGGAAAAAGTCTACGCGATCTCTGATTCGCCATTTTATTCAGAATACCATTCTCTATAGGTTCGTTTGGATACATTTGCTACTTCCGAGTTCTCAAAAATATCTTGATTGAGGCAGTGAGATTTTTGGGCTAAAGATCTTTTAGTTTTCTCCAACTCTCTGTTTGTTGCGGCGGAATACCTCCGGCGTTTGGGTGGTCACTCAATCTTCGGTAAGAAATCTTTTCAAAGTACGAGGATCACGTAAGATAGTTTTCAAAAGTTCCAGTGTGGGTTTAATTCATACTAGCTGGAGCCGTGAAACCTTCACGGTTTGTAAGGCCTCTAAGACAGACCCATGAAACTTTCAACACTGGAACTTAATATGTGATATATTAAGTCCATCCTCTTGGTTGATAATAATATCCATTATTCCCTGCAGTGGAGTAGCCAGGGGAGGATCGTGGGGGACACACTCCC
>LQNS02278125.1:29660092-29710870 GCA_001587735.2 Parhyale hawaiensis
GAAATGCCTTCACGGCGAAATGCCTTCACGGCGAAATGCCTTCACGGCGAAATGCTTTCACGTCGAAATGCCTTCACGCCGAAATGCCTTCACGGCGAAATGCCTTCACGGCGAAATGCCTTCACGGCGAAATACCTTCACGGTGAAATGTCCTCGCGGCGAAATGCTTTCACGGCGAAATGCTTTCACGGCGAAATGACCGAACGGCGAAATGCCTTCACGGCGAAATGTCTTCACGGCGAAATGCCTTTACAGCGAAATGGTGGAACGGCGAAATTACCAACGGCGAATTGACCGACGGCAAAATCACCAGCGGCGAAAGAACCTGTCACGGTTATGGAAGGGGGAGGGATTCATTACTACAAGAGGTTCGGATGTAAACGAAAGAAGAAACCAAATTTCGACAACAACCCGCTGTTACTCATTCGAAAATTGTGAGGCGTTTGTGAGATATTATCTCACTCCGGGCATTACACGTTCGATGATATCTGATAAATGCTTACGATTTTCCGACAGGGTAGAAGATTGTTACTTGCAGCCCAAACAAACAATGAAAGTCCTCGTCAAAGCTCCAGCCACTCCTTTGTTGGTGCATCTTTCGTATGTGCCATCTGAAACAGAAAATTTCTTGTACAATGCCCCAGTTCTACCAAAAATTGGTAGTACTAGTAGAACAAGTATTAGGTACTACCAGTTCCAATGAATACTGGTAGTACTAGCACTCTGACTTTGTAGATTATATCGATATTGTACATATATTTTAGTACTAGGTACAAGTACTTAATACCCAAGTGAAAATGCCTGCCGTATCTTTCGATACAAACTATACTTAGCTCAGTAGATAGCCGTCACACTCCCGTTATAACGTTAGATTAAATTTTGATAGTTGTTTTGCTACCAAGCATTTCAAAAATTTGAATTTAAATTTTTCCGTGCAGCTGGTACAATACTTTTTTTTCTATCGTTTTCAGTTTTAACAATAGCGGTGTTGCACTTTCCATTTTCTAAAATGTTTCACGTGGCTTCACTGAAATTTCCTTGATACTGACTACAAGTCTACAACTATGCATTTAGCTTACTACTATTTTTTTTCACTGAGCTTGAATTGAAAGGTGTTTAGTTTCTCTGTACTCAGATAATTCACGGCATTCGTTCAGGTTTATTTTCGGCGCAAAGTTCAAAGCCGTTCATATTTTACTTTTTCTTCCCAGTTTTCTCATCGATAAACTTAGGCCTGGCGGTGTTGACAGCAACTCTCTGATCAAATATTGCACCATGTTTATTTATTCAAACATTTTTCCTCCTTGAGCAGCGCCTCTGCTAACGAGCAGATTAAATTAGCTTGTGTTATCCATTACCAGCGTTAAGGCTCGTTCATTACCATCGTTAAAATTTCACAGGCGAGATCGCCATCGAGCAAGGTTATTAAATTAGATAAAACTGCGCCTACATAAAGAAGAGACGTAGGTCGCCGTGCTGGCATCCTTTGCATCAAAGCGAAGAGCAGCAGATTTTTTGTGCCGAGTTAGCTTTGTGCGCATTTGAAAGGAGTGTATAAATTTCGTACATATTATATTTTAACTGTTTTATGATATATATATATGTTATGTTATACCTATGTATATATATATATATATGCCAAAACGCTGTTATAAAACTCAATAGCTGCTTATTTTTATAAGACTTAGTTATGTACGTATTTGTATTTATTTACATATTAATTTCGAGTCACTCCTGTATGAAGAATCGATGGATAGATTACTAGAGCACTCTGAGGGCGCATACTTCCGCCAAGCAAGGCAACGGTACGAAAAATTCAAATTGGCTGTCAAACCATGATTTTCTTTGTATCAACACCATAATCTAATAATTCGTGTCATTCGATAGTACTAACAGTTTCTGCCATTTTCTTGAAGATTCCTTCCTAACTTTTTTGAGTTATGCTGCTAACAAAGATAATGACAAGCATAAATCAAACACACAGACGGACCCAACGATAGGCTCGAAAATTTAATCATCTATAAATGTCTTTTAAAATTATAAACAACTTCTGTAAACTTCATAAAGACCCATTCAGAAATTATTGAGTTACCGGTATTGTGCAAACAGGCATAAAATTAAACACTGCAGCAAACAAACGAACCAACAGAACATCCAAAAAATTTGACCAATTGCTCTTCATAACAAACCTAACAACTCAAGTAAATTTCATGAATATACGTCCATAATTCTTTGAGTAATGGCATTGAGAAAAAAATAGGTAAAGAAACAAATAAACTGATGGACGGATTTCCACGAAAAGTAAATCATCTGTTAATGTTAACATGCCTAACATTCCCTGAAAGTTTCGTAAAGAGCCACTTACAAATTTTTGAGTTATCTTGGCGGCAGACAAACCAATAAACACGACAAAAACATAACCACCTTGACGGAGGTAAATATTTGACCTTCGGATTAGTAAGAGTACAAGTAGATACAATGAGCATTCAATAGAATACAGGATCAATGCAAGCAAAGTAGCTATAAATATTCAAGACATAGACAGTCAAACTGCCGCTTGAGCCGACGAAAAGCATATACCACACGCTTCCAATAGTCTTATTTTAAAACAAGTGTTCTCCGTCGGGGGCTCCCTCTCCATAAAATATTTTCCTGTTCATACGGCAGTAGCGGAGTGGATAGAGCGCAACCGCCGTGTCTCGTGATCTAATGTTCGCTTCCCTGCCAGTTAGGTGAGGTTTTGCGACGCTCAGAATAGCAGCGCCAGCGTTTCTGACAGGTCCACAGCGAAGGCACTGACCTAACAGACAATGGGAACAGTTGAAGGTCGCAATTGTCAAGTATGAGTTTTTTCGCCGTTGACGCCAAAGCTCCATCAAGCTGTGATTGACTGCAGCCGTACATGCCTTTGGGCCGAGCGGGCATACATCTGAAGCACAAGCTAGTGCATGTGAACATCTCAGTTGAGATGCTCAGTAAGGCACACTTGACCTTTACGTCGCGCTCTGCTTTAAGCCATATTTGAACTAAAATTAACCAGGAACGGCGGGAATTTACGTGTTTCAAACAAAGCTCTATTTCAATTCAATAACACTGTTAGCATTAGCTGCGCAGGCATGATAACTGTATTTTGTCTACACGAGATACCGGGTCCCAGAAGGTAGATATTTTATCACATTGATCACCGTTATTTAAAATTATTTCGGCAATGTTTGCTACAAGTAGAAATTCATTATTTTTAAGCGGTTGCGGTCGCTCTTGAAAAGAGAAACAAGGAAATTATTTATTTATGATTTTAAAATAAGAATAGGTCATAGTTACAGTGGATGCAAAGCATCGTCGGTGCAGTAAAATTTCGACCACCACAACGAACACTCTAGCGGTGATGATGTAAATTTTTGGCAGTCACTTCTGACGGTGAGGTAGAATGGTAATAATTATAAATATTACTGCACAGCTTAATTTAAGCTTCTCTCGCTATTGCAAATCTCGTCTAAGGGAGGGAAAGGAAGGAGCATAATTAAATGGTGAGAAAAACGAGGAACCTATGCACGAGGGTGTTCACTTGGGATCAACACGCATGGAAAAAGCAAGTCGGGTGAAAACAGAAACAGCATTAAAAAAATAGAAGCATCAAAATGGAAGGAGGCAAAGTGGGCACGAAAGAAAGATGTAACTCCTCAAAGCAGTGGATGAGCGCTTCTGCCCTCGTTAGTAAGTTACCTTAGGTCTATGTATTCCCGTAAAAAAAATATGGTTTACGTATAAAAAAATGCGGTGGTAGCCCGTTGCTCGATTTAAATCGTTTCTGCGACGGTCGAGTAACGCAACATTTGGGTAAGTAACTCGGAACGCAGGCAGCTCCGTAGGCCGACAGGCGCTTGAATTACATAGAGCCGCATTGCTCGTTTGGCTGTCAAGTAACGGTTGTGCATTATAGTGATAAGATTAGAGCCAAGATTTGGTCGAGGAATGGGTAATTCGAATAAAACAATTTCCGAGGAATAGAGAATTCGAACTTAAAATGCTTGAGCAATAGGTAGCTTGAGTCCATTATGTTCGAGCAATGGATGGTTCGAGGAAAAACTAGTGGAGGAATAGGTAGTTCAAATACGGAGAATTAGTAAACAAGACATGCAGAATTACAACGAATAACCGTCATTATTGCATTTCGACGCAGCCGTAGCACCTCCCCTGCGGTTGCAAGAGCGACAGCCGCTCCTTGCTACGATGGGCATACATAGAGTATAATAACAAGGCTCATAAATCAAATACAGCAACACCATCAACATCTGCGAAAGAAATAAAAAGATTCTGATAAGGGTTAAAGCAGCTAACCTATTGTTCCTCGAGTTTTCGGCACATAAAGGCCGCTGCAGACGATAGTCTTATGGCCTTAAAAGTGAAAGTCGACTGATGTCTTGCCTCGGTTTTGCGAGTCTCGAGCATGCACACGATAGAGTGGAATGCGTCAGCTGGACCAGAGGCTTGTAAGTAGTGTATAGTGTAGCGAAATGCCTGTTTTTGAGGGTAGGTTCCCCTCGCGCCGCCGGGTCATTGCGCCGCCCCTTCCGGTTTCCCAGGCCCCGCCCACTTTCAGTTTGCGCCTCCCAGACACCCGCTAAACCGGTAGTGCATTGGCCGTTATAAACCGGAAGCTCACGCGCGAGGGGAGCTGCGAGGGTAGGGACCCTCAAAAACAGACATTTCGCTACACTATACACTACTTTTGTTCACAAGTAGAATGAAAATTCGGCAAATAAAGTACATTAAGAGTAATATTGTTAATAAAAACATGGAAAAAATAATAGTGTATAGGAGTCACTATTGCATTGGCGCACTTAATCATACAGAACGGGAACACACGTGACCCAGACAGATCCCAGGGAACCACCACACATGCCATAAGACGGTAACTCGAATAAATTTTTTATACTTCAGTAAAGAAAATGATTAAATACTATTTAAAATACAGTTGCCATCACAGCAAGCATTCTCGTACCCCTTTTCAAGTGATTGTGTGCGTGAAACTCTTAATATCAGAAAAAAATACGCGAGATATGATCAACCCGAAGACTCGCGTTCCTTCGACAAAAGTAGAACATACTGGATCGGTGTCCCGCGACCGATGCCTCTCGAAGTGACTGTCATATGTCCTTAGTTTTTTTTTTTTTCATATGCAGCGAAAACACACGAGTAAAGCGGGCACAAGAAACAGAGGGCCTAGCTAATGACAAAGGTAACCTACAGGGTCCCCTTTGTGGCGCTGCTCCCCATTACATTGGAAGGGCGAACCTAACTAATCTAACCTACGGCCCATCATATGTCTCCTGAGGGGTCGATGGGTCATGGGTCATGCAATCGACGGCGTCTTAGGTCACACAATGGACAGTACGCAATGGGTGGAGCAATATTGACCAATATGCGATAGCTGTATCATAATCAACTGCATACAATAATTTACATTACTGCTGGATCGCGCAATGGGCAGTATGCAATTGCTGAATGGCGAGTACGCAGTTGATGCATAATGGAGCATGCCCTACATGGGACACTAACCCAGGCTGCTCATTTTTGAAGAGAGCCAGGAACCCATCAGTACGGGGTATCGTATCGAGCCGTTAACGTGCGAATCCAGAATATCTCCCAGCCAGCCTTCTAATACTTCAGCTTGCCCAGCAGATAACATCTCGTATCGTTCTACATCTAAAAGCGAAAACTGCAACCATTAGTATGATGTAAGAATGGGATTATGTTGGCAAATATTAAAAGTTTGAAACTCAGATTCAGTTTGGCGCAGTGTTATAGTGTTCATATGATGCAGTTACTTGGATGACACGTGATATGATGCAGTTACTTAGATGACACGTAATATGATGCAGTTACTTAGACGGAAAATTACGCGTGTTCCTGGAAGACAGTAAATAATGCACAGCCAGTCAAGGCTGGAAGCTGCTCCTCATTAAACTGATCGCATTAACTACCAGACTGAGGTTTATTAATGAGCCCTAATACTGGCAGTCATCGATCAAGCTGTTAATTACACAAGAACGACCGATACGTGACGGAGAGCGTCGCTGGGCCTGCCAAAGCTGTGGCGCTTGTGATGCGGGAGGGTCTGATTATGGTCCGAGTACTCTGAGTCCTTAAGACTTTCTGGTAGAGGGACTTGAGGCTGAAAAGTCCACAATAAACGTCAGATTTCGTGGGAAGAGCAGTGGACTGCAAGTCTCCTGCCACTGTTTCTTGAAAATAACATTAGTTTGCACGTTTACAGCCACAGTTTCTTGGGAACAACACTCTGTATTTTGCATGTTCCAGCCATTGGTGTACCCATGAACTTTGTCAGTGTAAAACATGTCCCGTGTCAGCATCCTTGAATTGGCGGTGATCGCGAACCGTTGTGCAAGTTTTCAATGTTGTTTGCACAATATGTTGTGATAAAAGAAGCGTACCCAAAAGTGGGCCAAATTGTATGTATACGTAACTTTTCAAGGTAACATATAAAGTTGCCAAACACGACGCCATACTGGACGACCTACAGGGACATGGGAGCTCGCAACTCGCAATCTTAGTCGAAGAGTATGGCTTGATTCCTCCATCTCGACAAAGGCTAAGCAATAATTAAATGACTAGGGGTACGCGCCGCGAACAGTAGTCCTAGTCGAAGAGTGTGGCTTGATTCCTCAATCACGACAAAGGCCAGGAAACACTTGATGACCAGGGATACTGGCCACGACCTGAAGTCCTAGTCGAAGAGTGTGGCCCGATTTCTCCGCATCCCGACAAACACAAGGCCACGCTCGATAATTTGGGGAAATACACGCGCTGCGACCTGCCGGCTGAGTTTGGGTGCAATGCAACTCGGCGCCTCTGCATTACCGCCTAATGAGAGACAGAGTTGCGCTGTTGCTGCTGCTTACGGTGACAAGATCAACTGACTTAATGATCTCGTGTGTATTAATGACAAACAGAGGCGACGGATGCGCTTCAAAGCTGCAGCAGCGAATGCGACCGAACAGGCACTCTAGGCAAGAATCGGTCTACCCGCACTGCGCGTTTAACCCTGTCGTCAATTCGGTACAGAATGATGAATGTTACAAAAACAGGGTTTTTCCTAAGAAAACTTATTGAAATTAAGGAAAATAATTGGCATTATAGTAACGTCTTCCTCTGATTATCTCCTAAATGTTCGCAAAATCTCAACGGTTCAAATTTTACCGATTTTGGGCTGCCCAGCCGAATTTCTTCAATTGTTTCTCTACGTATTCTGCACAATAGAGGGTGTCCAAGAATTCTTGCAACAAATTTTAGCCTACGTTCCCTACAATGAAGCGTACGTATTTCACTCTACAGAGGTATATCACAAAGTGTTCAGTTTAGAAATTGGGAAGAGTTGAAATTAAATAAGTGCTATTTATTGCACTGGCAAACTACTGCACCTTACAGCAAGGAAAAATTTACACTTAAGGGCGCTTGTTTGCACTGAGTAATCGGTCTGCAGCATACGATAATGGATCAGCTCTATTAATAATAAATTCACAGATGTGCACTTAATTTACGGTATGGCGAAGTGCACTGTAAAATCTAGGAAACCAGCCAGAATAATGCACAAAATTATATTCCACCACAGTCTCCTGACATGGCACTTCTTTATTTCTACCTTTGGGGACACCTAAAGAGAGAAGTCTACGAAACACTAGTTCTATTCGAAGAACTTATCGGTAGGATTATTGAAGGCTGTACGAGGATTAGTGAATCTCCTGGTTTCTTTGCACGGGTTCGGCAATCACTTTGCCAGCGCCTCTACACATGCATTTCGAACATCTACTCTCATATAGGCCACACGATACCTTGACTGTCCCCTGAAATTTGCAAATGATGCTGATAGTAAATAGAATAAACTTCGATAAAATCTTTTCCAGACAGCAGAACGACCTCAAACAAAACGTAAACGGTTCTCGGTGATGCAAAAAATGTGTTTATATTAGCAAGAAACACAAATTCGTAGCTTTATATTTCGAAACGGGCTACTAGATGACTAAGATTATTCATATACGGCCTGTTAAGTGGCCTTCTGGTTCGATACAGGTACCAAAATCCTGGCCACCTATAACGGCCTTAATCTTCAAAAATGGAAAAAAAAACGTATTAAAATCCGTAGATTATTTACAAATTTGGTCTCATTTTGAAGGAAAATACGTCTACGTTCCAACGCACGCCCTCTTCTCGATAGTAAAACGGGAAAAAAATTTTTTGTGCTGCCACGTTCCACGCCAACCACCCACCCTAGTACCAGCCCCCTTACAATGAGCTTTTACCCCGCCAACCTTGTAGGTTAGGTCCTCCAGAACTGGTTCCCGTAGTGAAATATGAAGTTTAGAACACTGTGAACTCGTATAAAAACCAATAGTTGATATAGAATATTAGCAGAACCAGTCCTGGCACCTAACCTACAAGGTTCTCGGAGGGGGTGTACCTCCATCAGGCCAATGCGACATATATATATATATATATATCAATTGTGGACGACGGCGACGACAGCAAAATTACCTGAAATCGGGTAAAATACATTTTGCAATTTACCGTTGGCCAGTGCTCACGCATGCGTGTTTCTTTCCAACAGTTACATACCTTGCGTCTCCAAGAACAGTTTATTTTTGCTTCAAGTCGGTACATCAAATGGAACAAATTATATCCGGGATTTATCAATTTAACCATCGGCCTCATTTGCGAGGAGGAGCCAGTCAATGTATCGTTGGGTCCACGACTAACTATCAAATCTAATTACCTCCTGTATTCACGAATATAAACATATTGATATTTTAAATTTTCAGTGACCCGCCACTGCAGTAAATCTCATTGCTTAAACATTAACTCGTCGTAACTTGAAAGAACAAAATATTTTCAGACATACCTCTATAGAGTGACATAGGTATGCTTGTATCACCAGCAGCCCAAAAATGGCAATTCACAATTTTTCAAAGTGCAGAAATTGGATATCTCAAAACTTGCAAATTGGACAAAGGTTGCTTCAATCCAAAAAGTTAGATAATTAGATAAAGATTCAAAACATTAGGTTAAGTTAGGCTAATGCTTATTTCATTGTAAGGAACCGTAAGTTAAAAGTTATTCATAGTATTCCTGGACAAACTGAATGCATACTATACAGTGTCGCGAGCCGCAAAAAATTACGGCAAAGAATTCGTGGTAGTGCTTGTTTATCGTCACACTATTGTTGAGAATTTGCTTATGCACGCTGCCCGCAACTGTCAACTTGGAGGAACGTAGAAAGTATGGACGCTCTGGGCCGCACTGTTGCTGAGCAGCGCAACTCTTCTTTTCCTTCAGTAACATGGGGAAACATTTCTTCCTTATTAGGATGCACCCAAACAATTCTCATAATATGAATTTCGGCTTCGTATCACGGATAATACGTTATGATACATTAATCGATATTTGTTTCCGCTCAAGCGAAATAACGTCTCGTCAACGGAAATATCTATTTATAAAAATACCTACTGTTACGAAATATTCTGAAAGCAGCTACTATGATCTAAAATGCAAGAGAGTGCTAAGAGAAGTTGTGGAAATGTCATTCAGCGCAGGCAAAGGAGGAAGCAAGCACAGTCACAACTCAGGGTACCGTACTCTTTGTCATCATCTAAAACCTGGTCCATATTTTGCGTAGGTACCGGCTTCCATCAGAACGCAGCAGGATGGTCACAGTCTCCAACCTGGTCCACTTTTAACCTGTTTTTTTTTTTTAAGCATGACAGAAAATGGACAATTAAACATATAGCTCAACTAGAACGCCTCGTGGCGTAAAACCATCACCCACGTTGGGGGTAAATTCAACGGAAGTCATTTTCGATGGCCAGCTAATCCTAGTTTTTCATATAGATGCTGTGCCCAACATGGTTACATCGCGACGCTCCTTCTAAATTACATCTTTAAGAATAACAGAAAAAAATGGAACGCCCCGTGCTCCAGGCGATCTGCCGCGATGCAGGCAAATTCGCCCGGGAAGAGGAAAATTCAACGCCGTCAATTGTTTATGGCAAGCTAGGCCTAGTTTTTTGGCATGGGTCACATCCAGGTCAACCCACCAAACTCCCAACAGAAAACTATGAACTTTTATCAACTCTTTCGAGCACTTTTTGGGTGAACAGACAAATATGCAAATATATATATTTACAAATATACTTAAATCTTCATTGAAAACATTATCACCTCTCTCACTTCGTAAGCGGGTGATAATAAATGATGATGAACAATGATAAATAATATAATAGAGACCAAGATGTATTGATTTTTATATTTATCTCTTCATCCGTTTACATATTTATTTGTCCATTCTCTACGATAATTATTAAAGGACACAGGCCCTGAGGGGTATATTCTGGCGGGCCCCTTCCCTGCCACAATATATTTGGGCCTCACAACCCCAAGGGCCCCAGTGCCTTCTCCGCAGGGGATGTTGTAGCTTGCCGCAGTTCCTACTGACGAGGCTAGTTTTGTAAAGTTAGGTAGGCTCTCAATACTTCCTCTTCTGTTTCGCGAGGTAGCTGCCGATAGAGGTGGCCGACATATTCCAGCTAGACTCCTACTTCTTGTTTTTCGTTTCCTTTCCCTGAGCGGAGTAGCTGAGCGAAAGCGTTCAGCCGTGCTCGGGCGTTAGAGATGCACAATTTACGCCTTTCTCCTGTCAGTAGCGCACTGACCACATTGAATCTGAAACCTACCGGCAAATAAGCAGAGACAAAAATCATTGATAATTTGAAACGAGACGTACTTCGCGCACTGCTGGCGCACGAGCCTGTGTTAAACCACAGGAATAGTTCGGCGCGATATACACATTGTATCCCTGTTGCGCTTCGAAAATTTTCTACTACTACTACTACTACTACTTGAAGGACACGAACACATGAGGAAATTATGCCAGGTTGGAGACTGTGGATATCCAGTCACGCTCTACTGAAAACCGATGTGGAAAAAACAGACCTGGTTGCAGATGCTGGCAAAAGCATGGTAATCCTTTACATTTTGCTTTTCTAACGTTAAAACACAGGCAATCATGGCGTATAGGCTACTGCTTCTCTTAGCACGTTCAAGCATCGTGATTTGTGCCCTCACAGTAGCTCAGTAGCTATCAGGGTTGCTGACTTCGCTGATTATCTTTCCAGTCCACAGGAAAGAAGGAAGGAAATCTTAACACTCGGGAATGTACAGCGTCAGCAATTCTATCACTCGTAGTCCCTAGCAGAACACTGGCCTCAAAGTCTGAGGTGGGGAGGGGGGGGGGGAGGGCAGTTGTCCATCAGGTATTCGGTCAACATGACGCAATACAGTGCCGGCAAAAAAAAATATTTACACTTCCATGGCAAGAAAACTTTACACGAGAAATGTGAGTTAATATTTCGTTTACCCTTCTCGACCTAATAAAGTGAGAAGATGTTAGTGATGATGCATTCCTTCCGCCCACTCATAGCAAAAGTCCATCACCCAGCCTACCTTTAGCGAGGGTTGTGTGCTGCTGCAGTGAGGTTGATTGATAGTGGGTCGCTCATGCCGACGTGTTATTTTTTCTTTCTTGTAAGTTTGAAATCATATAACTTTACACCTACTGTACACAATGGGTCAAAATGTGCTTCAAATGAAAGAGTAAAGCCTTGCGTTAACTATACTAGAAAAGGCAGACTCTGCGATTGCCGTAACCAAAGATCTGGGGATGTCAAGAGCGACAATCGATCAGCTGAAGCGGTCGGAAACAAAATTAGCAACAGGGACAGTGCCACAGAAGAAGTCAGGCTCTGGCACACCTAAGAAAACTATATTGAGAACAAATAAGCTTCTGCAGTGTGAGGTTATTCCAAATATATGCTTTAACTGTCGTTGAACTAAAAAAACAAACGCACTGAGCTCCTCCAGAACGTCGCAATTAGGACAATTCACGATCGCCCGCAGAAGGACCTGGGTCTTCCAAGTCGACGTGCCGGAAAGAGACCCATGCTCTTCACGTTTCAGTCTCCCTTGTCTAGCATAGTTAACTCAAGGGTTTACTCCTTCATTTGAAGCATTTCTGACCCGTTGTGCCCACTGTGTGTAGTAAGTGTAAATTTATATGACTTCAAACTTATATGAAAGAAAATATAGCACGTCGACACCTCACTGCTGCAGCACACAACCCTGGGTGATGGACGTTTACTGTGAGTGGGCGGAGGGAATCACCACGAACAACATCTTCTCACTTTATTATGTCGAGTAGGGCAAACGAAATACTAACTCACATTTTTCGTGTAAAGTTTTTTATTGACATTGAAGCGTAAAGATTTTTTTTTTTTTGCAGACACTGTTACCCGAACAATCTTTGATCGACTGCAGCAGTACATTTTACTGTGCCCAAGTGAGCATTTATCTGCGACACAAACCAGTGCATGTGAATTTCCCAGTTGGTGTGTATCGTCAAGGTGACTTTACACTTGTTTACCTCGTCTCACATTCGAATTTTAGCTCTTTTAAGTTTACGCGCATGTTGAATTCATGATCAACGGAACAAAAGGTTAAACGTTCTTCAGAGTACAACAGAGGGCAAAAAGAGGGATTTCACTGTAGCAGTTATATTTTTTCTAATTTGGTGTCTTCGTTTGACGAACTAGCATTTCGCTTGAGCAAAAAATTTCAACTTATACATCATTGTACATCCATGATGCGGAGCTCAAATACATGTACACCAAGAATGTCCGTCATGTGTTTATATATTTAGTTATATATTTCTCCATTTATATGTTCCGTGTCACGCTCTTAAGGATAGGAAAAAAAATTCCAACGTTGAAGTTCACTCAATGCAGATACATATATACAAATTCTCTAAGCACTCCGTTGCATCGTCGTTCGTACTCTCTTCTGAAGTTTCCTTCATCCAATATTTATTTACTAGCTGGACCCGTGAAACTTTCACGGCTTTGCAAATCCTTCAGACGGACCCGTGAAACGTTCATGTTTTAGCATGGTAACACCACACTTATTCTTCAACTCAGGGACTTGATGTGTGATATATCAAGTCCATTCTCTTGGTTGGTAATAATATCCATAATTCCCTGCAGTGGAGTAGCCAGGGGAAGATCGTGGGGGACACATTCCCTCCCTAAAAAGTTACACGCGCCCTTCACTGGAAATGAGGCCTTGAAAAAATGTACTGCTTAGGGCCTAGCTTTTGTGTCTCGCTGAATTGCTAGCACTCTTGAATTTTGCTAGCACTCTTAGTGCCCACGCCCACATAGAAATTTTTCAGATCCCAAGCCGTTCATTCAGAAGAGCCCAGGGGCATTAAAATCATTAAAAAGATCTTGTCCAGCTGTACAGGACTGCTGACCTCCGCGTATCATTGAACCCGTGGAATATTTACATAAGTCAGCAGAACCCGTGAAACGTTCCCTGTCTGGCTTAAGGCGCTTCAGATAGATCAGTGAAACCTTCGCATCGTACCATGGCAATTCCCCGTCAACATCACAAACAACACCGAGATTCGATGTATTATATCTTATACGACCAGCCTTTTTGCTGACAATAATTACTGAAGCTGCCTTTGTCTAAGTGGACCCGTGGAATTCCTTTGGCAGTAAACCACGGTACAGGTTCCCAAAGATTTATTCTTAGAAATTTCGGGCGTAAAAACAATTAAAAAGACCTGGCCTGTGGCAGAGAGATAAGTCACCAGCCGTATCACAGATATGCCAGCTTCCCGAACTCAAGAAAGCTCGACTTTCCTTCTATATATTAATGATGAAGAGCGTGACACAAAAGGTAAGTAGGTAGGTAGGTACTAGCGAAAATAGATAGGCGAAAAATAGGCCAGGATGCAGATTTTGTAATCAACGATGCCGAGGTTGTAGAAGGCTAAAGTGAAATCCTTACCCCTTTATTATCTGAATGCATTTCTTGCCCCTTTGCAAATTTTGGCTATCATTTTCCCTGCTGATGGGATTCAGTAGGCCATAGTTAAAACCATATTGCAGAAAAACGCTAAATTTGGAATACATTACTCATCGTTATTAACACTGAATGCAGTTCTTGCTCTTCCAGCTACTCTTGCAGTTCCCGTGGAGTCAGATATTCCTTACAGTTCTCTACATCGAAATTATATTTTCTTTTGGTTTACGATGTACACATTTTGTAGAAAATCAGCGAAGTGTAGAGGAACCAATTTTTTCCTGTGTAGTAGACTTAGTAATTCTTTATTCCAACTTTTCGGGAACGAAATATCTTGTTCTGTTGAAACTATCTCACTGTGTATTCTGGATACGCAGTGGAAATGAAATTCGGTGATGTTTCAACGCTTACCAATACAGTTAATTTTTTGCATGGCATCCAAGGGAGGGAAAGAGTGTGCTGCAGACGAATTGCAGTGTAATGCTCAGAAGAAAGCAAGCATCTCTTACGTTAATTTGAGTTGGCCGTCGTAGCGTTTTCCTCTATATGTATTTTAGTAAGGAAAGTGCAATCAATGAAGAAGGGTCATCACAAATTTCTTGTGATGATGAAGAAGAAGTAAGAAGTCAAAAAATAGAAGATTTTGCACCGGCCTATATTAAACAAATATCCCCTATATAATAAAAAACAGTTGTTGGTCGCTTGCTCCAATGTTGGTCCGTCTCTCCGTCACGCAGTTGAGTTTAATAGGAGGAAATTCATGTATTGAAAAACAAGTTGAGATATCATACAATTCAGCGCTTGGAGTACCGGTGACAAATATAGCTCTGAATCTCCGGCCTTTGGATCCCGGGCTCTGGATACCCGCTTTCATTGCTGAATGATATCGTAGTAGTTGAATCTTCACGCAGAGCAGACGCTTTTTATATTGAATTTACATCGCAGACAAAATTCGACGCTGGAGGTTCAGCAATCAGTTGGTATCCACAATACGTTGAGCCCTGGGCATTTCCAGTGAATTCTTTTGACTGAACTATCATTTTCTAAGTGCCACTTAACGCTTGATCAATTCCAAGATGATATCCACTCCTTATCTTGCAGGGGATATTTTGCTATCGCAAAACTCATGGTTGTACAGCTTGCGTTTCACTAATGGTAGATCATGTCTGCAGGGATGAGACCTATAATACAGCAAAACCTATACTATGAACCGAAACAATAAAAAGCTAAATCACAAAATTCTGGCCGTCATTTTTGACGGCTGGGCCCTCTAGTATAATATAACGCTTGGTGTATTTATTCATTTCGTGTCGGCTTTGAAGGAAATAGTCGAAAAATAAGCCCTCTTGCAGATTTTGTAAATCGATTACCATGTTGCATAAGATGGCGAAGGCTTGGTCTTCATCCCTTTATCTGAAGATACTGCTTGCTTGAAACACTTCTTGAAATCGGGACAATGTGTATACAGCTTCTGGAGTCCGATTTTATAACTTTCTTCTCTCAGATCACGACGTATAAATTCAGTAGATGACTAACGGAGCACTCACGAGATGATGATTCTTCACGGGTGGTAGATAAGTATTTCTTCTAGCTTACTATCTTTCTCTTCTTCTTCTACATCAGTATTATTCCCGTTCAAAGGGGGATCGCTGAAGCAGATCCTGCTATTCAATGTATTTCTTTATATTACCCTGTGATGTGCGCCCCCAGCTCCATACCACGCATATCATCCCTCACACTGTCGTTCTCTGAAGGTGCGAATTTTGTTTCATAGCCCAAAATTTCAGTGAACCAGATATTTAAGCTCGCAAGACCGTATCTTGGCTATACCGAGCGCTGACTTGCATAGAAGCTGGCTGGAGTTACATTTAAGTTTATTGCAGTGTTTTCCTGAATATTTATTTCTGCCTTTCACCATTGAAGACACACGCCAAATTAAGAAGGAGATGGGGAACGTATAAGTAGTACGAGACTGCTACAGTCTCAAGATCGAAGAAGTGTTAAGAACGCATGGAGAGACATGAATCGTCTATGCGATACAGTAAGAAAGACTTGAAGCAGAAAAATTACAGAAGTGAATGAGAGCTGTTGATAAGCGTGGACGGGAATATGAGGAAACACCAACCTAAAGTTGAAAGCGCGACAAAGGATCAATGAAGAAAATTAAGCAAGTCAGAGAAGAGAAGATTCCGCAACGGCCTATATTAATAAAAATATCGATTATTACGTGATTTTTTTACTCGTGGGTCCACTAGTATTACTATGGTAATACTATAGTAATGGACGGCCCGTGGCCCGTTGGCTCACTATCAACCTATCCAAAGTAATCCAAGTTACGACGCTCCGCAAGTGTCCGTCCCGTTCTGAAGCCGGAAAGATATTATTTTGCCAGCAGGTTCCGCCAACTTTTGCTCAAAAATTTATTTTTTCAAATCACTACTATTAGTACTTCACGTCGTGCTTTTATTTATTTATAAACATATCTATATTTTTCCTATCACGCTCTATGGACTAAGATAAGAAGAACTTCGATCAAGTGCTGAAGATTAGGCATATCTGTTAATTTTCTTGTCAATCTATTTCGGTACCATTCAAGGAATAAGATACGAAGACGTTTAAGCGCTGAAGACTAGGCATATCTGTGAATTTTCTGGTCAGTGTATTTAGGTACCATTTAGTGAAGGTTTCTCTACACGGCACGGCCCTTATATTAATCTATGGGAATAAGATAGAAAGGAATTCGAGAGCTGCAGACGGTATCTAGGATACAGGACTTCCACTCGGGAACTCCAGCTGAGGGAGCTGAGCTCGCCTGTATGACCGTGTTTGGACACGTTCAAAGGTGCTACGGGAGATGCCACTTGACTGCGCCATATAATATATACTATACAGTCAGTTTTTCAGGCAGAAGGATGAATTTTTATTTAAGAAGCCTTCTGTAAAATAGAAAGCGAAAGAGACAACGGGAGTTTTCGTAAAGTACTAAGTTTCTGCAATTATTTATAATGGCGGCTCGGGCCACTAGTGCATAACAACATACGTTGTGTGCAGACAACCAAGCAGCTAGAACCTCTGACAATTTCACATTGCGTGCAAACAAACAAGTAAATAAACAAAAAAAGTTCACAAAATTTTAGTATAATATAGATAGGAGTAATATAGGTGCAAATTGAGAGGCGCCGATGAAAAAGCTATGCTCCACCCCATCAATCTGAATCAAATCTGAGAGGGGTGAAAAATAGTAGTATCCATGATACTTGCTAATGAACACGCCCTGCACTTTTTGCCGCTGCCAGGCAACTTCAAAGTGACTTCTTTCTCAGAAAGGTCGTTAATTGATACGCCTGAGGCGATTTGGTAATGAGAGCACTTTTGTAATTTGCTGCATTACGGCAAACTTTCCTTTTAAAGCTTTGATCAAACAGTAACTTGAAGCTCTCATGTGCAACCTAGCAGCACTGAGGGCAATAATTGAGTGCATTTCCCCTTCGTCATAAGTCGTTGCTGAAAAAGTTTGAATGAATGACAGCGCGCGATCTCTGATGAAAAATACGAGCACCTGCTAAAGGCAATTCCCTGCAGAATTGACCGTAATAGGTTGTCGAGGCCGTGTCAGGACCGTTCGAATGTAAAATCCAATTTTGAAATTTAGATAACATGCTAAATGCTAAGAAAATTAATTTCTCCGATAGATTATAATACGAGTTACAGTTTAAGCATCCTGTATAGCATGACAAGAAGAAAGTGAAACGCATGCACAAGGGTGTTGTCGATCGCACAGGATCAGTGCGTAATCCAAGGAGCTTTAATAGAAGGAGCTACCATGGGCTCCGGAGATCGGATGCTGACTTTTCCGGTAAGGCTGACTCGCTCATTGGTTGCACCAAATTTAACAAGCTAGGGGTCCATGATTGGAAGGAAGGAATGTCTGGCAGCCTGTGATTGGTAGAAAGGGAGCTCCATCGAAAATAATAATAAATTCCCTGGCCTGCTTGGTACTCGATCCCGCAAGCTCCAGTGCCAACAGTTCAACACGCAAAGCTGTTGCTGCTGCCGTGGGTAGCCTATAACCAGGATAGATCAAATCCGACGCGACTCCGGCCAGTATCCAACTTCGACTGCTTTACCTTCAAACCTCCGATTCCTTACAACTCAGACTCCAGGGACATGCGAATTTCAGACTCAGATTCCGGGCACCAAAACATCGTCGACTCCTTTAATGTATCTATGCAAGCGTAAATAGCATTGTCATGTCAAGCAAATACAGTTTTTTTTAAGGAAACATGCGGGTTGATGAGGGTTTTATGCTTTACACTTGGTTATGGTAGCATGCATTTTTAATACGTAACGGCAATAAGAATAAAGTAACGCGATAGATTTTTTAGTAATAAAGACTGTTAGATGCATATTTGCCAGTGAGGGGGTAAGTGGGGAGCCCATGGAAACTCCATCTATTTGCTTGTACAGTCTATTGTTAAACATGAAGAATGAGTCTTTGATAGCAAGGCTAAGGAAAGTTCGGAAGGTGGGTTTATGCCATCACAAAACCCTCTGGCTCAACGACTGCCCACGCGACTTCAAACCCATCCACTATAATCGTTTTGCAGATGACACCTTCCTCATATTCAACAATTAAGCAGATTCTGATCTATTTTTGCAATATTTGAATAGTAAACATCCAAATATCAAATTCACCGCCGAACATCAATCACATAATTCTTTAGCTTTTCTCGATGTTTTAATAACCAACCAAAACTCAACTCTGACCACTGGAATTTAGAGAAAACCCACTTTCTCAGGCCTCGGGACAAGTTTTTTTAGTCACTGCTATAATCAATTCAAAATCAATGCAAAAAAAAACTTTACTATTTCGAGCACACCATTTGCCTTTCTCGTATCTTGCATTTTCAAGCGAAGTTGACTATCTCCGAACATCTTTCAAAAATAACGGTTACCCGCACCATTTTCTGGACCACCACTGCAAATTGTTCCTAGACAAGCTGTTCGACCCCGGCATTAGCAAACCTTGGATCAGTAAATTGGACTTCTTTCACTCGCTTCCGTTCTATAACAAAGCATCTGTCAATACAGTAAACACTTTGAGAGCGTTCCTCGCTGATGCCTACCTACATATCAACTTCAAATTTTCATACAAAAACACATTTACTATATTATTATTATTATTATTATTATTATTATCATAGTCATAGTTTTACCACCGTATCCACTCGATGAGTGATCCGCACAGTGCAAACTCGGTCGTTCTCCGCAGCTCGGTAGGAATATTTTATCTCGGCATTCCTGCCGGAAAATCTCGGTTGGCTCAGTGCGCTACTACTGGCGGGAAAAAAGGCGCAAAGTATAGTAGGAGACACTCAAGTGGTTGGCCCCTTTTGTGTCCTTCCGCCCGAGAGAGACAAGAGATGTCCCGCGTACCAGGTCGGCTATCTAGATCGACAGCCCACCTCACGGGGCAGAAAGAGGAAAGTAGAGAACCTACCTAACTTTACAATACTAACCTCGTCAGCAGAAACTGCGGCAAACTGCAACATCTACTGCGGAGAAGGCACTCGGGAACCTTGGGTGCGTGATGCCCAAACATATTGTGGCAGGGAAAGAGCCCGCCACAATATGCCCCTGAGGGCACACATTTACCATAGGGTCCTACTTCAAATTTAAAGACAAACCCCCCACATCACTTGTGTCCAGTATTATTTACTGTTACCGATACCAGGCCTGCTGTGCCTCATATATAGGCAGCACTGGATGACATTTCAAAGCCCGTATTGACCAGCATTTAGGTATATCCAATCGTACCAGTTTACCACTTACGAAACCCTCACATCCAGCTCCCCCCCCCCCCGCCTGGATGCTGAGCAAAACAACCATCCTATCAGCAGGAATGACTTCTCCATCATAGACTCTTCCAATCCCATCGAGCTCACAANATATAGGCAGCACTGGATGACATTTCAAAGCCCGTATTGACCAGCATTTAGGTATATCCAATCGTACCAGTTTACCACTTACGAAACCCTCACATCCAGCTCCCCCCCCCCCGCCTGGATGCTGAGCAAAACAACCATCCTATCAGCAGGAATGACTTCTCCATCATAGACTCTTCCAATCCCATCGAGCTCACAACATTAGAGTCCCTCCACATCCATAGAAGCAGACCTGGCCTCAACATTATGACCTCGGCTGTACCACTGCATACTGTCAACACCTAGCCTTACATCTGCCGACTGTACAGGAGCTGACATCCGACTCCTACCGCGTAGCTCTGTTCATTCACAGTTTAGACCTCTTCCCGACAGCACCCATGCTCCCCAAATACATTTGCTAATAAAAGATTTTTATTGATAGCTTGTTAGTTTGTAGGTTTTTCTGAAGATGGGATTTGTGTCCCGAAACGGTAAATTTTAATTTTGTCGACTTCTATTTAATATTAGATTTTTTGCCTTGGTGTAGAAATACATCTTCCGGAAGAACAGGTACCAGGTGGGATAATCTTCCTCAAACTCTGTACTGAAGAAGGAGCATTCAAATATCATTTAGGTGATCGCACTGAAGAAGATTTAATGAATTTGCATCTCGCTCGTTTGCGACAACGTCATCATAACTCAAAATACGGCTACCAATTTTTCAGGAGAGGCATTTTAAACTTTCAAACCGCTCTCAATATTATAAATAGCCCTCAAACACGATAGGTGAAACATTTTTTGAAATATCATATAGGCCTCTAAATTTATAGAAGTTCACAGTCGGGGCTCAACTGATTATGTGAGGAGCTTCAAACAAACAATTTCGGGCATTTAAGGTTATGTCGTTAGGACGTTTTAGCGCTCCCTAGCGGTCAATTTTTGAGCTACAGTCATGACACTGTTACTAAAAAATCAGTGAACATTTGAAGATGAATATGTCTGTGTGCATAACTGAAAAATACAGGTTTTTTTAGTTATGACGTCATGGTCGCAAACGAGCGATCTGCGAGTGCAAATTTGTTTCTTTGTAAATTTCGAAGTTTATCTACGACAGTACACTAACTCAAAGAGACAAAGAAGAAGAAACAGGCAGTATATAACAAGAAAAACATGAGAACAGATAACTAGGAAAGAAATGGACAAACAGCAAGGGAAGACTTGCAGTTTTACGAAAAAGCAAAGGGGACAGGCAAGGCGGGGAAGAAGCCTCGAGGCTTAGATAGCGCTATTACTATTACCTACTTCATGTGAACCTAATGTAAGGGAGGAGATGCGGAGTAAAATAGGCGTACCATACAAGAGTTTAGTCACCCTTCGTTTTCTATTTTTTATTTTACCAACGATAAGTTGAAGGAAAAGTGGTAATAGTGCACTGTATCATAAATTACCAATAAAAACTTCAGATTACATACTAAAATATAAAAAAATGTATATTAAATGAGTGACTAGCCTACATCCTACCGGCCTTATACGAGTTTCACGCACCTCATATGAATATGTGTTACAAGCCTTATACGGTTAACCTCTTTATTAGGGCGCCTTATACAAGGTTCACCTACTCTACATTAAGATAATGATTTCCAGTCAAAGTCTCCCTACCCACTGCATACACAGTGATCCAAAGAGAAGAAGAAACAAGGGACATGAAGCATGCAGAGAGAAATATGGAGCTCACGCACGAGTCAAGGCGCATGGGATCAAAAAATCGGAAAAAGGAACAAAAGAAAACATCATCGGTACGAGTGTGAAAATAGAAGGACGCAAAATGGGCACGATAGGCAGACGTCCCGAAGGCGTAGCTAAAGATAAGATACCCATGGGGACCCTCTGCAGTCGCTTATCCCCATAATATAAGACGTGAAAACTTAACTAATCTAACCCAATGGCCCATTCTATGCCTCCTGAAAGGGATGGGGCTAATAATATACATGCAGTCCTTTTGCATTAACAAGGATAATAAGTAAGATTGTTGCACTTGTTAACGCAGCATTAAACAACTTTTTTTTAGTGTAATAGCTGTATTCAGCTGTGTCTGCATGTGTGTGAGTGTGTGATATAATCAAGTCAAAATTCAATCTACAGTTCCTTCCGCAAGAAGACAGATTTAGCAACAAACGATCCTAGTGCAAGCAATATTGACATATCTTAGTCTGCGGCTGATTATACCTGGTCTTGTTTCATCAGATACCAGCAACGTAAACTCGCGCATCTCACAAATTTTGCAGCTAAATTTCCACCTATCACAGGTAACATAAATTACAAAAAAGGATGCGGGTAAACAAAATATTGTCACACGTATCAATCTTCTAGTGAACCCGGCTGGCCTCTTATTATCAGGCGCCAGCAACGCAAACTTGCGCGTTCCATATAAATTTTGAGTCCAATTTCCACCACGAACTAATCAGCGGGCCTGGAATATATTAGCCGTTCACATGGGCCTAATCTGGTCGACTTGGCCTGCCCTGCGCCAGCCTAATGCCCGAGCCCTCGAAGCAGTTTTGGTGCCTATTATTTTGGCTGCTCTAATTCATCTCGTCAAGGCCGTTCCATCTTTTCCAGTTGGGCAGTTTGGCCAAACTTTGACCATCGTAAAGTTGGTGGGAATCCCGCGAGCAACGCGAGACACACTGCGCTGCTGCTGATAACAAACCGGTACAGATGAGGATAAGACGGCGGCCGCTCGAGGTGATGACCAGGGCTTCTCTTTTTTTTGGGGGGGAGGGTGCATATAAATACAATTTAATAATAGTTACCCTACTGGTGATAGTGGCAGAAATTTACACGCTGCAGTATCCTACCAAAAAGGGCAGTAGACGAGAATGACGCATTTTTTAGGAGGCGTTTCTACACTATACAGGATAGACAACTTCAACAGTTGAGTCTACTATCATACCCAGCAAAATTATAGCATTTAGAAACTCTGACTTTTTTATGCGGATAAGGAAGTGATATCGCAGAGTTGGATACAATGTTTTTTTCTAGAAGAAGGAAACTGAGAAATATTGCAGATGGTGGTCGGAGGTAAATGTAAGCTCTTACCTAACGAAAAAGAATGTAACTCATTAGTTGAGAGCAATAAAGGTAATGTTAAAGTTGAGCTGCAGATACAGTACAGGCGAGTACACTATTGCCGATGGCAGTTGTAACTAATCGCTTTTTTTGCGGAAATTCAAATGGTGCCAGCTAGCTGGAGTTTATGTTCATAATGACACACTGACACCACGATCAGGGACAGAACTAGAATCTGAAGCCCTACCACAGATAATTTAAGAAGTTAAATGCTGGGCATAAATTCATGAACCAGGTGCCTTTGGCAAGAGTTCATTAATTCCAGTTTACAATGATCATATTACCCATTTTAAGCCCGAAGGTCGCACACGCGGCCATGGAAAACTGATGTTCCCACGAAAAGTGATTTTAATTAGTACGGGTATGAAAGGGCTAAGCTTCACCGTCCCAAAAAACTATGACTATGATATTATTAATATTATACAGGGTGTTGTGTAATTCGATGCACATATTTTAACCATACATAGAAAAATGCAAAATAAAACAATTTTCATGAGTGACAAAAACGTCAAAACTCCATCGTTTTCGAGATATGACGACCTGAAATATTTGAAAGGATTCGAGCGAAATGAAAAGTTTTTTTATTTGTGGACTGATTTGAATGAAACTTGGTATAGAGATGTAAAATCGAAAACTAATTTTTTTACTCCTGTACTGTTTTCAGTTTCTCTATAGAAAACGAGTTATTCAAAGAAAACGGCGCCCTACGAGGAGCTAGTAGGGTTTTCAGCCCCACCCCCCCCCCCCTTGCCGTTTTCTTTGAACAACTCGTTTTCTGTGGAGAAAATAAAACAGCACATGAGTAAAAACAATTTCNAATCGAAAACTAATTTTTTTACTCCTGTACTGTTTTCAGTTTCTCTATAGAAAACGAGTTATTCAAAGAAAACGGCGCCCTACGAGGAGCTAGTAGGGTTTTCAGCCCCCCCCCCCCCCCCCCTTGCCGTTTTCTTTGAACAACTCGTTTTCTGTGGAGAAAATAAAACAGCACATGAGTAAAAACAATTTCCTCTTCTATTTTACATCTCTATACAAAATTTCATTGAAATCAGTCCACAAATAAAAAAAAATCATTTTCACCCGAGCCCACCCCTCAATTGTTTCAGGTCGTCATATCTCGAAAACGAAGAAGTTTTGAGGTTTTCGTTTCTGATGAAAATCGTTTTATTTTGCGTTTATCTATGTATGGTTAAAATATGTGCATCTAATTACACAACACCCTGTATATTCCTAGTTTAAGCCTCCCTGCCCAAAGAGTACACTGTGATCCAACGAGAGAAAGAACGAAGGGACATAAAGAATGCCAAGAGAAATGTGGAAACCATGCACGAGTCAACGCGCATGAGAACAGCAAGTCAGGAAAGAAGAGGAAGATCAGAATAAAGCATGAGCAAGTAAGAGTATGAAAATGGAAGGAAGCAAAGTGGCCACGATAAGCAGACGTCCCGAAAGCCTAGCTAACGGCTAAAGTAACGTACACGAGCCCCCTGGGGTCGAGGAGCCCCACAACATAGGATGGGCGGACCTAACTAAGCTAACCCTACGGCCTATGGTCCATCTTATATGCCCCCTGAGGGGTAAGAGTATGATAGAAGACTAACGATTGTTCCCAGTAGATAACTAGACGTGCCCAAAATCTGCCCAGTCCAAGGCATTAATACATACCGTATCTAATAGAAGTAATTATCATCTCACCGTCCAACACCAACATCAGTAAATGCTCTAATTAGTACTAGT
The DNA here is from genome assembly GCA_001587735.2 of Parhyale hawaiensis. Lineage (NCBI taxonomy): Eukaryota > Metazoa > Arthropoda > Malacostraca > Amphipoda > Hyalidae > Parhyale > Parhyale hawaiensis. The sequence goes on from LQNS02278125.1 coordinate 29,684,815, forward strand.
TGTAAAGCCTAGCTCACACTACAGTGTTTTGACGGAGTCGATGCCCATCGAGTCTCCAAAATTGTTTTGATTCGTTGTAAGCAGCAGAAAATTGCACTACCTTTTGATTTCTAATTCACTCTAAATTAAAAGAGATATTCTGAACATTACTTAATTGGTAAATGCCAGTCGACATGAAAGCTAATATTTTACCGTAGGTTTTCATTCACCAACAGTTCTGTATACAAAAAAAAAACATGTTTCGAACACTTTGTAGGAGAATGAAAAGACTACCAGCGTACTCGCCTTGAGCAAGACTCGTAGAAGGCAAGGTAAAAGTACCTACCAGTTAGCTTAAATCGCCTTCCATTTTAAAATCATTGAATAGCCATAAACTTTATCTTCAAGCCGGCTTTATTATACAATTACTAGAGTATGAAGGGACATGAGTAAACGTCAAGCCATTACTGAGCTTCATACCTAGTGCGGGAGTGATCAGGCCAATATTATTCAACACCTAAACGTGGTGAAATCTGCTAACGACGACAATGTGATCCAGTTCAGTGCACACTGACATAAACCGCCACTGTCTAGCTACGGTCACCTTCGTCGTTCCCTCAAAGTCACGAAAGCCGCCGTACACGAGAGGGCCAGGAAAAACCAAAACGATCTATAAAGAAAATGTCTAAACACCAAAAATCTATGAAGACAATATTCAGAACTGACCGCAAGCTGTCTTCCTTCAAGTTAAGTAAGCACCAACTCGGTGACCTACAGAAACCGAAGCAAATACCAGAGCTAAACCCGTTACGAAGTTTCCAATGAAGCATGGGCATACGTGAAGAGTGAAGATTATCGTGTTTGATAAAAAGCTGTATACAGTAAAGCAAGATTCAACCTTAAGAATATCATAGAGTTGGTAAAGTAATCTGAAGACATCCCAGCTCGTATGAAAACTGATTATTCTCATCAAAAATCAGCCACCAATACATGATAGGGCGGCTGTCTCTAAAATCTGGAAATTTCTCCACAGCTTCGTCCAAGAGAGTACGAAATAGTGAATTCAAATTACAACATCGATTAAATTTTATTCCTAGAACTACGTGGAATAAAGATGTACTTCATGAATGATGATTTCATCTTTCATCTCGACGTTCACATTCACACATGTCCAAAAGCTCAATAGTGTTGTCAAATTAATTTTACTTAGTTCTGGAGTAATGAAATTTGGAATCCATCTTCACCCGATTTGATTCCCCTGCATAGACTTCAGGTCTTGCCCAACGTACGTAGGAGTCTGATGCCTGTGCATTGATCCTTGCCACTACTGATGAATTAAAGTTTTCCCCAAAGAAGGAATGAGATAAAGCTGTGCATTAATAATAACTTCAGCAGGAAACTTAAGAGCGTAATCACTGCAAAAGGAGGACATATTTAGAGAAAAACTACGACTCATTGCAAATTTCAACAATATTTCATTTCTCTGGTCCACTATCAAAATAATAATAATTTCCTTAGTCCTGAAACTATCTCCGTTCTCGGCAACAATTACAACCAGAGGACTCTGGGAACGCATACCTTTCGCCAAGAGAGGCAACGGTAACGAAAAGTTCAAATTTGTTCTGATACTATAATATCCTTTGTATCAACGCTAATATCTTATCATTTGTCCCCTTTGACAGTAATAATAGCTTCTATAACTTTCTTGAAGATCCGTCCATAACTTTTCGAGTTATGTTGCTGACAAACATTTTGATAAACGTTAGTGAAACATACAAACAGACCAACCGATCATCACCAAAATTTGATCATTTATGTCTTTAAACATTTCTAATAATTACAGTAATTTACATAAAAATCCATTGGTAACTTTTCAGTTTATTTTGCTAACAACTATAAAACCAAACACCGAGACAAACAAACGAACAAACTGATTATCACGACAATTTGTTATTTACACTTTGTAATATGCCTAACAACTATTATAGCCAAATTTCATAAAAAAAAATCCGTCTCTTACTTTTTGAGTTATGATACTAAGAAAAAGAGGCAGACAAACAAATAAACGGTTGAAGGAATCTTCACGAAGAGTCAATCATCTCTTACTGCTAAAATGACAAACAATCCCTGTAAATTTCGTAAAAATCTGTCCATAAATTTTTTAGTTTTCTTGGTGACAGACGAACAAGTACTTCTACAGACAAAACGACAAAAACAGAACCCCCTTGGAGGAGGTAAGAAGTTCACTATATATACCGCATTAACGTCAATCATTGTCCTACTCATGACCAGTCTGAAGCTATGTAACAATTACCTATGTCACTGCCCAACGTCAACGAATCTCCAAATTATGGCCATTCCTCTGCCAGCAGAAGAATCTTCATAACGTCGATCAGTTTCAACCAACACTCATGTTCACCACCTACACATATCCAGACACTGCACTGCCAGCCCCCACGCTGCACCGTTTTCCACTCGATCACGTTCCTCTCCGCTCACAATATTCTGTAATCCATTCGAGTATTCTTACAGAGCCAAGTGTCAGCTTTGCAGCCCCCTGGTGTGCAGGAAGTTGACGCAGTGCAAAAATGTGTTCTCCATTGCAGAGGTGTTTGTAGTTTTGCAAAAACGTCTCCCCATAGAAGTCGTTTGAAGAGATAACAAAATGTTTTGCAGTCGCGCTCGGCATTATTTTTCTTCTTGTATTTCTCTTGCTCCCAGTTGAGAAGCAAAAACAGAAGATTGAATGGACCGCGGTGCACTACACTTGGTTTTGCTACATTTCTGTATGGAGTGAATGAAATCTTACTGCGTAGTTTATTGTTCTTTGCTGTGTAGAAACGTCGCAATGGTCGTAATTTTCCAAATAAACTGGCATGCTTAATTCAATGGATTTGGTGTTAGTATTATGGTATGAGCTTTGAATTTTTCGAGCACTTTTTCGAGACTGTGAATTAGTTAATCGAGATCATAGTACAAAGTTGTTACGTTAATCGAGGTATCGATATCAAAACAGCGGCTAAGTTTAAAGAATTTTACAATAATCGGGACTACGTTAAAGGGTGGGTTTTCAGTATCAAACCTCAGGTGATGTACCTTTTTTGTTGTATGTTGATCATTTACGTTGCAATTTCACAACTAGTGTATCACTTCGGCTTCTGACACACTTCATGTTTGGCTTAATACTTAATAATTGGTTTATACAGTGTTACATGTTTAATTAACATCTACGGTAAATAAACTCTGGTTTCATTCCCAGAGGATAGTAAGCTCTAAAACTAATAAAGAAGAAGACATCCGTGCGAGATAACGACCACTTTTATTGTCTTTTTTGACAGATTATTTACCTGTTTACTTCGCATCAAGTGCATCAATTGAGCTTTCATTACAAAATTTCCTTGAAGAGGCAGGCAGTAAGTGAGTCAACAGGAAGGAAGCCTCATTACGTCCTGCTGCAGGCCGAGCCGCCTGCAGCGCCATCTTTAATAAGCAGGCCGCTCGTTATGAAGCTCATGAAAGTCAAGCGTTCGCCGGGTCCCCAGGCAGACGTTCTACACTTCAACACAAGTATTGGGGCGGGAGAAATACAGCCAGGCGCGCTGTTCGGGAGCAGCCACTGTCCGAAAGCATTAAATGCTTTGCGGACGTGGGCAGTGAGAACAGGGGTACGTATCTCAACTTTCTGACCCCAAGTCAGAACGACTGCCCAATAGCACTAAATGATTGGCGATTTAGGCTGGAAGCACAATGATACCTCGTCGTCCTGAACCTTAACCTGAACCTTGACAGAAGAACGACTGCACGATAGCATTCAATGTCTGACGGATGCATATGCACAACGCATTTTTTTTTTACCAATGCAGGAAAAACGACTGCTTGACAGATTATATTCTTAGTGAATGTAGACTACAAGCATATCGATATCTGGTCGTTCTGAACCCTGGCAGAAAACCGACCACCCGAGAGCATTAAATGCTTTGCCCATGTGGACAGATCACAGTGATATCTCACCTTTCTGACCTCTGCCGGGACAACGACTGCCCGATAGCATTAAATGGATTACGATGAAGAGTAAAAGCAAACGGATACCTCGTCTTTTGATCCTCGCCGATACATCGTCGGCCTGATAGTACTATTGACAATAAGAACAATGATGTCTGGTATCGCTAGCATCTATCACATTAGTGACGGCCCGGTTACGCGTTTCATCTTAAAAATACCCCTTTACTCCTTTATTTATCTCAGATATCACAACACATTGACAGAATAAAAATAATTGCTCTATTAACAGAGAATGCATCCAACTAAAAGCTCTAATTGCTTATGGGATGCAGAAGACACAAGCAGTCATTCAGTAATAGAAACATAAGTCCAAATTTTATAAAACTTTTACCTATGACTATAAAAAGACAAGTGATATTACCTCTTTCTTCACATAACAACAGGGCAGCTTCTTATAAAAGTACTATTTCTATCAAATTAAAAGGTACAGATCCTCAAGTCATCTAAACATTCATAAGTTAGAGTGAAAAACATCGCTTTTGAAGTACACAGAGTTGATAATTGGTGTTGGTAACTAGTTGAAATGAGCAACGGATGTCTGTGGGACATACATTCTGTTATTAAATGAAGTACGCTGAGTAATCCGTGGTGACATTCATCAATTGTTTAGTCAATTCATGTTCAAAGAGAAGAACTGTAGCTATGCCAATCACAAGACATGCAACTAGGGCTTAGGGCTAAACCCAGGAGTTTCAGCTCCCACCCTGTAGGGCCGAGCGCCGAACCCACGCTGAAACCCCCATGAAATTTACAACGTAGAACGCTCGGCACTCTCACCCAAATGCTTTCTAACAACAAGGATAAGTTACGCATCAACATCATTTCTAAGCGCACACAGCAGCCAAAGAGGAAGTCTTCTTGAAAGTAATGTTGTTTCTAAAAATCGAATTCCAAAAACTCGTCATGAACTGGGCAACATAAAGTAGCGAAAGCAGCAATACAAATTCAAAAATTACTTACTGCTGATGCCGGGTACCCTCGTTATATGTGATACGCTGCATTTACATTCACAGGAGCATACAGAATTACTCTCCCTAGACCATTCTACTTTCTAAGAAACAAAGTGAAATGGTCCCATATCTGTGAGTAGCCCAGGAACAAGACCATCGTTGGTCTCACCTTGAGGCTCTACAATTAAAAAAAAATCACCCGAGATAGTATTTGGAAATTATATTGTGCCAATCACTGCAACGTAATCAAATTACTGAAGTTATCCGCAGCTCACTCCAACTAGAACCACGTGCAGTCCTCCCAAAGCCCAACAATTTTGAAAAAACGTACTTAATTCTATACATATTGCAGCTATTTGTACTATTGGCTAGCATACTATTTTATTGCACTTAGTTATCATAAAAACACACAACTGGCGAAAGATAATCATCTCTGATACTTATTAAAATTGAAGTGTTTATATTTTAACTTAAGGGCTTGGTCTTGCATTGGTTCTATTAACTCATTTGGCATTGAATTGAGGCAACAAACTGACTGAAATACTGTTGACTTCTTTTGCACTTCGAGTCTCACGTGCAGTAGATTCAATTTTTTTTCTCTAACATTATATCCATGAACTGGTACTAGCTTTCTAAAGTATTTGTCAAATAAGTTCGGATCCTGGTACAGAGCCTTACGAATAAATTTCAAGAGAAAATATTCATATAGATCTTTAAATTTCAGTAAACCAAGCATAAGGTACATGGAATTTTTAGACATAAGAGGTACATTATCGACACTTCTCTTAACATTTAAAATTGTTCTTAAAACATCATATAGGGCAACTTCTATGGGGCGCAATTGATGTGATGATGCACCGCCCCAAAACTATAATATTCTAAATAAAATGTGAGTAAACTAGAGCATAGTACAGTAAAATTAGTGATTTCTGTATGTATGTCTGATTTCCAAAAGACACTGTCCGATGGAAAGGTAAAAGTTGACAACAACGACCATCATAGCTGGCAGCGCTGGTTTCTATAAAAAGAAACAACAAATAATCAGAGGAACCATACCGTACGCATAAGTGAGCCGGTTGTTCATGATTAATGACCTACGGGTGGGGTAGTAAGCACAATGATGCCAGATAACCGGTAGTTTCGCTGTAGAATGGCATGCCAGGCAACCAGTTAATCGCACATACGACGAGGGAAATTAACTCGAAAAAGTACGCCCAAATTCGGGTATAAGCTACTTTAGGGTAGTTTTTAAAACTCCTATAAATTAGTAATAAAGATATAGACAAAAAATATAGTCATCATTTGCCCTTTACACTAATTACATGCACTCTGAGACAAAAATATCTACAGTGGTATATAATTGGTTGTCCTAATTACCTCCGCCAAGGAGGTTATGTTTTCGTCGTGTTTTTCTGTCTGTCACCAAGATAACTCAAAAAGTTATGAACCGATTTGGACAAAATTTACAATGATTGTTAGGTATCTTAGGAGGAACAGATGATTAACTTTTGGTGAAGATTTGTCCATCTGTTTGTTTGTTTGTCTGCCTCATTTTTCTCAATACCATAACTCAAAAAGTTATGGATGGATTTCTATGAAATTAACATGAATTGTTAGGTATATAACGAAGAGTAAATAACCAAATTTTGGTAATGATCAGTTTGTTCGTTAATTCGTTTGTCACCGTTTTTAATTTTATGCTTGTTAGCACAATAACTCAAAAAATAATGAATGGATCTTTATAATATTCATAGGGGCTGTTAGTAATGTTAAAATACATGAATGATCAAATTTTGGTGCAGATCGGTAGGTTCGTTTGTATCTTTGACTCATGTTTGTCTTAACGTTTGTTAGCAGTATAACTAAAAAAAATTATGATTGGATTTTCAAGAAAATTGCACAAGCTGTTAATACTATTGAGAGGCACAAATGATTAGATATTGGGATTTATACAAAGAAAATTTTGGTTTCAGGGCCGATTTGAATTTCTTGCTACCATTGCCTCACTTGGCGGAGGTATGCTCTCTCAGAGCGCTCTAGTTGTATATCAAATTAATAAGAAAAAACAAATATAAATAACTTTCTGTGATTAAAATGATGGTCATAACATGATGATAATAATAAGACTAATAATCCAGAAATATTATTTTTGCTTTAGCTTGCGTACTTCTTTGAGTTTTTTGCGTATCATATCTTTCCATTTTATCGCCCGTGAGCGAAGCAAAAAGTAGTGACGTTTTCGTTGACGGTTGTATATCTGTTTGTTTGTCTGTCCACCCAAAGAGAGGCAGAAGTTGAGTTATCATCACAATCTTTTTCAGGTAGTCACGTGGGTTGGCTGAGATATGAAAAATAGTAAAACTCTAGAGTAAGCTGGCCAAAAACAAAGGCGCCATTGAATTTGCAACTCCTGATTCAGCGCGTCTCAGTTTCTCCCCCTCTTCTAACTGCGGGTGATGGTCTTACGCCACGAACCCTTCTAATTTCTGCTCCGTACCTGCCATTATGTGCCTTCTTCATTTATTTTTCATACAAAAATTTAAGCGTTCTAAATCTAGACCGGCACAAAGCTTTTCTTGGCTCTGTCAGAAGTCTGTTGTTTTAGTAAGGTAGAGGTGCGAGAGTAGAGTTTCTTTCAAGCTGGTGGGGTCAAGCTGGTGGGGTCAAGCTGGTGGGGACACACTTGTGAGGTGCAAATGCTGCTATAAAGGAACAAAGCAAGCAACAGGCTCTCTTCTTCCAAAGGGAAACCCGCACGCAGCACGTACGGTGCAGTGGTTTGCACTACAGTAGACCGAGGCAGAGACCATCATAACAGCACATTTAAGGCTTAAAAAATACATGAACTCTAATAGGTTAATCCTCGGGAGACAAGAAGAAAGAAGACAGGTCGCAATGGCTACTTTAGCATCGCATACAAAAATGTATTGCCAGTACACCTGTGTATGTCTGGAGCTCTACCGCACAAGCACGTTGTAGCTTTCCACTAATGAAACATTTTCGGGAAATTAGTACAGAACACGATATAGTGAGAGTCCTGGAGAGAGTGACTGAGTCAGTAAAACCAGATGTACACGACAGACTTCTTTCGTAATTATCTGCAGAAAACTGTAGGATCGCCAAATTTAAGTGTAGAATATCCACGTAGAATACGTGCACTGAAACTTAAGGGGCCACGATAACAGAAAGGAACATTGCAAACGTCGGTAAAGTTGAATTTTTAACCAAAAATTAAACAGTTTGGCTCTAGTTTTGCACATAATGGCAACAATTAAGAATGAGCATCGCACTGAAAACGACAATTCAGTTAAATTGCTCTGCTAGAGCTTAAGGTAACAGTGGATCGTCAGAAGCCATAGACCACGGCAGAACTACGTAACAGGTTAACCCACGCTTAAGTAATGTTACTCATCGCCTGACAATTTTGAGGCGGTTCTACGTATCACCTCGTATGACGTCCGGTGGAGCGAAAGTTTGTGAAGAACGTTGGTGTTGCGAGCGTGCCAATAGTATTTCTAATTTATTTTATGATAAATTTCCGTTACAGTGGACTATAGTGTTCGATGTTTTGCTGTTCTAAACATGAAGAAAGGAATTCGGTAAAGCTTTCGCCGTATCATAAAGATCATGAGTTGCAAAAAAAGTAAGTTTTGACCTACAAAGGAGTAGACTAGTTTTCCGCCGTCACCGGCCGCATCTACTCGAAACATGTTTCGGCCCCACAATCAACAGTTTTCTGTGCGCCCCTGTATACAATGGGCTAGATGAAAATATGCCCGTGGAAAAGAGAACCTCACTGCAAGACTAAGTTACTGGAACCATCAGATTCATTCAAGGCTCCCGTCGATTCGTCGAATGGAACTCTATAAAAACGCTAGGATATGTGCATTTTTTCGCCATTAATTTCTGCTCTCGTCGCACTTCTAATAATAAAATTACGTTTATAAAAAATAGAAATTCGATCAGAGACTATTTTATACCCTGCTCAGACTTGCTGTGTCGTCACTTCACCAATGCGCCCCCATACATAAGCTATATTAACCCTTAGATAAGCATTCGTAACATCTTCCTTTCGTGCCAACATTTTGTGTTCTTCCTGTTTGGTACTCCAACTTATGCTTAATTGTTTCTGTCTTTGCTTTAGTGTTTTCCCGACTTCCTGTGTTCATGAGGGTTGATCCTGAGTTGGTACCTACACCTTCGTGCATGGGTTCCACGTTTCTCTCGGTTGACGCTATGATCCTTTCTTTTCCTCTTTGAAGTTTCTATTGTAGTGTCTCTGTGGTTTGCACTAATCATTATAATAATAACTGTAAGAGAAAATAAAGTGAGCAAGCGCAATGATGAGTCACAGAAAAAAGTACAAAAAAAACAAAGACAGAAGAAATTACTGAAACAGAATCACACCGGATTCCGCGTAAGAGCCACCAAGAGGTAGCTACGGTGTCAGGTGTGGTCAAGCGTAGGATTATAAAGGGTCAATGGACGGTAATTAATGGAGCATTCAGCCAGCGCTAGAGGAGCAGGGGCCTTAGAGGCGCAGTAGACCGACCGAGGACTGTGGCTAGACCCTTCCGTGCCTAATGTACCCATTTCTGGGTGTTACAAATAGTGCTATTCCTACGACAAGTGATGGTTAATTCAAAAGAGAAAGGGTTAAGAGTTGCCATCAGTCTGAATTAGGAGTACACTAAAATAATAAAAAAAAAATGTCGTACTAGAGGGATCTTCAATTCGCATATTTTTTGAGAGAGATAGTCTAATCTGGTCTACTTTAACTGACCTAACCTTCATCTTGATAACACTGACAGAGTTGAAGCTGGTAATCGCAAACTAATTACGCTCAGCATGGCCAAAAACTAAATTCTTCTGAATAGCGTTGAGTTGACCGCCGTCTCTCGTGCGATCCACATGCGGTTAATGCCTGAAACTTAATCCAAAGTAACAAATGGAACGCTCAAGAATGATGTTATCGGTCTATAAAGATAAACTGGCTTCGCTTGTTTAGCTTAAGGTGGCCAGAACACAAATTCTTAAGGATATAATGCGGAACAGGCAGTCCAGGATACAACCCGTACTTTTTCTTTATGTAGTTTTGTTGTTTAGGTTCACGATCCTTTTTCCAGGTGCTAGAAGTAGGTACCTATGTACTCTTGTCTCAAAAGGTCAAAATTATATTGAGTGCAGCGAAGTAAAAATTTTCAACATAAACAATGAAACTACATGAAATCTGGGCCTATATCATGAACTGCCGATAGTTCGTAAAATAGCCGTTAGTTAGTCCATCGCTCTCCTCTCTTCTTTCCCGTGTTGGTTTTGGGAAGCTCCCCCGAAGAGCAAAACAGAGCATTAGGGGCGACGAGGTGACATACAAGCAGTTAACTTATGGCTAAATAAAATTAGAGTCCGTTAGTACACGCACAGTCCGCTAGGACATACCCCATCACCTGCTCAGAACATAACCTCCCCACGCCGCTGTTCGCTCGTAGCTAAATTTTACAGACATATTCGGACACACTGACTCACGCAAGCGATACCATACGGTTCCCGAAATGGAGAGCATCCGTACACGTTCCAGCGAAGGCTGTAAGCTATAAATACCGCAGAAACAACTATTGCATGAGGCATTTACGTAAAATCTTAATTGGAAGTCATCATTCACAACTGCTTTAAACCCACAATGTTTGTCAATGAAATTAATGTGAATTAACTTCCTTTGTCTCACCATGTTATGTGCCCCTTGTTCCTTCCAGTTTTCAATCACCGATGATAAAAAAAATCATCAAGCTTTCAAATTCCTAACATAATTTAACGCTAACATTTCTGCATCAAACCCTCCAATTCATCAATACAGAACCAACGACATTATCAACTCTGACCAACACAACCGATATTTACATAAAAAAGATCGTTCAGCATCTTTTGAAAGCGGCGCCGAGCAACGCTCAAAGCTCTCGAAGAATCTAGTCTCTCTCGCAAGGCTTCCCGGCGTCGGTCTTGGCGAGAAGAGCCGCAGTTCAAACACCTGCCGCGCTGCGGCGCCGGTCGTGCACTCGGCAAAATTGAAATTGGCAGTTGCGGAAAGACGTAGTTATCCATTTAAAGCAGAGATCCCATTGTGCCCTAGTTGCCTCCAAACCAATTTCATTTAATTTACTGCCTTTATAAAATCCAGATCTCCTCAAATATAATTATCGTGCTATCGTCAATGGATGCTACTGAACCAATTTAATTTTGTATCTTTGTTTTTAAAGTTAAATCTCGATTATACCACGTTGCTGCAGTTGAGTTGCCTCATGCCTAATTTCATTGTATACCCGTATAAAATTGAGATCTCTCATTTAAACGCCTACTGGGCAACAAAAGATTCTCTAATTGACTTTTGGCTGTGGATGCTTCCCTCTTATTCACATCACACTACCTACCAAAGTATCAGTATATATGCCAGATTTTAGGCACATTGAAAATCTCGTTTGCATATTATTAATTTCTATTTAAGATATTCATAACATTGACACCGATGCGTATCATATACGGTATGCAATATCACAATAATATGCAATTATATATTTTTCGAAGCGCAGTTGACGTGTTAAGAAAGGGACTAGCCTCAAATTTTGTTATGAAATATTCCACAAGCGGACGCGGTATTTTTCAGAAAGGACCTTCTCCTCTACCTCTGATCGTTTTAATGAAAGCCATAAATTTCGAGCAATCAATGGAGAATAGATTGAAGAGACAGCCGTTAGATGGCTCGTCATTTTTTCTGGTCCTACTCAGGACCCGAGGAAAAATTTTGAGTCCGTAGTCCATGAACTTTGCGGCGCTGACAACACATAGAGCGGATGGTATAAATATTAAACTATACCGGTGGCAAATCAAAGAATTTGAGCACGATCCATTATATTATACAAGTATGGAAATCAAAGCAGATGTAGGCATAGGATGACCTAAATATTATACTACTGTACAGCGCCAAATGAAGAACACTAAGCCCAATCCATAAAACATTTGGAGGCCGAAAGAGACCTGTAGGATGGCGTAAATGCTGAAGTATACGAGGGCAATTAAGGGATGACGTGACTGAATATATGTATACCCTGTTTAAGAGTCTCTAAACAAACACATACAATGGTATTCGTTTGCGAGAGGAAAAGGAGAGGACAAGTAGTATGTCGACAGAAACGTGGAACCCACGGACGAGTGTGTTCCCACTCATATTCAACGCGCATATACACTAAGAATGGAAATAGTGTTAGCAGAAAATTGACCATATATTTTTGCGGGATCAAATTTTCATGAAACTTGCAAGGAAATCGTGACGTCTTATGGCAACACTGTTGAGTTTGTTTACATTTTGCTGTGTCATCTGACTGACAACTTTTGCATTTTGCTCTTTTTGAGGTGAACGACAATAATAGCTTCTTGTATATTCCGCTAAAATGGAACTTGGAAAAGCTCTAACTACGAAGAGAAAGAAATCATCATCAAAGAAACGGCTAAAGGCACCTTCCCTGATGTTATTGCTCGAAAAATAGGACGCCGTCTTGACACAGAGTCAAGATTCTTGAAGGACCCTTCACCACGGAAATAAACGTTTCGATGCTGGGAATTCAAGGACTGTTACTGATAGAGACATGAAAATGTGGTTCCTCAGCTACGTAAAATACCCGGACAAACAAGTGAATCAATCTTCACGACTGTTGAGATTACTGAAGTGCCTAAAACCACAAGAAATGATACCCTTCGCTCCATTGCTTGTATCAAATCCCCTCTGAAATTGCCTCCTCTGACCCCAAGACATAAAATTTTGAGGATGGAATGGGCAAAGAAACACGTGAAGATCATATATGATTTAAGGTCTTTTCACCGACGAAACCCGCGCAACCCTTGATGGACCTGATGGGTGGAGTAAGGGTTGGGTGTTACTTGGAGGTGAGTGTCATCAACGCATAAAACGTCAACAACAGGGAGGCGGTGTTATGATATGGGCTGGTATCATAGGTGATCGACTTGTAGGTCCGGTTAGAGTACCTGATGGCGTGAAAATCACATCTGCATCATATTGTGACATGTTAAGGAACACCTTGGTCCCGTGGCTGGATGACATACCCCTTTTGTTGCTGCGCAACATGATATTCATGCATGATAATGCGCCTTCTCACTCACTCTGCCCGTACTACCACAGCATTTCTGGAGTGTTTGGGGTTCCATGGAGAAAAACTGATGGCTTGGTCACCGTGCTCACCTGATCTAAACCTAATTGAAAACTTCTGGGCACTTCAGAAAAGGGAAATTTATGCAGATGGAAGGCAGTACAACTCAAAATCTGTCTTGTGGAATGTTGTTGCTGCAGCAGCAAGGGCAATTCCACCTTCTACAATAAAGAAACTAACTGGCTGCATGGATTCAAGGATTATTGAAGTTATTAAACGTTATCGAGGTCATGTTGGCAAATAAGTATTTTTCAATCATTGTAAACTTTCGATTATTGATTTCTTGCTTAGTACATATTTTTCTCATTTGTATTATTTTTACTCCTTTGGTGATATAAAACATAATTTTTTTAGAACCAGCACTATTAATTAATCGTTTCACAATTTACAGACACTATTAGCATCATCAGTTCAACTTTTTGTGAATTTTTCTCTGAAATTTATTGCCAAATAGGCGAGATATGGTCAATTCTGGGATGAAGCTATTATTTCCGTTCTAGGTGTATGAACAGCAAGTCGGGAATGAAGAGGAAGAATAGAGGACATATCATCATCGGTAGCATCATGAATGTGGGAGGAAGCAAGTCGAAGGACTAGCTAAAGCTAATGTACACAGAGAGAAAATTGTTGCCTGATGCGTTAGCGACATTGGGAAAATTTGTGCGATAAATGCCAGCCATGGATGTTGGAGATACTCAGCTGACTAAATTCTAAAGAAAATATTTTCCTTTGTTGATTGGTTGAAACGTCTCAGTTGTTCCAAAGTAGAAAACGCGAAAGTAAGCTGGATAGCCGAAGTTTTATATTTGCTAGTTTGTAAAAGATTTTGAGTTACACCCAAATGTGCCACCACCTTGGCACACCTGACTGCTGAGGGCATAAGACAGTGCAGCGCAGTGGTGACGATAGCCATTCAGTGTGCAGACCTAGCGCCCACAGGTCTCTGCACTGTCTTTCAGTAGCGGACCTAGCTACCTACTGACCACAGTTCTTAGAGTGACTTTGAGTATACAGACCCAGACCACAGGTCTTATGGATATCTACCAGACTTTATATGTATCCCTGAACCTATAAATATATGAATAGCAGTACATTGAGTCTCCATATCCACTGAGGTACCGACAATACGGCAATCTACGGCATCCGACGAGATTTACGGTGACCAAAGTAATAGATTGAGCATCCAAGTACACGGAGGTACTTGGCACATGGTAAACCACGCTGGTACAAGTGGTACAACCACGGTACAGCACACACGTATCGTATGCCCACAACTGACTAATTTGGAAGTGCTTTGCAAGCACAGTTATATTAGATAAATTCTACACTGTCTTGTCACGTCTCCTTTCTGACCCTGCTTTAATACAATTTCAGGCACAAAGTATACTTTTTAGTCAATTCTGAGTCAGGGTTACTTTCCCATTTCTCTCTATGTAAGGACTCCCCAAAACATAAGATAAATAAGCCTAAGTAGCCTAACCCAATGACCTATAAACCCATTGCTGAAACAATCTCGTAAGTATTCTCACATCCAACTCAAATCGTTTTGAATGCATAGATTGTTATTATTCAGTAGTTTAAGCCTGCGTTTCCACAACTAAGGACGTGTAGTATGTCGATAGGAAAGTGGAACCCATGCTTGAGGGTGCTCTCAGAGAGGACCAACTCTCATGGGAACAGCAATTTGGGAAAGAAGAGGGTGAACGGAGGAAAGTAACACCAAAAGAAGTTTGAACATAGCAGGAAGCAAAATGAGCACGAAAGACAGGCGTCCCGAAGACCTAGCCATTGGCTATAAGGTAATTTACACGAACTCCCTGGAGTCGCTGCTCCCCATTACTTAGAATGGGCGAACCTAACTTAATCAAACCCTATGGCCCATCCTATGCTCGCTTAGAGGTGTTGAACATGCAGAAACTAACCTCAGCTTTCTAACACCAAGCCTTTGTTAATTACGGGGTTACGTTCTTAGAACACCTCGCATAATGAGAAATAGCATAAATAGAACCTATAAATTGCATAGAGAGATAGAGGATGAATTCCCAACTGTCTGAACATCCCTATCACTGGAAATTTTTGCACCCTTTTTCAAGCCAATGAGGTATTTTTATAGCACCATAGCGTAAACAGCAGATATTTGTATGTTAAAATGCTGAGTAAATGAAGCATAAAATACTAGTGTTTATCGCACCGAAGCGCGATACAAGTGCCGTGAGAGGCGCTGCACTCTCGCAGCTCTCTTAATTAAAGGTGGATTTTTCTCCTATAAGTAGGGACGAAAGAAATATAATAATGAATGTTCGTATAAGCGGAAATTCACATAAACTAGATACGGACACATATAACGAGAACCTCGTGTAAGCGCAAAAATTGGCTGAAAACAAACTTAACAGTATTTGAAAATACGATGCAAAATATTTACTCAGGCTACTCTGCTTCGCTGGTGCTGAATTTGTTAACGAAATATTTTGACGCTTTTTCGAAGACCTAGCTTCGCGTTTTTGGTTATTGCTGATTTCGTTAGTAAAAATAAAAGAGTACATAAATAGTAACATTTCGGCCTATAACGATTGTCATCAGGCAATTTATAATCTGAAAAAACGGAAATATATATAAAGAGGTTGTTTGTCAAAAACATACAATTATAGTTTTATCCAATGGAGACGTCTTCTGGATTTTAAATTATTCATTTAATGACATTCTAAGCGAATGTCGTTTTCGAGGTAGGAACTCCTGAACTTTTCACACCGTTAATCATAATATGCAACGTACATGTATCAAGAATACGCTGTAGCACTAAATATATTGAAATTAGAGAGGCTTATCGAAAATTGATTCACAACAAGGAGTTAATTACGGATCTATAAATTTCTTAAATTTGTTGGTATCTATTGTAACATTTTCTATTGAATTGCGAAAAACTTTATTCCAGGAAACGTCTCTGCTTTAGCTATTAACATTACCGTAATATTTAGAAATTTGACCAATCAATCGAATGACCTGCACATGTTTCTCGAACATGCTGATACACCAAAGAGTTTTTTTTTTATTTTTGTACATTTGTATGATGTTCATTTATTCTTGTACCAATGTTTCGACCAGTCTCTAGCTCCAATGTATACATAAGGGTAATTTTGACAAATTAATTGATACACCACTCCGCTGAGATCCGATGTCTTTTTTCTTATCTTTCAGTACTGTTGACATAATTTCTTACGCATAGTATTTTCTTATTTCTTCGCAAGTTGAACAGCTTGCGGAGATGGACCTGACTTTTATTCATAAACTTTGTAAAATAACCAGTGTTACTTCTGGAAAGTATCAAATTTTAGTCACAGAACTGAAAGGCTTAAGTACTCTACTGATCGTTTCGGAGGTCCCTTTGATGTATGGAGCACTGATATAGTTGATATTTTAGCTTGATTACAGTTGATCTTCGGTTGCTTGCTGTGATCTATCTTCTTTACGTTTAATTGCTTACTGATAAATTTCTTCGGGTATTCATTTTCAAGAAGTTAGTAATCATCTTTCGTTCTGAATCCAGTTCTTCTTCACTACACAAGTTCGAGTCACGAGGGAGTTTATGACACTCTTCTTTTAGCTGATGGGGTTGCTTGACTGAAAATCTAAATATCTCCCGGTGTGAGTTGGCCTACCTGGATGTTCTCGATGTTAATACAATCATAGGTAGGTAATTTACATGCCAGCATGTCGAGATCAGAATTACCTAAGTCAGACGCAAAGGCAACTATAGAGTTGCATACGAAAGCCGAATACGGCTTCTTATATCGCTCGTTTGCGATAACATTATCATAACTCGAAAATTGGGTATTTTGAGTTATTGTCATCACGACAAAGCCCGCGTTAAGTTCTATTATAGTCCAACCATTTTATGAAGGCGGTTCGGTCGTGGTCAAATTCCTCTACAGCGGGGCCAATACTATGAATATTTTTGAGATTTCTCTATATACAGTTAGTGGGCGTGTCTAAGATATGGGCCGAACAAAATCTCAGATATACTCATAGAATTGGCAACACTATAGAGGAATTTGACCACGACCGAACCGCCTTCACAAAATGGTCAACTATAGTGACAGTAACGCCATAGCTGAGTCTGTAAATGTGGCCGATTGAGAAAGGTCATTATTCAAGTGATAGTTAAGAAAACTCGGCGATATTAAAACTGTTTCCGCCTCTCCTGAAAAATGTCAATATTTGAGTTATGATAGTGTTATCGCAAACGAGCGATATGTAGTCGTTGTGTTCGCTACCTCGCTATGAATGGGGTTGACACATTGTTAGTTAAATAGATTGAAATAATTCAGGAACTCACTGTATATGACGTTGACAGCTGGCAATAATTGCTGTTTGATGGCTACGGCCTCGATGTTTCAAGGCTGCGGTCTTCTGGCCTAAGCAATAATTTGCTAAAAAAGGAAATGAACGTTGCAACCGGGAGTGATTCTTTCTGGTCAAAATCCCATATTGTCAACATATTTTGCAAGTCTGCTTTGAGCGTAAAAAATACAAAAGTCTTGTACCAGTTATTTATGCAAGATGAGAGAGCTAGAGGAGGCCATAAAGAAACAAAATTACTAAAAGTTAACATTCAACATTTTGGTAGCAGGCGTAGAAAAGCACGTTATAAATTTTCGTGATGTTTTCACCAGTGTAGGCGGGTTGAAACCAAGTGGTTTAAGCCAAATGAAAGAACCTTGGTTTAAACCAACCAAGAAACTTGTTTTTTATTTAACTTTTTTGGTTCTTATTCAATTTTTTTTCTTTTATTCATAAAATGCGTAAAATAACCAGTGTTACTTCTGGAAAGTACCAAATTTTAGTCACACAACTGAAAGGATGAGTTAATGTGTTTGTGTTCAGGAGTCCGCTTGACTGTTAGGACAGTTAGGGTCAACTATTGCTGATTTTTATTAAAACCTATAACTTATTGAATTTTGTGTTATTTCATTTCAGAGATGCATTTATAATTATATTCTGGTAAGCTAGAAGGTACTGAAAATTTGAAGTAGTAGTTATAGGTGCTATTAGATAGCTAGTGAGCTCAGTGAGAAGGATGTAACATGGTGTCTACTGAAGATTGCTAGGAAAAATTTATGACTTTTTATGACTTTTCAGGATAAATATTTATGACTTTTTTATGACCTTATATTATACAGTATATCCAAAAATACGATTTCATCAAACAATGAATGGAATTAATAACATTTAGTAATATGTTTAATGATTTCNCAGATGATTGGCAAAAAAAATTATGACCTGTGAGTGAATTTTATTACTTTTTATGACTTTTTTATGACCAACCAGTTTTTATTACTTTTTATGACTTTTATGACCTAGTAGACACCCTGATGTAAGCATATAGCTATTTCACTTTCTTCAGTTTATTACTCTGCTTTTAATTATCTAGTAGCTAGCTATTTCTATCAAGATTTCTTTGTATTTTGAAGTGTTGCTAAGTTTTTCAATGGATTTTATACCTATTTCACTTTCTTTAGTTCATTACTCTGTTATCAGTTAGCTAGCAGCTTGCTATTTCTGTCAAGTTGCACATGTAAATTGAAGTGTTTTCAAGTTTTTCAAAGGATTTTATGACGCAATTATAAATCATAACATCTCTGCAATTTGCATATTAAATGCAGCCATAGCAAATACAGGTACTCTGCTAACTGATTTTTCGTAACCCCTTTATCTTAAGATCATTCTTCTACAGTAGGAAGTTGAAATGAAGTGACTAAGATTGTTGAGGATTAGCTATCTACACGTGTGTACACAGCAGAAAACCCTTTCAATGTTGGATAAAATTCTTAGAACTCGGGAAAAGCAAAAAAATACTAAAAACAAATAAACAAAAAACAAGTTTTTTATTTCAACCAAAAAACATGGATTTTGGTTCAAATTAAAATAAAAACATGGCTTTTGCCAACCTTGGTTTTCACATCGAGCTGGATATTTTATACCACATGGCCAGGCGCAGAAAGGTCCACTATATGGAAACCTTCGTTTTATTTTCTATTCGACTAGCATAGCTGAACAATACAAAATGACGCTGATGCCTTTTTCAACTATCAATGTTAGTAAATTTTTTATTTCACTAATACAGGTGCTGAGCGTTGCAGCTATTAACGAGTCTCTCTGAGTACCTGTAATCCAGTACAACTTATATTTATGGGTTATTGCAGGATTCAGCTAATCTCTAACATCTTCCTAATCCTAGAATTTAAGTTTTTTATGATATGACTTCATCAGAACAGATGATGAAAACCAGTCTATCGATCTACGCGGTCGCAATCTTTGTACTCGTAATTAAGACTTAACCATCAGTGGACCTGCAACTTGTTTTTTACCCACCTAGAATTACCCCAACAGTTTCTTGCAAATAAATTCAACAACACAAGTGCAAGGGACCACAATTTGGGACACAGGAAATACTTTTTTCATCACACACATTCCCACATGCCCGACACGTTTCCCATCAACTTCCCCGGACAGGTGCCCTTGTCTGAGCATACACAACCCTGTCGGTCTGAACGCAAGTTTCGCCGAATTTTATTCTCCCAAGTCCTGCATCACTAAATTTAGCGCTCGCTTGTTTCCTTGCATAGCAGTGAAGGCAGTTATTTTCTAGAGCTCCGAATGAGCTTCTCTTGCACGCGAGTTATTTACTTTTACATATTTTAGCAGACATGCCAGGCTTACTTCTAGGCTTGAGATGAATCCTACTGCGGTCATTTGGTATTTTTGTGTGTAAAGAATCTGCCGCAGCATATGAAGGTGTGGTGAGTTTTGTTAGGGAAAAATCAGTTTGAGTAGGTGAAGGTTGGTAATTTTAGTCTACACTGCAGCGCTGGTGCTTGTGAAGGTTGGGTATTCAGTTCATAAAGATTGTGTACCTACACGCATAATTATAATATATGTATGAATATGAAAGTTGTGGCCAGGGCGTGTGAAGAAATCTACTGACAATATATGAAGATTTTCTGACTTTTACATGTAAATACTGGGTAAGAGCACTTGGAGCATTTAAATATACCTACATTACACGATGAGACACATTAGAGAAAGTGCTACACAATGATATGCTTAGTTTTCCTACTACGAAAGTCAGCTGCATCAGCACCGGCTGACTGAGTCATTCAAAACTTTACTCTCCCGGAAACGTCTCTGCATTTTGACAAAAAAGTCCCGAAATTCTCCAAGCGCAGCGTTAAATTTAAGCAATGAAGAATTTTATCTGCTCACGAAGCCCAACTTTGCATCCAGAGTTGACAAAAGTTTAAGGGGAGCATGAATTTTTTCCAACTTATTGAAGCAAAGTTGCTCGCCGAATTAGCGGAGTTCGTGAGTTAACTTTTACGTAATAAAGTACTGAGCTCAATTTGGTACTGGCCGGTGACGTGAAATAGAAGTACTGACATCTGTCAGTCGCTCTTACACTAGTGACTCAGAAAAAAAGTGATCAAATTGGGACATATATTGCGACGTGAATGAAAGTACCGATACTGTCATTACCACGCTATTAACAATCATATTTTAATGGTCATTATCCTTACACCCATATAGCCATTATGTGTGATCTCAAAAGATGAGGAAAGGAGCAAGATGGATGTCAAAGAAATGGAAAGAGCAAGAACAACAAAACAGTTATATCAAAAACGATCATTGCAAAGTGGACATGAAGATACCCGAGCAGAATTTTCAGCTGCCCCAATGTCTTTTTCTGTGTAGTTATCAGAGCTAGGCACGTCGCTCGTTTGGGGTCGTTGCGACAGCGTCAGTCCGTCGTTTTTCTTCCGCAAAATATTGCATCAATTCGTTTGCGTCATTGCGTCACTGGTGGATGCTGTTATTTTTAGTAATCAACTTAATATACATGAAAAATCGCGTAGATATATGATAAAATATACTATGATATAGACATTTTAGCAAGCAATTAGTTACCTCTGCCAAGGAGGTTATGTTTTCGTCGAGTTGGCCTTTGTTTGTATCTTTGTTTGTAACCAAGATATTCAGAAAGTTAAGGACGGATCTTCACAAAGTATACAAGGATCATTGTTGGGCAACTGACGAGTAACAGACGATTAATTTAGGTGAAGATCCGTTCAACCGTTTGTTTGCTTGCCTTTCTTTCTTAGTGTCTTAATTCAAAAAATTAGGGACAAATTTCTATGTAATTTACATGAGCAGTTGTTAGGTATATCCAATGGCGGCTCGTGCCCTGTTTTTAGGTGGGGCCCGCCGTATAGTTTTTGAAGCCATTAGGGGGAAAAGCCATTTCCTANGTGCCCGCCGTATTTTTTTATGCCATAAGGTGGAAAAGCAATTTTCTATGCTGAATTCAAGTCTTGAATGTGATAAGATTTAAATTCAGCATAGAAAATAGATTTTTCACCTAATGGCTTCCAAAAATATATGGCGGGCCCCACCTAAAACAGGGCACGAGCCCCCACTGGACCTCACAAAGAGCAGATATCCAATTTTTTGTGATAATCTTTTATGTTTGTTTCTTTGTCTCGGTTTGATTTGTTGTTAGTTAGCAAAATAACTCAAGAAGTTAACCGTTAAAAACAATTGTTGGTTATGGTAAAAGACTTAAATGATCAAACTTGATGATGATCGGTTGGTTTGCTTGTAGTCGTTCTACAAACTTTACTAGCGCATCTTCGTCACACTTTCTATATCGCGCAGAACTATTCCTGTGGTTTAACACAGGCTCGTGCGCCACTAGGACGCGGGGTATGTCTCGTTTAGAAATATTAATAACTTTTGCCCCGACTTTTCTGCCCGGTAGTCTCAGAGTGGCCAGTGCGCTACTGACTGCAAAAAGACGCAAGTTTTGCATCTCTCCCCAACCTCCGGGCATGACTGAACGCTTTCGCTCAGCTACACCGCGCAGGGGAAGGCAACGAAAAACAAGAAGGTAGAAGTCTTGTGGGAATAGATCGGCCACCTCGATCAGCGAACCTCTTCGCTATACAGAAGGAGAAGTATTGAGAGCCTACCTAACTTTGCAAAACTAACCTGGTCAGCAGGAACTGCGGCAAGCTGCAACTTCTGCGGAAAAGGCACTAGGGACCCTTGGGTGCGTGAGGCCAAATATATTGTTGCAGGGAAAGGGCCCGCCAGAATATACCCGTGAGGGCTTGATCTACTAGTGTGTTGACCAATGTTTGTAACATAACTCGAAAACTTATGAACATATCTTCAAGAAAATTACAGACACTGTTATCACTTTGAAAAGGCACAAATGACAGATTTTGCAGCTGACAAAAAGGAAATTATAGTTTTCGAGTTGCTTAAATTCGAATTTTTCAGTTATGCTGCCTAACTTGGCGGAATTATGGGCTGATATTATAGTTACTGTATCATCATCACAGTAGCTATCACAGAAGTACCTACAAACTGCAGTACGTAAATATTATATTAGACACGTAAAAACTAATAAGTAAAAATTTATCGAGAAATTTGACAATAGGTTTTTGTAAGTATGTCCATTGAACTGTGTGGACTGGCTTCAGTTACAGATTTTTTTTTTATCAATTTTCACGATTATCTCCTAGCTCGAACCCAGACCAGTTACATAATAGACAATGATGCACTGAACACGAATTTATAATGTTCTTACCAAGCATTCTCAAATGAAATAGATTTCCTTCAAACAATTTTTTATGGATAACGGTTATCAACACCCTCATGTAGATTGCTACTGCAGAATATTTCTGAACAAATTATTTGATCCTGGTATTAGTAACCTACTGTTTTTAAATTAAACTTTTCCCTTTAATACTATACTGCCGCAAAACCACCGTCGGAACAGTCTACTCTTTGAAAACTTACCTCTCCGAAGCCTGCCCGCATATAATCTTCAGGCTCCCCTTAAAAACCACATATGCTATAGGATCCTATTTTAATTTCAAAGGTAAACTTTCAACATCTCTTCTGTCCGGTATTGCCTATAAATTTCAACGCAGGAGCTACGACGTTCGTAGGTGGGCAGCACTGGATAGCATTACAAAGCCCAACATTTAGGTATATCCACTAAAACAGGTTTATCAATTGAAAAACCCTACCCATTCTGCTCCCTGTCTTCATATAGAACAAAACATTCACTTACAGTAACAGGAGAGATTCTCGATCACTTTTTCCAGCACAATAGAACTCACAACTTTGAAACTTGTCTACTGTATAACCATAAAACAAAACTTAGCCTCAATATAATGATTGCATCTGTAGCTCTTCTTATAATCCATAACTGACTTTTTCCTTCACACTTTACCACAAATGCTGCTTCCATATCGCCCGACTGTACAAGGACCGATATTGGGACTTTCTGAGCATATCCCGTTCATTCGCATTTTTACACTTCCCACTGACGAGATCTCTGTTCCCTGCTAATATACAAGAAAAAGTTATTTCTTTTCAGGTTTTTCATTCATTATTCTTTATTTTGAAGATTGGAGATGTCATCTCGAAACTTTAAGCGTTCATGAATTTTGTCAACAATTGTTTCGTTGACAAATTATAGGCAACAGCTGTCGGAAATGCTTAGTTTTCCAAATGCGGGTGTGTTGAATAACTATAGTTAAGTACAAGTCAGTTTTGATACTCACTATCGCACACAATATTTAGTCTGCAAAATGGCTGCCTAAGCTTCAATATCATTAATAGAACCAGTCCTATGTTCCTAGCCTTCAGAAGTAATTTATCATTGAATATGAAATTCGTGGATTTATCGTTCGTAATCGTCCAAGATGAAGTTCCCAATAAAAGTAAAATTAGGGAACTGGAGTATGGTTAAATTACTTATTTATTTTTTGAAAGTTACTTTAACTACGCGTCGGACGTACACGATACTTCGTAAACGGTAAACACTGGGCGGGTAAGCGACTCAGTGTCTAATAAGGTTTCTTTCATTTGGTCGAGCAATTGCATGATTTTGTAAAATCAATGCAAAGACTTCAGCTTTAATGTAACAAAAAATAGCTCGTTTCTGCTATGATTTGGTGTTTTCTATGCAAATTTTTATTAGAAAAGTCCCTCCTAATTGCGCTGGAGTACTGATGTAATGCTGAGTTTAAAAAATCACTAGATATCTCAGAAAAAACTGACATCTGACGACAGTGACCTATGCACTCGGAAATTTGTATTAAGTTATCAATATCTACCACATAGTGGTCTAAGGTTTTCAGGTTTGAGTGGTGAGTCATAGTAAAAAATACCATATTTTTCCGCCTTACAAACTGGACCTACAGGACTAAGTTTTCTTGGCCCTAAGGGGCAAATGACGTAAATTGTTATTTGCGTCATTGTAGTTGCGTCAGCGTCCTTGCGTCATTTTTTTAAGCCTTTGCGTAATTGCGTCAAGCGTCGATGAAATTATCGTTGCGTCGTCGACGCAATGACGCAAATACGTGCGTCAGTGCCCAGCTCTGGTAGTTACAACTTCCGGTATATCCGAGTAAGGGTGGCTAAAATTAGTTTTCAAGAAATGCTCAGCGCTTTACAAAAAAATTATCAACTCATGATGTTATTCATGAGAAATAGTTTTTACTTACTGGTTAACTCTAGCACCAGCGCACACATTCATTCGGTCAAAATACTCTGCATACGCACTTGACACACCTTTACATCTTCAAATACAAATCTCCACACACCACGCTATTTGACCGATCGAGATCCCGGCCCTGGAAAAGTCCTACCATATTTTTGCCCCTCCGGCCTCGAACAACTTGGATCGGCACCAAACTTGACCACAACCACTAATTAGCTTCGTATACGCATCTTCTTGTTCAACTTTAGGCTCCAGGGTCGTTCATATCAGTAACTGTCAGAATTAATGTTAGGCCTTGATATTCAATGCATGGCTGAGGTAAATCACATTTAAAAATGAGCACATATACATTTGTGCGGGGATGAGACTGAAGACAAGACCCTAAGAAAGAGTTTACCTTTTAATTTGACTAGGTTTTGCTCGGGTTCTCGCTGGGTTTTGCCCGGGATCCACTTGAGTTCTGATTCGGTTCAGGTTGGGTAGCGCTTGGGTTCTGCTAGGGTTTTACTTAGGTTTTGCTTGGATTCTGTTGGGATTCTGGTTAGTTTCTGCTTGGACTCTGCTTTGATTCTGCTTGGGTTTTACTTAGGTTTTGCCTGGATTCTACTGGGATTCTGGTTAACTTCTGCTTGGACTCTACTTTCATTCAGCTAGGGTTTTACTTGGGTTCTGCTTGGATTCTGCTTGGGGTCTACTTGTATTCCGATTGAGTTTTGTTTGGGTTCTGCTTAAGTTTTGCTTAGGTTCTGCGTGGACTCAGTTTGGATTTTGATTGGGTTCACCTTGGGTTCTGCTTGGGTTTGCTTGGGTTTTGATTTGGTCTTACTTTGCTTGGTACCTACCCTACTGTAATTTTAAGGGGTATATGAAAAAAGCTCCGGAGGAAATAAGCCCGGTAGGAAATAAGCCCGGTAGGAAATAAGCCCGGTAGGAAATAAGCCCGGTAGGAAATAAGCCCGGTAGGAAATAAACCCAGTAGGAAATAAGCCCGGTAGGAAATAAACCCAGTAGGAAATAAGCCCGGTAGGAAATAAACCCAGTTAGGAAAAAAGCCCCGGTGGAAAAAAGCCCCGGGAGGAAAAGAGCCCCGGTGGAAAAAAGCCCCGGTGGAAAAAAGCCCCAGTGGAAAAAAGCCCCGGTGGAAAAAAGCCCCGGTGGAAAAAAGCCCCGGTGGAAAAATCCCCGGTGGAAAAAAGCCCCGGTGGAAAAAAGCCCCGGTGGAAAAAAGCCCCGGTGGAAAAAAGCCCCGGTGGAAAAAAGCCCCGGTGGAAAAAAGCCCC
>LQNS02278125.1:29722025-29732872 GCA_001587735.2 Parhyale hawaiensis
ACAGTAGGCACCACTGGGCAGTAGGCACCACTATGCCTTAGGCACCATCGGGCATTAAGCACCACCGGGCATTAGGCACCCCGGAGTAATAGGCACCATCAAGGAGCTAACCTTCACAAACTATATAAAGCAGTGCCGTGCTTGTCATGAGGCACCGACCACTTGATTATATTAGCTGCAGATGAGTTAGTGGCCTTGCTTAAGCAGGTAAAATCATAGGTAAGGGTGCTAGTTTTGTAAGAGGTGTTGAATGCCCAATCGAAAACGTGTGCCTTACGCTCAGCTTCACGTTACTGGTGTCAAGGCTCTAATATCGTCGTTTCTTTATGTTGATCTCCGCAAAATTACAATCGAAATAGGCTTGACATTCAAACAATGTATAATTAACTTCGACAAGAAGAAAATGCCGTTGTCGGAGTCTGTTTCCCAAATATCTGTCAGTTACCAAGGTAGGTATCTTAAATACTATGGCGTGATCTTTATGAAATTTGCAGGGATTGTTACGTATGTTAGAAGGAACGGATAATTAACTTTGGTGAAGCATCTGTTTGCCCACCTTCTCTCATCAGTAACATAATTCAAACACTTATGGAAGGGCGTTCATGAAATTTTGGGGAAATTTCTTAAGAAGAATGTTAAGAACAGCAACTGAGCAGGTTTTTGTGATGATCTGTGAAAACATTTCCCTGTTTGTCTGAAGGTTCGTTCTTGTGTTGGTCAGTACAGTAACATAAACCAAGTCGTTATGGAAGAGACTGCATGAAATTTGCAGAAATTGTTAGAAATCTTAAAAGCGCACAAACGACCAAATTTTGGTGATGTTTGGTCCGTCAGTTTCTTTGTCTGACTGACTATACGATTGTCTTAGTGTTTGTCAGAATATATATAACAAAGTTACGGACGGATCTTCGAGAAAATTACAGTATATAATTGCTAAAAATGTGTCTGTAGACACAAAAGAACAAATTTTGCATGGTGAGGGAAAAGAAATCCTTGTTTAGAAACGAATTTAAATTTTTATTATACGCTTTGTTTGGCGTATAGGTATGCGTTCTCTGGGGTTTCTCTAGTAAAATATTTGACCTATATTTAATTGTTAAGGTAAAAAAAAATTTTAGCTGTTAAATCGTTACGTTCAGGCCCGCAGCTACACAGCCATGGAACGATTGATATTCTGACCCCCTGCCTCTAATATGATCTGAAGTCACTGTTCAAATCGATATTCTGTGTCAGCAATTTACGAGAATCCTAGAACGCAGGATTACAAAAATACGGGTAGACGTATACAGACAGCATCCGGAACTTCTGCCAGCTTTCTTCGATGGCTGAACAAGTTCCTCTGAACAAGTCTTTCCCGTTTCACTGTTCTGATATACACATAATGTATACTTATTTTTTTCTCATGCATTGTAATCATATTGTACCAATTAATTCATGTGCCATACAAATAACCTATATATATAGCTCACTAGAGAACCATCTTCTACCATGCAACTTCAAGTGAGAACAGGATTCGCCGAAGGTCGACTGGATGGCAGTATGAAGTTAGGTAATTATGTATTGCTAACACCACCGGCGATATATACCCTCAACACGCCCATACTATATTCCATACTATACGTTTCTGCATGTGCTACATAGCTCATGGTACGATATTTGGCGATTCATCCCTGTATGCTTAAGAAACGGAGTTTCAAACTATGCTCCGAGAAACCCATGTCGGTACCTAGTACTTATATATTTTTTCACTGGACGGTGATATCTAATACTAAGAATGACCGTCGAAGTAACCAACAATCACGGCTATACTCTACCAAGGTCTTTAGAAAAGCAACGGACAAAGGTATGTGCATGAGCTACCACAGTGAGTGTCCCGAACGATACAAGAAAAGCGTTGTACAATCTTACATTCACCGTGCTTTTGAGATCTCATCTTCCACTGACGCCTTAACTGCTGCACTTAATTACTGTAGGCAGTAACTAGTTAACATTGGCTATCCAAACCGACTCATAGACAGTGAAATTAAACAGATACGTGAATCAGCCAATAGTGCAGCAGAACCAACCAAAGGTGAAACTATCGTTATCTACTATGAAAACCAAATGAGCCCAGCCCCTAAAGTCGAAGAGCGTGTCCTGAACCGCATTATTCACCGCAATGTACGATGCACAAACGACAGCGACAAATTGAAACTACGCATCTTTTATAAAAGTGTCAAATCTCGCGGCCTCATAATGACAAATAATCTTCAAAGACCAAAGGATCCGTTTCAGCAAACCAATGTAGTGTACAGTTTCTCTTGTCCTGATAAAGGTTGCAAACTTCTCCCTAACGTTACCTACGCTGGTTTAACGAGAACAACCCTGAGTCGTCGATTATCATGTCATCTCTCTTCTGGCGGACCGAAACTCCACATGAGTGACTTACACATGACAGCTTTGACGCGGAAAATGCTACAAAGCAACGCCGACATCATACAAAAATATCCTGACCACAACCGATCGGCCATAGCAGAAGCTCTTCATATTTTGGAAGAATTCCTGCCCATAACAATCACTGCTCAACGTTTGGAAGAACTCTCAACTTATTTTCTTAACGTGCGTATCTTAGATACAACTTTAGTATATCAATCGATCAAAATTTCAAACTTTAGGACCCGCGCCCTTCACTGGAAATGAGGCCTGGAAAAATGTACCGCTTAGGGCCTAGCTTTTGCGTCTCGCTGCTTCCCCCATCCCCCCCCCCTCCCCCGTTGAATTTCGCTAGCACTCTTAGTGCCCACGTCCACTTAGAAATTTTTCAGATCCCAAGCCGTTCATTCAGAAGAGCCCAGGGGCATTAAAATTATTAAAAAGACCTTGCTCAGCTGCACAGGACTGCTGACCTCCGCGTATCATTGAACCCGTGGAATATTTACATAAATTAGCAGAACCCGTGAAACGTTCCCTGTCTGGCTTAAGGCGCTTCAGATAGATCAGTGAAACCTTAACATCGTACCATGGCAATTCCCCGTCAAAATCACAAACAGCACCGAGATTCGGTGTATGATATCTTATACGACCAGCCTTTTGCTGATAATAATTACTGAAGCTGCCCTTGTCGAAGTGGCCCGTCGATTATATTATAAGTTGCTCTGTCGAACTGGACCCGTGGAATTCCTTTGGTAGTAAACCACGGGACAGGTTCCCAAAGATTTATTCTTAGAAATTTCGGGCGTAAAAACAATTAAAAAGACCTGGCCTGTGGCCGAGAGATAAGTCACCAGCCGTATCACAGATACGCCAGCTTCCCGAACTCAATAAAGCTCGAATTTATTTCTATCTATTAATGACGAAGAGCGTGACACAAAAGGTAAGTACGTACGTAGGTAGGTACAAGCCAAGGAGCTTGTATAGCGAAGGAGGGAGCCAGTATCCTAGCCCGTTGAAGCTCAACAGTCTCTTATGGCTGTCAGCCAGTTGTCGTATGCACCAATCACATATCAGTAAAGAGTCTCTTATGGCTGCAGCCAGTCGCGTAAGCACCAATCGCATATCAGTAGCTCGATTCGTCTGCTGCTCCCCCGTGAAACTCGGTGCTCCCCCGTCTTTTCCACTAATCAGCATCTCACAGCCATAAGAGATCTTGTTGACTCGCTGGCAAGTCTGTAACTGGGCCACAAGGCTCCCTCCTTCTCTATTGAAGCTCCTTGGTACAAGCGTATTAATATATAGACTAGTGGCCTGTGCCGTCATTATAAATGACGGCAAAAAATTAACACTTCACCAAAACCCCTGCGTCTTTTGGGCTTCCTCATTTTTCCCCTATCTAATACTGAAGAAAAAGATTCCAAGGTACGTACCCAACTTTTTTTTCTCCTTTTGAAATCTGAATTTTCTCCCATCTTGTTAGTTCTATTTTTCCCCTATCTAATACTACAGAAAAAGATTGCAAGGTACCCCACTTTTTTTTTACATTTTAAAATCTGAATTTTCTCCTATCTTATTCCCATAGAGCGTGACAGGAAAGATATAAATATATAAATAAATAAAAACACGACGGGAATTATTATATAGTACTGATGCATCTACTTGAAGACTGTGGTGATACTGCCATGCTTCATACTGTAGAAAACTGATAGGGGGTAGAAAATATTTCAGGTTGCTGATGGTGGCACTGGATGATGATTCCGATCCGGTCCGGTCTTTCTTTGACTATACGTTGAAGTCAACATGATGCAGATTCATACAGCTTCTCTAAACAATCTCTTCCAACGTGATCCGTACGCAGTCCTAAAGTTTTCTTTATTAAAACTTCAGCTGCCCTTAGTTTACACTGGGCGTCTTATTTTGACTATATAAATCGAGACAAATGCTAAGATATTCTTCGGCGATCAGAACGCGCGTAAATGCCACGATGATTTCTTGGCAGCAATTTGTTTTCTCCATTTTGGGTTCTTCTTTCAACAGAACAAGTTTCCTCCGAGTCCGAGTGATATGCCACCCTCGAGCATCTTGGATACAAAGCTAAAGCTCCGTGTTCATTAGAAGCAATATCAATTGTGGGTAAAACACATTGCTAATCGTTTGTAACAATAAATGCAGTTCTTGCTCTTCCAGCTTCTCTTGTCGTTCCCGTGGAGTCTGATAGTCATTACTTTTTCTCTACATCGAAATTATATTTTCTTTTGGTTTACGATGTACAGATTTAGTAGAAAATCAGCGAAGCGTAGAGGAACCAATTTTTCCCGGTGCAGTAGACGTAAAAATTATTTATTCCAACTTCTTGGACCCGAAAATTTTGGTTACGCTGAAGCTATCTCACTGTGTATTTTGGATACGCAGCGGAAATGAATATCAGTGATGTTTCAGTGTTTACTAATATAGTTTTTTTTTTTTTTTGCATGTCATCTAAGGAAGGGAAGCAGTGTGCTGAAGACGAACTGAAGTGTACTGCTCAGTAGAAAGCACGCATCTCTTACGATAATTTGAGTTGGCCGTCGTAGCGTTTTCCTCTATATGTACTTTAGCGAGGAAAGTACAATCAATGAAGAGGTGTCACCACAAACTTCTTGTGATAAGGAAGAAGCAAGCAAAGAAAAGAAAATTCCGCACAGGCCTATATTAAGGAAATATATTAGTGCGGGATTTTTTCACGCACCGGCCCACTAGTACAGTAATATAATTCAAAACGAACTTCCTGTAAGGTTAAACAGAGATGAAATACCGTTAGAACTGCAGTTGTCAAGCTTGTGTATTTTTGTTAACAAAACGGTTAATCCCGCCAGTGTAACCTTCCCCGTCCAAATTAAACATCAGTTTCTGTAAGAAAAGCGCTATTTGAAAGTGAATTCTGGGAGCCTCCTGACTAGAAAAAGAGTACATCGTTACTTGAGCAACGTCTACAAAAGAAGCTGAGCAAGAATGGAACACTAGGGACAAGAACAACAGCTTAGGAAAAAAAGACGATAGATACTAAAGATTATCAGCAGACTAATAAGAAAAATAAAGTAGTGTACTACAAAATGGCAATTACTGTGATTTTAATTCACGATAAGCTGCAATGTTCGACACCGTCGATAAATTGTGGCCGTTGAACTAAAAAGTTATTTCAGTATTAGCATAAGGTAATATATTTTACCTCTGCGTAACTTCATACTCATCCTTGTACGCAGGGAGGTTAAGTCACGCAAGAAGCCCTTGTTGATCTTTTCCAGGCCTCTTAAGAGCGCCGTCACAGTCGTAAACAAATAGAGATTTCAAAGTTAGTCAGGCGACTTTCTGGAGTTCTGGCTTTTTTGTCCCTTGGTATATTCAGAGGTGAAAACAAATATTTGCCGAGCCGGCGAGACGTCTTCGTAGCACTTCTCTACCTCCCATACACATGGGGGCCTCAATTGCACGTTTTTTCGAAGCCCGCTGTCCATGAAAGTACAAAATACAAAAACGCTCCGAGTTCTCGAAATAAGTGTTTCTCAGCGTGTTTGCGCATGGCGGTAACATATTTCTTGCAAACAAAAAAGTTCACTAAAAATAAAAGAGATTCGAAACTACCTGCAGTAGCGTAAGAACTCCCGGGTAGCTGATTTTTTTTTTTTTTTTTTTTACATTTGTTTCTAGCAGTGTAGCAAAGCGTCTTGAGAACGTTATCAGAAAAGTTGAAATAACTTTTTGCATTTTCTGCCAAATCGAAGAATCGTAGGCATTTAAGTGATATGATTAGCCAGATTATTGAATGGTTTGAGCCTTCGTCTCCACGAATAACTTAAAGCCCGAGTTATTCACATTTACGGGGGGAAAAACGAGTTAGATTCGGTATTGGCTCTTTCTCGTTCAAATACGGTTCTCGTAGCACAACACAATAAAATACAGACTGTAATATATCTCCATAACGTTCAGTGTGAGAATTTTCCTTTTCCTAGCAAAGTATTATTTATGAAATCACAGAAGTCGCTCGCAGGTCATGAATTATAAAATATAAGACACTTTGCAAAAACTATTATATATGAGGCTAGGCTAAGCAGTTCACTTTCATATATAATACGCTGGTAAGCTAGATCATAAGGGAGCATCATAACTGAACAGTAATTGTGCTCATTCAAAGTCCAACAGCTCTCTTTTGTACATGGTTCTCGTCATAATATGAGAGAACATCATACATTGACCGAATACGTTTATTAGCTATTCAACAGCTCTCCTGCATTAGGTATGGTGCTCAGGCCATAATTTTATAAACCATCGCTACAAAATGCGCACCAATTAGTGGTCACGAGCTCTTTTCATATGGTTGCTCACATCACGCATTAAGCAATTAAGACAGAGACTTTATATTTGTCTCGCAGCCGAGTTACGCGCCTCGCAGTGAGCTCTTCCAACAAAATAATTTCAATCTGCAATCAGCACAGCTTGTCGGCGCGGATTTTTCTGCACCGGAAAGACTGAAAAAGAGCGAGAACAAAATGTGTCGCTTTAAATACAGACGTAACAAACGAGAGTCACACGCATCGAACGGAATATTTTTACTTCGTCCTCACTGTATTTTCTCTTTTTTGTTCTATTGATGGTGCAAATGTATCGATGAATCACGATGGGAGTATTCATTCATAATTATTTTGTGAAGTCCGGCGAATAAGGCGATTGCAAACCATAAAAAAAATAACTCCTACTGACGTAGGAAGTAGCAACAATTTTTCTTTATGGAATGAAAAATTGTGTTAGCCTACGGGTAGCTTTTCGTGAATCTTTCATGAACTGGTTTACATTCCTTTGTTTCGTTTCCAGAAACGAAAGAAGGCACAAAGCAGAAGAAAAATTAGATGTGAGCACCCAGTGTTTCTTTCGCAATATGCTGTGCTGTTCCCTTCCATTCTTTTCATTTCGCTTCCGCTTCTTTTCGCTCTTCGCTACTTTTCGCTTCATTTCGTTTCTGTAACGTCATCACCACCCCTCCATCCCTCTGGGAGGTGCTACTCTATATAAGGCGGCCTGGAGCAGAGTTTCCTCAGATTGTACGGGTAGAAGTGATGACGGACGAAGGTTTGATTGCGTGTGTGGGGGAGGAGGAGGTCCTCGGCTAACACAATATTTCACTCCACAAAGAAAAACTATTGCTACTTACTACGTCAGCAGGAGTTATTTTTTCCTTAATGTCGTTTCAAAATTGTGTTAACCTCCGGGTAGCCTTCGCAATTTCAGACCCTGCTTTCGTCCGAGGTAGAGTAGGGAAGGAGGAACAGTCAATTCAGGAAATGAAAGAAAGGTCAAGAGAACTAGTTTATTCTTGAAAGACGCAACGAATAATGAAACAAGAAGGAATGAGTAACGACAGTACGTATACTGTCAAGAACGATCAAGAACTAGTGCTTAACTCTCCCAGCTGTAAAGTTGGAGGACGTAGGCCGGATGGAGAAGAGATATTGTACACAAAGACACGTGCGGGCTATGCCAAAAGCCATTGTGCAAAAGCCCTGTGGGGTTTTCTTTTCTAAAGTGAGCAATGGAGTGGCCATATTTCCGGATGTCATGACCGGCTGGTGAAATAGCCTCGGGATCCCCGGTTTTAGTGGCTTTGGTAAGCCAGTTGAGAGACGTCCGGCTGCAAGGGGTTTCCCCGACTTCGGGTGTACGAAAAGGAAACCGTTATGAGAAAGAGAGCGGGTTTTCTCTAGACATAGCTTGATTGCTGTGACCGGGCAGAGGGTGTGCTTGCGACCCAGGGCCGGGAAAGTAATGTCTGGGGGTATCGGGTTGCGAGGGTTCTGGTTCTTGAACAAGAACCTGGGGCAGTGGGAAAAACGGCTTCATCATCCGTAAGTAGTTGCCCTGTTCGGTTTATGGCTGCCAACTCGCTCGCGCTCGCTCTGTTGCCTGAAGCGAGCGCGGTCGGAAACAGGGTGTTTAGGAAGAGGTTATGGATAGTGGCTGTCTGTGGGGTAAAGAGTGAGGATCTAAAAGTTTCCAAGGCTCGGTCGATAGACCATTGGGAATATTCTGCT
Organism: Parhyale hawaiensis; assembly: GCA_001587735.2. NCBI lineage: Eukaryota > Metazoa > Arthropoda > Malacostraca > Amphipoda > Hyalidae > Parhyale > Parhyale hawaiensis. The sequence continues at coordinate 29,730,500 of LQNS02278125.1, forward strand.
TGATGGGCGGGTTGCGGAGAAACTGGCCACGTGTGAGGAGTGAAAAGGTGTCTGACGACAGATTGATCCCGAATCCGTGAAGCATCGGGAACTTAGCTGGGACCTGTAGTTTAGGATAGTGCGGAGGTCCAAGTGCCTGTCATCCTAGCATGCGATGAGAAACTCCATCAAGTTTTGAGGAGTGATGCACGAATCTGTGGTGGGATCCAAACGGACTGGGTCTGTTGGGAAGTTGAGTCTCGGTGGGCCGCGATGAGGCTCGAAGCTACCGTTTCGCCTGGGGAGGCGGAGAAGACTTCTCTCAGAAGTTGATTGCGGTCCACCTCTCGGAGGCGGGTCGTCCATTTCTAATCAAGTCTGGTAGAGATAGGTGTTTTAGGTGGAGGGATCTGTTCAAGATGTATAGGAACCATGGCTCCGCCGGGTACCACGGAAGGCTGATGATGCCGTGGTTCCTGTCGGTTTGGAGTTTGGATATTACCTTGGGTATTAGCCACTTGGGAGGGAAGTGGTAAATTTGGGACCATTGGTTCCAATCCCAGGAGAGAGCGTTGTGACCTGCGGCCATCGGATCTGGGTGGGGGAGAGATAAAGAGGAAGCTTGGCGTTCCTGTGTGCTGCCATCAGGTTGATTTCCATCGGATACAAAAGGTTTTTAGCTGACGAAAAATCTCTTGGGGTAGCTCTCATTCCAGGTGAGGGTAGATGGACCTGCTCAAGGCATCTGCTTTGATGTTGAGCAGGGTTGAAATACGGAATGCTTTGATTTTGAGATTCCTGTCCATTAGCAATGGGGCGAGAAGGGCAATTTCTCGGATAAAGTGGCCGGATTTACAGGAAAGTTTGTTGATCGCGCATTGAGGCGGAGCATTGTCGATGAAGAGGTGAATGCAACAGTGGAATATGTCGAGCTTGCGTAGAATGTAACGTACTGCCCGAATTTCCATGATGTTTATGAAAGATCTCCTCGTGTGGGGACCAAGAGGCCGAGATGTCGGTCTCGGTGTGCCCTCCCCAGCCCGCAAGAGAGGCGTCCGTCTATAGGAGGGCATGAGGACGAGCGAAGAGGAAGGGCTCTGTCTCCTTGAGTAAGGGTAGGAGAGCCTGTGTGAGGCGAGAGGGATGGGAAATCGGTTGTCCCTGCTGGAGGAGGGGGCCGATTAGCTGTGGTTTCAGAAGGGATTGGAGGTGGTGGTGGTGGTGGTGGCGGGAATGCGAAAGAATTCGAGTGACATAGTTGAGTGCTCCGAGGAGCTTCTCTCCCATTCTCTGCGGGAGCCAGTTCGGGTCGTGTAAAATTTCTGGATGAGTCGAACGAGTTCCTGTTGCTTGGGAAGTTGGGGATATCCCATCGTCCTTCTTGGCTGAGCCAACTGACACCGAGCCAGTGCGTATCTCAGAGCGGTGTCTGTTGAGACGTCTCCTCGTTGATTAGAAAGCTGAGCTTTCGTAAGGTTACGGCGGTGGAGGCAACAGCTCTTGCTGTCTGTTTTGGGGAGCCGCCCCAGGCGATCCAATCGTCGATGTAGGCAAGAACAGGTCTACCCTGTTGGTAGAGCAAGGCGAGCGGATAGCGGAGAACTCTCGTGAAAGTGTATAGAGCCCCGTTGAGCCCAAAGAGCAAAGCTCGGAAGAAGTAAAGTGTTCCTTCATGGAGGAAGGCGAGACACTTTTGGAGCGTGAGTTTGATGGGTATGTGAAAGTAGGCGTCTTGTAGATTTAGTGAGGCCAACCATGCGGGTGGTGTGAGCATCGAGGCTAGGACCCCATGATTGGACATGTGCAAACGTCGGGAGAAGATGTATTTGTTGAGCCTGGTTAAATTGATGATAAAGCGGGAGCCACCGGTACGTTAGCGGACCAGGAAGATGTTCGACAGGAAACAAGGTTGAAGAGGGGCCTCATAAATAGCCTTCTTTGCCAGCAGATCTGCGATACCTAGGCAGAGGTCTCGGTTGTGAACGGCGGGGGGAGGTCGGGGTAAGGAAAGGGCATATGGATGGGATATCCAGGTCCAGTGGAACCCTTTCTTTACAATGTTGAATATGGCCCGGGATGCCTTCGCCCATTCCGACTGGAAACGTAGGAGAAGGGTCCCTGGGGCGTCATTTAATTGATCTGTTTGTTGGTAGAGCAGTTGTGTTAGACGCCGGACTCACTACTACCAGTGGCCAAGCATTTCCCAGTTCGGGCCCACACCCTCGATGCCCGGCCTGGGAGAATTCCCGACGTCCAACTAACCTCCAAGGGGCCACGGACAGACGTCTCATCATTTATAAACTTCTCGTGTATTCTCTTCTGTTGTATCCTGCTTAGAGCTTGTGTACCGCTACCTAGGCTAAGTATAAACAATGTTCATGTCCTTCGAACACA
>LQNS02278125.1:29742252-29768788 GCA_001587735.2 Parhyale hawaiensis
AAACCCCAACCGTGGTCATCCGAGAAACCAGGAGGCGTGGCCACCTCCTCGCATAAATCGGCCTAATATCGGATCTGCCGCACATAATTCACGCGCGCTCCACTGATAATTTTTAATTGGGTATAGCTGTTTCGGATAGTCAACAATACTATACACAGGCGTATCAAAAAGTATTTCAAATAGTCAGTACTAATAACTCCTTCGGATAGTCAGCAATGCTACAACACTACGTACTAATAACTGCTTCAGATAGTAAGAAATACTACATTTCATTGACCTACTAATAACTGGCTAGGATAGTCAGCAATACAGCACTAGCATATTTAACTAAATTTTCCAGATTGTCATTAATGTTATATTCATTTTATCGAAGTTAGCGCTGTTTCGCTGCAATGCATTTAATTTTATCGGGGAGTTAGCCTTGCTGCCCTAGGATTCGATTTTATTGTTGGGTTGGAAACTTAATCCTTCCCGTTTTTTATTAAATACTAGTGTGCCCGCGCTGTCATAAGATGACAACGAATAATTTGTGTTGAACCTTCTTCAAATTAACCATGCTTTCCTTCATACAATTGCCAACTTTAAAGATCGTCCAGAAGAGGGTTCACGGCATCCTAATTACCCTAATTACTGAGTATCAACACTCTTATTTTCTGACATCAAAATAATTCATTACTTCTGCAGTCAGTTCAGCAACACTGAAAAGAATTGATTCGATTTGGTATTTGTCCGATAGTCTTTTGGTTATTGAAAGATATTTCGTCGACAATTGCATCAAAGTTGGAAGCATACCTCATGCAACAAAATCATCTATGGGAAGAAAATACGAATCATGATGCATGAGAGTGTCAATGGAAGCTTCAGAAACCTTCAATGCTGAGATTTCAACTTCGGCCATGCAAGAAGTCCATTTAGACTTGAGGTCGCCCGATACTTTGCCATAGATCTATATATTGTATGAAGAAGGTAATGCTCGCACAAATCGGACTAAGCCTGCGATATCTTCATTTTTAAATTTCAGCTTCCCTATTTAAGATACGTTTGACATCTTCTGCAACTCGGCCTATTTTCTACCTATCAGTTTTCAATGGAGTTTGAAAGGACGACCAGAGCCTCCAACCTGGGCTAATTTTCGCATATTTCTTTTGTTAAAGCGTGACAGAAAATGAATAAACAAACAGATGAATACGCATCGGTCTTTATTATACTGTAGATTTCTTATTTGTTGAAATAGTGGACATCCAGGTTCCATGTTTTCGAAAGGTTTATAAAGTGTTTCAACTGGATTTTAATATATATTTGGCCGAGCTTTCGACAGTCTAAACGAAAGTCGTTTTCAAGGCAAAACTTGAAGAACCCAAGAGTCATACTATGTACTATGCTTCTGTATCATTGATACATAGTATGTACATAGCATGACTCTTGGGTTCTTCAAGTTTTGCCTTGAAAACGACTTTTGTTTAGACCATCGAAAGCTCGGCCAAATATATATTAAAATCCAGTTGAAACGCTTTGTAAACCTTTCGAATATATTGTAGATTGTTGAAAAGTTGACAAAAAGCAACTAACTAATCTATAATTTTATCCTCCATAGCTGTTTGCAACCTTTTCCCAATGTTCAACAAGATTTTCAATACCTCGTTGGGAAAACTACCCACCTTTGACTCGAAAACCTCATCCAAACAGGCCTCCAATCCTGCATCAATATTAAACACAACTCCGCGCATAGCATTTATTGTTTGTTATTCAGACATCATTAAAGTTCCAATGTGTATTTTGTAAAGAAAGCGTTTCTTGTGCCCATGAGTTGAGCGGTGACGAACAAGCAAACCGGTGGAGGTTGTGGCTCGTTGATATTTGTTGCTGTCATTTAAAGCATGCGGAACTCATGTTCCATACTTCTCAACCTTTACCATCGAATGAAGAGGTTTCTGTACTGCAGTGTGGGAGCATTCCACATTCCACAAGGATTTTCGTGCAAAAGATGCTTTCATCGTTCCTCATCGCCAAGGTGAGTGTTTGAAGTCAAAATTTCTCTTTTGGAATTGGCATACTAATAACGAGCGGTTCTTTCAGCTCTGTCACCCTCTCCATACACAACACAAATATCGTGAGCAGCTTTTCTGACCTTAGAACATTGATTGATAGCAAAAAAAAAGCAATGTTAAGAATGCTCATTTTTCTCCACTTTGCACTCCATTGTGGCGGGCTGTAAGTAAACAGGAATCAGCTGAGAATACTCGAAAACAAGAAAAATAGATGGTAAATGTTTTCAAAATAGAATTTTTGAAAAAGTAGATTCCATAGGTGAAAAAAACCATACATCCCAAAATGTTAAAAAAAATAAATGAAAAAAACGGCAAAAACTATGTTTCCACCATAATGAAGCGACCAAGTGCCCCATTCACAGAGAGAAGCCATCACTCGCCAGGCACAAGCCCAGTTTCCGTATGAAGATTATGTCAGGAATGCAATATGCACTCCGATCCGTCATAATGAAGCTTGGTAATGAATGTAACGGTTGCTCAACTCTCTGTGAATACTGGCTCAACATTTTTTATAGAATATATGACACATTATGGCGACATCTTTTTGTTAGTTTACATTGTGTTGTGCAGCGATCGTTGCTCGCCGTCGTACACGATTTCTTTGTTTTATAGGAAACCGGCGATAGTAACTCTTAACATCTGCTACAACAATGGGACTACGAAAAGTCCTAACCGACGATGAGAAAGCAGTCATCATGTAATGTACTAAAGGTACCTCTCATGCTGCCATCGCTGAAAAAAAGTAGGTCATCAGCTTGACAGTATCGAAAGTTTCTAGAAGGACCTTTCATCAAGCAAGAAATGTCAGATGCCGGGATTTCCAGGACCGCGACTGATAGCGATTAGAAGAACATGGGTCGTTAGCTCCGTACAAGACCTGTAAAATCAAGGAAGTCTTGTTTTCACCGCAGCTGGTCATCCTGACATACCGAAATCCATAAGGAATGCTATTCTTGGGACCATAGCTTCCATGAAAGCCTTACCGAATTGTCCCATCTTGCGCCAAAACACAAAAATTAGAGGATGGAATGGGCTAGGAAATATCTGAAGATGGACACAAGTCTCGCTCGTCCCACCGATGAGACCCGAGCGACCCTTGATGCACCTGTCGGCTGGGAGAAAGGTTAGTAGCATTGCGGGCATGAGCGTCATCATCATTTGCGGCGTCAACAACAGGGTGGGGGAGTCATGATATGGGCAGGCATCATCAAAGATAGGCTTGTTGATCCTATCAGAGTACATGGAGTAGAAGTAACATATGCTGCCTATCGCAGTCTCCTGAAACAATGTTTGATGCTTTTGTTAAATGACATAGCTACCTCATTCGATACTACTGGACTCCATTTTTGTACATGACAACGCACCCTCCCACGCTGCTTATGTTACCCAAGCATTCTTATCACTTTGAGCATTGACGTGAAGCGTTGATGATCTGGCCGTCATCTTCCCCAATTTAAACCCGACAAAAATATTTGGGCTATTGTCTAAGGAGACGTTCATGCCGATGGACGTCAATATCTGTTTAAAAAATCTTATGGGAAGCAATCACCACAGCAGCAGAAGCAGTTCTACGTTCCTCTGTAAAGAAATTCAGCTTCGATGAAATAAAAGTCCAAGGCACCCATGTGGATACATAGTGAACTTGTTCCATAAATGTAATTATGTTAGTTCAACTTTTTATTAAATATGGTCTGAATTGACAGTCACTCTCGATACTTATGCCTTATATACACCACCAACATAGGTTAATATTTGGCTATTTTATTTGAAAATCTATTACCACCTGTCAGTTAATATCGAATGATTGCATCAAACAGTTTATTATATATATATATATATATATATTTAATTCTAACTTTGGCTTAAGGTCAAACTTTTACCAGTTATGCCGCCTTAGTATGTCATATTTTGTGTAAAAACATTTCAGAAATTGGTTATCAAAAGTTGGGAAATCATTATGCTTATTACCAAGCTATCGTCGCTTGTCGGAATGCACGCTACCAAGTCATGAGATGACATTCAGCGCACGTCGTCCCGATACGCAGTGAAAAAGTCGGTAGCGCGAGCGACGTTCTAGCTGAATATCTGCTCACGAGTTGAGCTTACAAATGAGTAGTGTGGCCCCTGCATTAGCCACACATAGAGCGAGTGTTATCCACTTGTCAACAGCACGGGAAGTTCTCTGCGTACCGGATGGGCACTTCATTAAATTGCAAGCTCTCTGCAAGGCAACTCGACGACAGAGCAGCAGCAGCCGTCTGCCCATTAGCGTAAATCACTCGACAGACTCGGAATTTCTCGACGGATGTCGATTGATTCGATTCACCCGTGAGCTCTTGACGTTACCTTAGCCTTAACTAAGTCTTTGAAATGTTTTTCGTTTCGGTTTCGGGTCCGCTGTTTATCTTTTCTTTTTCCTGCCCCCATGCACAGTTTTTGCTCTGCTCGTCGTCTTATTTCTGTGTTGTGCAGGAGGGTGGCTCGTCTACGCTATCTTAGCCGATCCTGGTTCTTATACGTACCTTGTCTAACCGTATCGTAGTACTTCATCCAATCCTAACGCACCTTGTTTAACCCTATCAAACCTCATCTATCCCAAACGTATCTCATCGAATATTCTAACCCTCTCATACATCGTGTAACAATAACATACCTTATCTAACCCTAACATACCTAATCTAACCCCAAAATGCGTCATCAAACCCTAACATACCTCATCTAATCCTAACATACCTCATCTAATCCCAACATACCTCATCTAACCGTAACGTACCTCGTCTAGCCGGAACATACGTCGTCTAACCCTAATATTCCTCGTTTAACCTGATCATACCTCGTTTAACCATATCATTTCACGCCTAGCCCTACTGCACTTCGGTCTAACCCGATACTAACCCTGATGCACCTCGTCTAACCCTCCCATACCTTTCTAAAGTACTTTGTTTAACCCTTACGTACCTCATCTAACCCCGACCTCCCCTACATCCAGTGCCACAACTGTCTCAGTGACTGAATTTTTCTTTTTACTCGACTGTTGCTCTACCTTGCTACTTCAGCTCTTTGGATCCCCATTGTCGTTGGTAAAGAAGCCAAACTTTGAATGTAACTAGCTCACTAATGGGTCAATTAGTAAAAAAGTTTAGAGAAGCGAGATGCTGGACGGTGTTTGTTGCTCCTTCTCGTTTACGAGGGGAATTATTTTTTATTTTATGTATTACTTCATTTGCGGTCTTGAAATTCGTTGTAAAAATTTAGTGTACCAGACGAGCAGTTAGCATCCTGGATCCAGTGCTGAATATTTTAAACCTTATTGGATTACAACAAACCTCAGTTTTTGTACGAATAGCGTTAATGCTAAACATTTGAAAACCTTAAACTTTCACATAGTGTATTATTTTCTACAGAAATAGAACTGATATTGAATATTTCAGCCTCAATCACATCAGACATTAACGCTAGATTTTCTATTATTGCCCCCCCCCCCTGCCCCACTCGAATCCAGACATTTGAGACCATTATTCTATTAGATTCTGGTTTTAAAAATAGTGATGTCTTAACAATTTTTTTTGTCTGTTAATGTTTATACCTAATCTGCGATATCATTAACAGAACTAGAACGCCTCGTGGCGGAAGATCATCACCCGTGGTGGGAGCAAATTTCATCGCCGTCATTTTTTTATGGCCAGCTAATCCTAGTTATTTGGCATGGGTCACATCGAATACAGCCCACCAAACTCCCTGCAAAAAATCAAGAATATAGCTCAACTCCTTCTACCTGTTTTATGTGGAGAACAAATTTCATCGCTATTTTCATGGCCAGCTGATCTTTGTTTTTTGGCATGGGTCACATCGAGGGCAACCCACCAGACTCCCTGCAAAAAAATGATGAACCTAGCTTAACTCCTTCAACCACTTATTGGGTGGACATACAAATAAATATACAAATACCGAGTGTTTATTCTATGCGGACTTATTTCAACCATGGGTGGAAAAACTCATAATAAATCGATTTTCATGCATAATAAAATGCCCAAAACTCCTTAGTTTTCGAGTTATAATGATTTAAAGATATGTAAAGCTTTAAATAGGATACTGCGTGCGCACCAATGTTAGCGCTAAGTTTGATCGTTCAGCACGTTTTCCGACCACATTCCTGCCCATGCGCTTACATTAAATCGATGTTGATGATTATTTGGGCGAATGACATGGGGATTATTAAGCTTGAGCCCAGTGATAAATATTGTGAATGTTGAAAACCCCATCGCGAGTAAAATACGCTTCAACTGTGAAAAGAATCAGCTTGGAGAAGTTGGAATCCCTTGTTCGCTGCTGCATGAAGCACTCTGAAAATTGTACACAAGATCCAAAATCTGGTGGCAGCTACCATTGCAATTTTTGTGGAAACGACGCGGATGTAAACTCTGACGACGCACCTAGAGTCCGCCATACATTAGTGTGATTACGTTAAATGCTAAGTGAGAAACTGCCGATATATTTTCCTAACCATGAAATACTTGCAGTTTTATAGTAAAAATAATGTAAACTGCTTTGGTGGGATCGGAAATGTGCTGAACTATGAAAATTAGAGCTAACATTGGCGAGCACGTAGTATCCTATTTAAAGCTTTAAATTTCTTTTAGTCATTAGAACTCGACAACTAAGGAGTTTTGGGCATTTTATCATACGTGAAAACCGATTTATTTTGAGTTTTCTACCTATGGTTGAATTTTGTCAGCCTAAAAAAACACCCGGTATATTTAAATATTCAACGAAAACATTATCGCCTCTCTCACTTCGTTCGCGGGTGATAACCTGTCTTACGCTCACCTTAAAAGTAATGCATCATCATCATCATAAAATTCATGGATTTATCGTTGTTAGTTGTCAATAATACTTGCTATCGTCTGTGGAGTTGTGTGTCTGCGTTTTTTTTTTTTTTTTTTGTAAACGATACGCACTCGAGTGACGCAACGGCTGATACGTTTCTTTAATGTGACTGCGCGATTGTTTGATTTAATGTATCATGTGCAGATTTTTTTATCTAATGTTGCGCTACCAAGAAGAAAAATTAATTTCTGTGATGATTTGGCGTTTTCTATGTGAATTCCATTAGAAAATTCCATCATATAATATAATTGTTCAACTAAACTATTCCTATCTAACAGCGCAAGAGTCCTGATATTGTGCTATGTCAAACAAATTAATCCTATTTTAATAAAACGCTTGGTGTTTTATTTATTTTGTGTCCGCTTTTAAGGAAATAGATAGGCGGAAAATAGGCCAGGTTGCAGGTTTTGTAATTAAGTTAAGTTTTCATAGAGATCGATGTATAGGTTGTAGAAGATGGCGAAAGTTGGAGCCTTTTCCCCTTATCTAAATGCACTTATTGCTTGAAATACTTCTTGAAATCGGAACAATAAATATGCAGTTTCTTGAGTCCGATTCTATAACTTTTTTCTCTCAGGTCACAACGTTGAAATTCGGCAGATGATCAACGGAGCACTCACGACGGGCGGAAGACAATTATTTCTTCTAGCTTACTGCTTGTCTCTGAGAGAGCAGATTTCGCTTCAGAGGCCGAAACTTCAACACTTCAATGAAGCAGATAATTAAATATGGAAGACACTATTATTGTGGATACGGTGCACTCGCATTGCATATAGGCTGACTCGACTTGCATTCAAGTTTATTGCAGTGTTTTACTGAAGATTTTAATTTAGAAGACGCACGTTTAATTAAGGAAGACGATAGGACGACACAGTGACAAGAAAGACTTAAAGCAGAAAGGTTATAGAAGGGAATAAGAGTTGCTTATAAGCGTGAGCGGGAAAATGTGGAAACGGAAAGCCAGAGAAGAGAGCAAACGTATCGATTATTGCGTGAATTTTTCACCCATGGGTCCACAAGTGATGATCTGTTTGTTATTGTTTTGTTTGTTGCGGTGTTTGTTTTTATGCTTGTTAGCACAATGAATCAAAAAGTAATAAATGGATCCTTATGAAATTGACAGGATTTATTAATAATGCTAAAAGACATAAATGATTAAATTCTTGGTGATGATCGGTTGGTCTTTTGGTGTGTTTGACTAATGTTTGCCATAATGTTTGTAAATAGCATTACTAAAAAAGTTATGAACGGATCTTCAAGAAAATTTCAGCAACTGTTAATATTGTTGAAAGACACGAATGATTAGATTTTGGTCTTGATACAAGGAAAATCATGGTTTCAGACCCTATTTTAATTTTTTGTTACCGTTGCCTTGCTTGGCGGAGGTATGCGCTCTCAGAGTGCTCTTTAGTTAGTTAGTTCCAGAAGCACTGTTTCTGCCAATTTCATCGATGGCTAATTCAATGCTTAGTTTTGTGAATTCAATATCCATTAGGTAATTATCAGCTGCTTTTAATACTTGAACATCAGGGTTACTTGTCTTTTTGCTAAAAACTTTCTGGTATTGACGGCTAAGTATTTCACTCATCTCCTGATAGTTATCAGTCATTGATCCATATTCGTCCAATAATGATCCTATCTTTTATTTCCAAAGACGAGTAACGTGAAATTCCAATCCAGAAGGACAGAAATCCACACAGGATAATTAAATCCGAAACAATATTTGGTTTTATTTCCTCAGCCACACGCAAGATCGTGACTCACTAATTCTTAAAAATCTTACATTAAAAGAATTCTTACAACAGCCCACATAAACTTCTATGTTTTCAACGAGTAGAATAATTATATTCTTGATTTCAACTTTCTGAAATAGTTTATTCATTTATTGTTTCCTCAGAACTGCCATAATTTTAAGATTCGTTTCAAGTTAACACAAATTGTTAAGGATTCGAGGAATGTGTACCACCATCGAATTGCAGCGATAGCCCATATTAGTACACCACGAGAGAGACGACGACGCGTGAATATAAGCCCACGGAAGGCACACCACCAGAGAGGGGACGACGCGTGGGCACAAGCCCACGGAAAATACACCACCGGACAGCATACGACGTGTGAGCATAAGACAATGCTAAGCTTGATCGCAGCCCAAACTGAAAACCGAAGACTACCCGTCTTTAATTCATTTTAACAATTCTCACTTTATCATTTCAAACTTCTAATGGAATTCAGTTTTATTTATTCCAGGCGATTGAACTTTTATTGAATTTTTATTTGTAATTAAGTTATTAATTTAGATCAGCAATGTAATGTCAAGATTACTTTAACAATTACTTGAGATCATATACAATATTAATTTGAACTATCAAGAACAGAATTTCCTATTAATTATATCCGTTCTATGGCAATACTTGCACGCAACCCAAGTCAATATTTATACAAGCATAGGATTATTCAATTCCAATAGAAAATAAAGGTATGCCAGTTCCGCTCCACGAGGGATAAATGTATTTTGTTGTAAGAAATAAAGATTAACAAGATTTGAGACTGGTGCACACCTGAGAGATCTATGCAATAGGGTTAATGCTGGAGCAAGTGCAGTCAGCTGGAGGCGGGAGGATTCGGGAAGTTAAAGCCGTCACACATCAAGAGTACTGTATAGTGTAGCGAGATAGCCCTTTTTGAGGGTAACCTACCCTTGCGGCTCCCCTCGTGCGTGAGCTTCCGGGTTAGTAGTGCCGTACCATCCTTGAAAATGACGGGCGAAAAAATTAAACAAGAAAATATGGTGGCGGTTTTCACATTTTTGCACTGAGAACCTGAAAAAATGTGAAAACCACCGCCATCTTGTCTTTTTTTTTTATCGCCCGTTATTTTCAGGGATGGTGTGGCACTGCTTTGCGTACAGTTTAAGCCTATTTACGGCTTTCTAGCACTGCTAGTTTTCACGTGGGAAAGTTTTTAGTGCCAAGTGGACGCCTACTAGCATGGTGGACGGGTACCAGACATGTTACCCTAGCATAAAATCGGTCTCAGTTAGAGACAAAATTTGTTAACAAAAACGAGTAATTTGATGTATAAGAAAGGAAGTACTTGATGTTTTCTTGTATCTTTTTGATGGTTTGCAGTTCTTTTTCCTGTTTCTCTTTGTCATGAGATTTTGCAAATTTAAGTTCAATCTCTTCCAGTTTTCCTTCATTATTTCACTTTGAATGGAATCACTTAGAAGAGTGTCCCAGCTCACAGACCGCAGCTCATCGTTCAACATAATAATAATAATAATATTATTTTTTTTTTCATGCAGTCCATTGGGTTGCCTGAGATGCAAATAAATGCCAAAAATTTCGAGTTAGTAGGCCATCAAAAATGACGGCGTTGAATTTTGTTGACCGTTCACCCAAAAACAGGCAGGAGTTGAGTCATAACAATAGCTATTTTTTTCTGGTAGTTAGATGGGTTGACCGAGGTGTAAAAAATACCAAAAATCTAGATTTAGCTGGTCATCAAAATGATGGCGTTGAATTTTTCTCCACAGTGGGTGATAGTCTTACGCCACGAGGCGTTTAGCGTGTACTTCGGACCACAAGCTGTTAATTATTGTAACATGCCGTTATTAACTGAATGACGAAGAGCTATCGCTTCTGTTGCTCGGCTTTGCAGCGTTGTCTATGAATGTACACTAGCTCCCAATAGGGGTTTTTCAATAACACCCACAGTAAAAGTCTATTTGGCATAGAAAAAGCGTTATTTTTAATAATATCCACAAACTTGGTCAGTGCGCCTTAATTGGTCGAGGTAGCAGTTGACGGGAACATTATTTAGCTTATTAGTCGGTCTTTCATATTTTATGATAGCGTTTGTAATTACCGTGTCAATTAATGAATAAAATATACCAAAGCTTACGCTTAGTTTTGGCCAGCCTTCAGCATGCCTCCATTTAGCAACTTCATCTGGGGAACAATCAACGAAGCTACTGCTGCAACTCCATACCCAGTTGCGTTGAGTTTTCAGCATCACACAGAAGAGTTCGCTACCCTTGTCGCTTTTACTGCTGCCTTAGAAACTGATTTGCAATCTTAGCTTCTGGGACGGGCAAGAATATTGCTAGGGCAGCATTCGTATCGATCACAGTATCCAATATCTTCAAGCGAAACCGACAGGTGCCGGCAATACAGTTTCTGCTGCGTCCATTTGCTTCTCATCACATCTCGCCCACATTAGCCACGGAGCCTCTTGAGTACAGACGCCATTAAGCTGCGCAGTTCTCCATTAGGTCTACAGCGGTGGTCGATACCATGAGTTGTGTTCCATTTCCTAAGACGCTTCGATGACATCGCAAGGACAGTGATAGCCCGTTGCTCGAATTTGAATCGTTTCTGGTAACTGTTCTAGAAATGAAATGTTGGGAGATACTATTTTTCATAGAATGTAACTAATTACTTATGTATATAAATAGTTATATATATATATATATATATACACTTATAGATGGGGGTTTAGGATGTCAACTTTTTCCATTAGCCTACCAAAATGCCGTTAGGCTGACAAAATTTTTGGTAGGTTATTGAACTGCCCCCTGTAGTCCTAGTGGAGCCAATCAAAGATTGACGCTAACTAACGAAAGCTAACCAACAATGAGCTTTTACAACGCCAACCTTGTGGTTAGGAAGGCAAGGACTGGTTCTCCTAATGTTCAAAATACAGTCTACTAGACGAACCAGTCCATGCCTTTCTAACCACAAGGTTCTCTGGGTAAGAGCTCATTGTGGAAGGGCTTCTGTACTCGGATGGTAGTGGGTGGCAGAATCTAAGAGCGCGTTTACCATCGAGAAGAGGGAAGAGGTGCCCCGTGGAGTTTTCCGAGATAGTTAAATGCTAAGAGTGCATCCCGTAGATTTTTTTTTAAATGTCGTTCTATGGTGTGGATTTTGAATTATGTCGTTTTATCGGAATTATAAGAATATATATATATGTGAAATACTAAAAGATATAAAGGCGACACAGAGTATTATGTTGCCCCTTTTAAGTTGAGGCAAGGCTAGGTTCAGCTAACGACCTATAATTATAAGCTGGCTTTTATAAAGTTAGGTAAGGCAAAGATTGGTTCAACTAAAGCTAAAACAAGCTAATATGAGCGGAACCAGTCCTTACTTCCCCTAACCAAACCTAACATCGTGAGCCATTAAGAACGTTAGCGGACGTTAACCTTGCTCCCCTAACCTGACACAGGCGGTTTATTTGGTAGCCAGCTATTGTGGGCGGCTTGGTGGTTCACGTGGTTGTGGAAGGACTGCTCGCCTTCCAGTTTGTCTGTCGGGAAATATACGAGGACAATTCCGTGGAGTTTGATTTTTAGCCCGCCAGACGTTAAGGCGACACGGAGAAACTTTATGGCGACATGGGGTCGTGGCTCTTTTTTGAGCGTGTCGCTGTACGACATAATTCCGAAGCCTTACGGGTCACCCACTCACTACTATTACTATTTTATAAATATTAGAGTAAGAATATATGTTGTGTTTGGTGGTAAGAGCTTTAAAAAAGTAACATGTGCATAGCACGCGCCGGAAATTTTCCGTGTTACAGAAATATACTCGAATTATGGAAATACGCACGAATAACGGATATGGGCCCGAGTTAAAAAAATTCGTGAGAATGTGTGAGTGTGGTATCTGCTCATAAGTATACTGACTGCCTGAAAAGTTCAAACTAGGGACTGAGCCTTAATTCAGTCTCCATATCAGGATGCAAAAATCTGCTAATTCGCTGGTAAATGTGTTTTTAACGGCCCTGGATCCATTCAGTCTAATTAGTAGATATTGCCTATAGCAACGCATACTCCATGCAAACAGGGACCAAACGATTAGCCGCTATGCAATGTAGCGTGCACTGTTACTTTTAGCAGCTTTTTTTTTTTGCATCTAATTTTAACTCTATAGTGATAAGCTGTTGTTCCATACAATTGTACCATCTCCATTTGTGTACTTAATAAAGCTAATTGATTAGGGAAATACATGAGAGTTAAGGAAATGCGAGCGAGTTGCGGGAATGCGCGAGAGTTGCGGAAATGCATGCCATTGAGGAAATGTGCTTGAGTTACAAGTCTTTGTGAAGTTGTCGGTTAGAGTTGGGACTTGTTCGGGCAATGAGTAGTTCAAGTAAAGAGAGCTAATGCTGCGTGGGCTATCACCGTTGGTGTCGCGGCTTATGAAAGTCGCGCAAGGTTCTTGGATGAGAGCAAGAATTTAATCAATTATAATCCGGTTGCGAAAGGATTACATCGGCGCGCTTGGATGCGGTGCAATAGATTCCTTATGAACTTCAGAGCAGCAAGATGCTGTGGTTATTGGATGGTTGTCGTGAAAGTATATTCAATGTAACGAAGATGGGCAAAAATTGTAGCGAATGTGTGTATTCGTAATGTAGAAACGTTCCAAGTGTGTCGATTGTTTTATAAGGGGAAAGCTCTAGTAAATTTAACTGAATGCTTTACCCAAATATATATGAATCTGAAAACCGGATATAAATTTTCGTACTAAATACAGTGCACCTATAGCTAGCCAGATGCCTGACTCGTGGAATGCGACTTGTTTATGGTTGAGTTATTTGGTATATAAACCAGAGAGTTCTTTGTGTGTAATTTGTTTGGATTAAGAAATTCTTGCTTCCGTGTTCTTGATACCAAACGTGTTTGGTTAAAGCATTTGGTAGCAGGAAATGGAGATTTCTCTGTGTGCTAAAGATTTGTGAGTTCTGTTAAGCTAAGTATTGTGAATCCGGTTAAGATAGAAAATTAGGATTTCAGTAAAGCTGAGAGATTTTTAAGTTCAGGAAATCTATCTGTACTAGTAGTTCGACAAAACTAGACAAGTTGTTTGTTCAGTGAAACAGGATTCTAGGAGACTTATTAGTTTCGTTTGAGGCTAGGCTATTATGTCCTCCTTGAAAACATATAAAGATTTTTTTCTTTAATTCAGTTAACCTATGAGAATTATTATTAATATGATTACTGCAGGTTATTTAGTTGTTCTATTTATGCACTCCCTGGTGGAACAAATGTTTCTTTAAACCTTAAGCAATATCCGAGAAATTAGGCGAATTGAATTATTAGGGTTTGTTTTACCTGTAGGTTATATTATCAGTGTATTGAAATTTCACAAACTATGTGATGAATTTTATCTGTTTCAGGTGAGAAAACTATATGCAGCAGTCGGTACTCTCGCAGCAACCCATGTGAGTACCAAGCTAGATAGTTGCTTCACTGATATGCTACATCTTTTAATTTTAAAACTTAAAGCAAAAAAAAAATAATAAGTTTTGAATTTGCATGTACAGTGATGCTAGCGAATTTGGTTCCTTTAACAAATTCACCGAAGAAAACGAAACAATTTTAAAGATGGTTGCTGCACTTGTGCTATCATGCATCGAATTATTTCTTTGTGCCAATGGCTCAATATATGATTTTGAAAGCCTATCGCTATGCGCTCAGATTGGGTTAAACATGTGAAATTTACGATTCAACCATTGTTTTCTTCCTAGATCCATAGGAAGAAATAGGACAGGCATTTGTTATTTGTCGTGGTCTCTATTACCTTTATATCATGTTATTCTAACGTTTGTCACAATTTTCTGCTACATTTCGTCAATTATTTTAATTTATGTTTCAATAGTGTGTTCATTTATCCATTTCTAATAACCTTATTGTACAATTTATTTACCGATATATCCGTCTGTATTCACTTTTGTACTTGCGGTCATGAACGAAGTCTGGCAAATCATGCTTCAGCCACGAGTAAAAATCGAGACTCGGAGTGCAATAGTAACATTCAAAATACAGTTGGTCGCTTCTGCAGTAACGTTGCCGCCAAACAACAGAAATTATTATTTTTTATTAAATAAGAATTCATTTCACCGTTAGTTTTATTTTGTCGAGAGTCTTTGCATAGTCTAAGGCAAGTTATGTGATTGTTACCTACCTATATTATTTTTAACTGGAGCACTCTTAGAGCGCATACATCCGCCAAGCGAAGCAACGGTAACGAAAATTCAATTTTGCTTTGAAACCACAATTATCTTTGTATCAACTCTAAAATATAATCATTCGTGCATTTTGATAGTAATAACAGCTTGTGCAATTTTCATGAAGATCCATTCATAACTTTTTGAGTTATGCTGCTAACAAACGTTGTGACAAACATGAATCAAACATACAAACGAACAAACCGATCTGCACCAAAATTTAATCATTTATATCTTTTAACATCACTAACAACTCCTATGAATTTCATTAAAATCCATTCATTATTTTGACTTATTTTTCAAACAAGCATAAAATTAGAAACAGTGACTAGCGAACGAATTACAGATCACTCTAAAAATTTGATCACTTACTCTTCGTCATATACCTAACAACTCTTCTAAATTTCATCAAAATCCGTCCATACCTTTTGAGTTATGGCTTTGAGAAAAATGAGGCAAACAAACAAACGGATGGACGGATCTTCACCAAAATTTAATCATCTGTTCATAGTAACATATCTAACAATCTCTGTAAGTTTCGTCAAAATCCGCCCATAAATTTTTGAGTTATCTTGGTGACAGACAAAGAGACAAATCCGACTAAAACATAACCTTCTTGGTGGAGGTAATATTTGTACCATTGTTGTTTTCCAAAGAACTGACACCATATCACTTTCTGTAAGTTTGATCGGCGCAGGATGAGTTATTTCTCTTGAGAGAGCAAGAATCCAAAACTAGATTTTTGACCGTCATCTGCTTTCTTTGTAAATTCAAAAATTCCTCTTTTGAAATTCGTAACATAACTAAACACAGCTTGAACAATTCATAATGTGACGCACGGAGCTTGTTACGACCCACCTGTATATTCCTCTGCCCTATTTTCTGATATTTTGCACTTTCCTAGTAGCGATTGATAGTCTCTACTCCCCTGACTGTATAATAGTGTATATGAATATTAATATTATCATACGCTTGTTAGCGGCGGAAATTGATGCTATATTTGATTGAAAATTCGTTGCACCTAAACAGTAGTGATTATTAAATTAATTTGGATCTAGTTTGGCTTGCAACGTAAAAGAAATGTTAAAGGATTAAACCTCTCCACCGCAATCTTTCAAAATAAAAGCCCCTTAATTCTATACAATGACCAGCGTGCATCATTACCCGCATATTAAACAAAGAGATACACCTGCGACCAGCCGACCTTGTGTCTGATCCCCGGAGAGTAAAGGGCAGTCGTCGATAATCTGCAGGTGACGTACTCTCAGAAGTGGCAGATCGACATCTGTTCAACACAGCAAATTCTGTTCTGCTGCTAGCCGGCCTTCTAAGGCAACCAAGCAAATTCCGTATACGCTCTACGGAGTTGTCTTAGAGTTTGGGATTGGATTATTGGGGAACTCTCAGATGGTATAGTTCTACTTTTCCCCGATATAATAGGATATTTTTCCTTTCGTGAAGTCAGAGGGAAAAAATGCAGCTGCAGCTGCTCCAAATCCGTTTCTACACTAGTAGTAGTAGTAATAATTTTACCAGCGTTTCAGTGGAACACTGCCTATATCGCGCCGGTTTCTAGAGTATCAGTAACTAATCCTACAGTAACAGTTTCCCTCAGAGCTTCGGTAATTCGTTCGCTAACAATAGTACAAAGTGACTCACTTTCGTAACTAAAAGAAGAAAGGAGCGGTGCTACTGCTTTAATTCCATAGCAGGTGTGGAATGAAATTTGTCCGCTCGGTGCGCCTGAGCTAACTGATGTAGGCCTACATCTAGACGTGGCGCATTGTTTTGTAGTACTGATAAACACCTAGCTGAGCGAGGTGCACTTAAGCACCCTATTACAATGCACCTCAGTTGAGCGGCATCTTCTCTCCGACGTGCGGCTCCCGATAGAGAGCGGTGGAGGCGGCGGTGGAGGCACTATAGGCATAGAGACTAGAGAGTCCGGCGCTTGGCTATCAGCCGCTTGCATTTCGCTCAGTCGGCGAAGCGACGCCGCAGTGAGTGGTAGTGTGTAGCTCTATCGACCGCAACGCGTCTCGCGTGAGGGTTACTACAAATTATCGCATGAAATATTCGAGTGGTGAACTTTAAGATGATAATTAAAAATCGGTGTCAGTTTTAGGTGGCATCGCTGAAGTAGGCGATAAGATAAAAAAAAACTTTCGAGCTTGTTAAGGATATTTCAAGCTACTCGAGAATATTATAGGCCTCGTTACCTATAATAGCTTACCAGCATCACAATTTACCTGGAGCAAAATACCTTCGAAATTTGCCCAACAAAAACTGAAAGAACTGTTTAATATTTTATGGATACTGCTGTGTGTACCTCACTTCTCAGAGAATAAGGTAGTTTAGTGCCTAAATGTTTTCTTTTTGAAGAGTGTACCCTAATCGGTAATAACAAGTTTGCAGTCTCATCTAAAATGTTAATCAGTGATAAAACTTTTTTTTCATTTACATTCACCGGGATGATGATTAGTGGACAATATACAATATTCACAGGTACAGTTAGTTCAATTGCGCTTCCTTTATGATCAGAAACAATTACTTCCATCCGAAAGATATTTCAATAAGAAAATACGTAAGAGACAGTCAGATGAGACTTTCTGCGTCAGAGTAGAATTATAGCCTGCTAAAATTCTCTTATCTTCATTATTATAAATTAGATTAAGATCCTACGGCAAAGCCGGGGGTAAGAATTATATTGCTGTGTAGAAAAACCAATCCACTGTTTGAAAAAATGTGATCTTATCCTGCTACCGTTGCTTTATCAGGTAATGTAGAGCTATGCTGAAATTGTATATGTACTAATTATTGCATTTTTATCGTGCCTTAAATTCTAGTACTTGCCCTAAATTTACCGGACTGTAAGTTATGCCAAAACGTTAACGAACTCGTGACGAATTTTCAATGCGTCGCCAGAAATAATGTGTAAAACAGCTTTGTTTTAGGCCAGCTAGCGCGCGGCTCGTATTTCTTTTTAGCACCTTATATTGAGAGCTGCTCGCAGCGGTCACAAGCTGTCTGGAATATTTGGACACACCCACACTGCAAAGCTACTTTACGTGATACTCAGTATTTTCTTGGCAGGGAGGATGCCACACTCTCGAAAAATCATAGGCTGCCACACTCTCGAAAAATCGTAGGCTATTACCCGGTGCCCAGCGTTGACGGTATCGAATGAGCTTCAGAGCTTTCCGATTGGAGAGCCAAAGTTTAGCAGTTATACATAAATAATACTGCATCCAAGAATTCCATATGATAGATCATTGAATTGGAGAATAAAGTTTGTCCGAGTTGTAGGCCAAAATAAAAGACATCTCATGCTAGGTATATTCAATAGAGAAAATCATGAATTTCATTTAGCCAGAAGTATCTTTGTTAAACGGCAATCTTTAAACATTTCAAATTTTGAATTTTCGTACAATTTACCGAAGCGACTAACGAAACGGAAAGACGCGATAAGTATTTACAGAGGCAAATTACTGAAGTTAAGATCAATGATTCACGCATTTCCGAATTACCTGGTGTTTATTTGAGAAAAGTTGAACATCGGAACATTGGAAATACGTATACCTAAGATTTCATGTTGGTTGTCGCTGATATATAAATTGTTATGAACTGAAGAACATGCAATTAAATATCTAAATAAAAACACATTTTCCGTGGCTGCAAAAAATTTGACGTATTTGGAATTTGATTTTTAGAGTGTAGCTTTTTCCGCACCCGAGGATGATTCACGTCATTTTTTAGAAATGATTAAAATTTTAAAACTTAGCCCGTGCACTAAATTTAATCATCGCGCTTTGTAGGAATGACACAATTTTTAACATTTCTTATAGAGTGAAGTATTAATAATAGAATTGGTTTGTTGTGCTCTCATTGTTGCTGTGAATGATTCAATTTATCTCTAGTAATTTACATTTTCCAGAATTTTGTTTCCTATTTCAACTCACTGAGGCTGCAAAATGCATAATCACAATACAGTGGCCAAAGTTTTGACACTCAGAAGCACCATGCTTTCTTGTTTTGAAATTAAATGCAGCTACATAGTGGACACTCCATATCTGTTGTATGGAGATCTGCTGCTGTTTTACTTTCTTTAAACACTACCCTCGGAGGATTTACGGTGATGTAAAATTTTCAGCGTGTCGGTGTGTATCTGTCCTTCCACACCTCTCTTATCACCCGCAAACGAAGTGAGAGTGGTGATAATGTTTTCGTTGAAGATGCAAGTATATATATAACCCGATATGGACTAATAGATGGCCAACAACTTTTCTATAAGGACTATTAAATGGCTGGCGTCTTGTGATATGTACCATCAATCAGGTACGTCTATCGTCGCAGGCACTTCAAATAGCCTGAAAACTTTGAAACACCGTAGATTTTCGCCGGGTTGGTCTCATTTGGAGGAAAATAAATCTACGTTTGAACGCACGCGCACTTCTCGATAGTAAACCGCGTTTTGGATTCTGGCACCCATTACCAGCCCTTCCCAATGAGCTCTCGAGGTTAGGCAGAGAACTTTGCAGGTTAAGTAGACAGGTCTGGTTCTGCTAGTGTTTTAAAGAGTCTTAGACCCGTATATATCATAGGATATTAGCAGAACCAGTCCTTGGCGTTTCCTAGCCTTCAAGGTTCTCGGCCTAACCTCGAGAGCTCATTGTTGGTTAGCTATTCGTTACTCAGCGTCAATTTTGATTGGGCTTACTTAGCGTCAATCTTTGATAGGCCTTACTTAGCGTCAATCTTTCACTGACCTTACTTAGTGTCGTCATTATAGCGTTGATAGCAAGATTAATGCTATTTTAAAAACGGATGTACCTCTATTTTATATATATATATATATATTTTGTAGGTAAGAGTTAGAACGCCTTCTGGGTTTTGTATTTTATTTGATATATATATGTCTTCTACCTAAGACCTGAAGACCTGCGAGCAGCAACAGCTTAAATTTGAAGTTTTTTTCCTATTGATCCCTTCTCAGGTCTTATCAAGGATACATCAGAGGTACTCTAATTTACCGCTATCTAATCCTGATGAAAGCGTCACGGTCGTACTAAGTAACTAACTAAGCTAAAAAAAAATAGCGGAAGGACAAGCAGAATTATGAGATTGTAGACTATATAGGGTGCCAGCGCAGTAAAAAATAACAGCGAAGTAGTGTAATAAGAGATATGTGCTGTCTTTCAATTCATGTAAGAAGCACAATTGTGTCCCGCCTTTAGACCTTTATTGTTCACAAATTGAAGACAAAATTCGATCGAGGGTAAAAGTAAAATTCCAAATACAAAAATAAGGAATCTTTGAGAACAATCCCATTAAAAGCTCTAAGAGCTTATAGGGCAACGTCTTAAGTAATAACTAATCTCTATAATGTCCAATACAATACTTCTTAAAAACACGCTTATAATTGTTCTGTGACATCGGTTGAATCAGTTCATTTGGAAGTTCATTATACACCTGAACGCATTGAAATACTGTGGAACGTTTCTGAAGTTCCAGTCTAACTGGTGGTAAATTAAACCTTTCTTTTCGAGTATTACACTGATTAGCTGAAAGAAGTGGGCTAAAATGAGTTTGAAATATAGTAGATTCTTCGGACATGGTTTTTCGTAAAAACTGTAGCAAAAAGTATTATAGATATCTCTGAACTTCAATGCATTTAGATGGCAATACACTGTATTGGTTGGCATAAGTGGTACAGTAGGTATATTGTTGTTATCACTTTTGAAATGCGATATTGTCTTAAGTGTTTCATTTACCGTAGTGGAAATTTATTTCACTGCATTATCACGCACACCACCCCATATTTCAATACCGTATGTTAACTGTGAGTACAGCAAGGAGTAGTACAAGCCTGCAAGTGCTTTTCTGGGTAAAAGTTTTGCAATAGAATAAATGGCGCCTTTGGCTCTACTGAGTTTACTGCGTAGGTACATGATGTGATCCATGAATTTTAATTCATCGTCGATTACAACCCCTAAGTATTTAAGAGACCTGACTCATTCTATTGCAGTGTCATTGAAGATATCTGGTAGAGTCATGTTTCTATACGGACTAAAAACAATGAGCTTTGTTTTCTTAACATTTGGAGTAAGCCTGTTGGCGGTGAGCCATGTTGAAAGGTCATGGACCATGTGTCTTACTTTCAATAGCATACCGTCTAATGACTGATCAGTAGCATAAAACACTGCATCATCTACAAACAGTATAACATTTGTATCTGGTATAAATGCAACGTCATTGATAAAAAATATAAAAAAGTAAAGGTCCCAGGGCAGAACCCTGGGGCACCCCAATAGTAATATCGTTCGTTTTTAACTTTATTTCGTTAATGGATACATACTGCTTGCGGTTTGTTATATAACTTTTTAATAGATCGTTTTGTGCGCCTCTAACGCCAAAGTGATCTAGCTTATTGAATCAAATTTCTATGTAACGGCATCGAATGTCTTTTGTAAATCTCAAAACAAGCATACTGTATATTTCTTCTCGACAAAAGCAGGTATCACATTCAAGACAAGGTTAAAAATTGCTTGAGTTGTGTTTTTCTGGGTTTAAAGTCAAATTGTGCTTTGCTTATGATATTATCCATTTAAAAAAATTGACTCAATCGCTGATGAATAAGTTTTTCAAAAACTTTATTAAAAATCGAAAGTGTTGAAATGGGCCGATAATTAGAAGGGACGTTGAGATCTCTGGCTTTATGAACAGGCATAACTCTCGTAATTTTCAAGATATCTGGGTAAATCCCTAATACAAGGCACTTATTAAAAAAAGGCACACATATATTTGGCTATATAGAGTAATACAAGCAGCAAATGTTTCGACTGAATTTCGTCTCTGTAGTACCTTTTAGCCTTCATTGCTCTTACAACTGCTAAAATTTCATCAAAAGTAATTGCCATAAGATTACAATCAATTTCACACCATAGGACACATGCAGAAAAAAATTTACATCAGCAAGCAGCAAGGCCTCAGTGAGTTTATATTAATTACCCTCCGCGTATCCATGATGCTGAGAAAGCCATCAGTACATCGAAGATTTTGTGTTGAAGCGAAATCTGCTCCGTCAGTAAGAAGACAGCAAGTTGAAAAAAATAATGTCTGCTGCCTGTGAAAAAGCATCGCTTTATCCGCTCTTCGTTGATTAACTTCTGAATTTCTACGTGGTAAACTGAGAATAAATGTATAGTTCGTTGTACGAAGAAAGTTATAAAATAAGACTGCATGACCGCGCTAAGAGAAGCTGTAAAATTGTTAATGTTTCGATTTCAAGAACTGTTTCAAGCAAAAAGTGCACTGAAATTGAAGAATAAAGATTCCACTATCGCCATCTTCGACAGCCTGGTCATCGATCTCCATCGAAACGCAACCTAATCACAAAATATGCAACCTGGCCTATTTTTTGCCGATCTATTTTGTTGAGGGGGACACGAAACATACAAATATAGAAACAAATAAACACACGGGGATGTTTATTATTTCGTGATTGAAGTAAGAAACGGACGCATTATTATACTAAAATCTCTGAGCTCCCCTCAGTTCATTCCCTATGCATAATCGCGAAGATTTTATACACGGAGACCATTAAGCTAGCAAACAAACAAGATTATCAGAGTTTTATAAGTTTATAGATTCATGTTGCTTTTGCGTGTGATTTGTAATGTACATATCACTTATATTCATTTTCCACCATTCAGGTTTAAAATCCAGGAATTACTAAATCAGAGTATCGTCAGAGATTGACAAAGTTCACGACGTGCCCTGCTTATATCATAATGTAATAATACCATTCCCACATTACCGCAATTATTTACCTAAAAGCTTCGTGCATTCCTAATAATATCCTAATATTAATTAAGATCCTCTACTTTTTACCTGAATTCTACCTCTGCATTTGATTTCGTCTCTAATTAGCAACCAGGCGGATGGCCAGTGAGAGAAAAAGATTTCGTTTCGTGATATAGTCGAAAAGTAATTTGTTTCTATTTTTGAGCATAATAATTATGCTAAAGAAATACGATCACTATATGCATTTGTGAGCTATGGTAGAAAACTTCATTGACAAGAATATCTATGCATTTTCGTTAAATTTACTTTATATAATGAATCCTGCAACGTAAGAGCCACAACGGCGTATTTCTTCCAAATGATCTTCCAAACGTAAAAGTATTATTTTCATTGATAATGATCTCTGCAAAATAAGGGTTTTGTCATTCTTTTCAATACCAGAAAAAAATAGTTATCCTTTATTCGTATTATCAACCGTTGCACATTAAAGAAAACCGTGCTCATATTCGTTTTCAATTATTTTAATCTGTTGGTTCATCTAGGCACTTAGTCATTTTGTTATAATTTCTCATCAACGATAATATCAAAATGTTGAATTTTTTTTTATTTTGCTGTGTCTTGTGCTCACTGGAACAAGTGTAAGCTTATATGCTATGCAGTGCGTGTCAAGCTATTTTGCAGCATTGTTTTTGCTTCTCCAACAGTTTATTTTCGAGCAATTCCAGTCAAGCTTTGATAAATGTATCCACAAATTGTATTAGAAGTTTTGTAAAAGTTTCAGTTAGATATTTTCATTATTTAGGAAGAATTTGAAGTTAAAAATTTTTACAAGAATTTTAACCGTGCCACAATTTTATGCATCAGCATAAAAAAAAGGTTGGGCAATGCGCGATTTACTACAAATTCAGGTATATGTGGCTTAAGGAAGGATAATGAGAGAAATACTATAATTTTAATTCATAACTTTCAAACAGCGAATGAAAAACATAATTTATATTAATGGTTGTTGTAGCCCCCTCGTGCTTCTACAACTGCCGGCAAGCGCCTGTCCATCGATTTCATCAAATTTTCAATATCGTCTGAAGGAATATTTTTAGCACACGATTGAAGTTCATTCCACAGCTGATACTTTGAAGAAAACTGACGCCACCACTTGTAAGGACGTCTTTCGAACATTGAACACAGGTTCTCAATGGGGGTTCAGATCGGGAGAACACGCGGGCCCAAGAGAATTCCAATATTCCACAGAAGCCTTTGCAGCCTGCGACGGAGCATTGTCTTGCATGAAAACAAGCTTCTTCTTCTTTGCTGGAGCCCTCTTCCGAAACCACGTAACAAACATTTTCTTGAGGAAGTCGATGTAAGCAGCAGAGGTTTTATAACACCTTCTTGTATTCTAAAAGGCCCTACTAACTCATTGTCAAGAATTCCTGCCCATATCATAATGCCTCGGATCTTCCTCCTTGTTGACGACGTAGTCGTTGAGGGTGCGAAGCCTCTTTGGGAACCCAGACTTTGCTCCATCCACCACATCCGTCAAGGGTGGCACGCATCTCATCCGTGAAAAGAAATTGTTTAAAATCTAATTTCATGTAATTTCTTGCCCACTCTAGACGAGAATCCTTATGCGAGTGCTTCAGAGGTCTCATATCAGTCATAACGTGCTTTGCTATACTTAGGAGCACTCGACAACGATTCGAGTTTGAGACATGGCCTAATCCAACATTTCCATAAAACCTTTTTGCTTCTAGAGTTAGGGTTCCTGCCTAGTTGCCGCTTCACTCTTGACAAATGACGCCTCATTAGCACTTTGGACTTACCCTTGTTTTTCCTCATAGTCTTAGCAGCAGCATTGCTCACAGTACGGACATCACGCCCCAGCGAAGCAGCAATGTCGCTGGCACTTTCATCATTAGCTAATTAAGACACAATATCTGCTTTTTTTTTTGTCAGTAAGACACGACGAACCATATTAACAAAATAGTAGTCCCGCTTAAGAGCGGGGCACAGTCTTAAAACAATGGCGTTGCTCTTGTCTGTTCAATACTGCGCAGAAGGCTTTCAAAGGTTACACTTGTGAGCGTGTGACTGCTGCCAACATTTCTGCAAAATGTTATTGATGAAGTATAATTATGTAATTTAATTTTTAGAAGAGAAAAGGGTTTAAACCTAAACGCGTGGCACGCACTGTAGAGACAATGATAGGATTACATGTCTAGTACCCGTCCACCATACTACATAGTAGCCGTTCACTTGGCACTAAATAACTTCGTGTGTGAAAACTAGCTTTGCTAGAAAGTCGTACCGTACATAGGCTAAAACTGTAGGCTAAGTAGTGCCGCACCATCCCTGAAAATGACGGGCGAAAAAAATAAAAGAATAAAAATGGTGATTGTTTTCACATTTTTTCACTAGAAACATGAAACATGTGAAAACCGCCACCAATTTTTATTGTTTTATTTTTTCACCTGTCATGTTCAGGGATGGTGTGGCACTACTTAGCCTACAGTTTAAGCCTATGTACGGCTTTCTAGCAAAGCTAGTTTTCACACAGGAAGTTATTTAGTGCCAAGTGGACGGCTACTATGTAGAATGGTGGACGGGTACGAGACATGTTACCCTAACTTCCTTTTACAGTTGTTAATGCCCTGCAGGTACTTGTATATAGCTGATCGGACGCATTCTTTACTATTTCTGTATATAAATGGAAGTCTTTGGGAGTTAAATAACCAAAATGCGGTTGGCCCATGTCCACTGTCAACTCGCTTAGTGTTTTTTTTTTTCTTCAAAAATAAATGCAACTAAATTCGGTAAACTGATGATTCACTGAAAACTAGAATGGCAACACTGATTTTGAACACCTTCAAATTACTGAAAAAAAACGAGTCCCCTTCACCTTTACAGCGTACGTCATAAGTGACATTTCAAACAAAGTATAGCTGATCGAGCGGCCAACGTTCTGATTGGTTCTTATAAAGTTTACGATGACGTAACAGTGCTCGTACGAAACGGAGTTGGAAACAGAGAATCACACTAAGCCGGCTGCACTGAATAGTATTAATTTGTACTAAGTAAACGCGTTGACAAGTATTAATTTATACTTAATGTAAGTAGTAGATGATATTATTGTTCTTAGCGTAGTCAAAGTTTGGCCTTCGGAATGAACTTATACTCGTACTTTTATGTCCACTGTGCTTCTTCCAACTTTTCGTTCTCCCACTGATTGTTTTCATTGTTGCTCTTGCTCTTCTTTCTCTGTTTTCTATTCTCATTGCGTTACTTATTTGATGTACGTATCTACTTCTTCATCCCTCTCTTTTAGACCACAAAGTACCCTGAGGGTGCCTAATCTTGAACTAAAAAAAAGAGCAAAAATTACAATCATAATATTAATAGGAGGAACAGTAATGATAATAATGGTGTTGATCATTTTTACAAAGAGCTGCATTTTCTGCACTTGAAATACCACTGTTTCAGGACGAAATATTAACACTTTCATCATTCTTTGAAATGTTCAGTTATTCGGTAGGGATGTGGCGATTATTCGGCTTCGGCAGTGCCGAATATTCGGCATTTTGCCGAATATTCGGTTTCGGCCGAATACAAGCTCAAATTTTGCCGAATAATTTTTTTCAGCAATGTTTATTTAATTATTTACACTCGTTCAGTGTTGACTGTTGAGCAAGCTTCACCGATTCTCCCGCCGTGCGTGTTTATCTGATTAATTGTAATTTCTCTTCCAGTGGAGATGTTCAAATATTGATACTGTAGTCACATTCCGA
>LQNS02278125.1:29775718-29785879 GCA_001587735.2 Parhyale hawaiensis
CCGCAGCATTGGCTTCTCAAAGTTCGGGATCATCAGCTCAGAAACATGGCGATGGCTTGAAACCAGCGTCTCCGAACATAGCACAAGGTCATAACTGGAAGAGGCTACAGCTAGTTCAGCCAAATTACGTAGCCAAAACATAAATTATTTTCCCTATACGACAAATATTTATAAACTATAAAAATGTGTTTAAAATAAGTTTCAATTCAATACTTTCTGCGTAGTGTTTTAATTTAATATTTTCTGTGTAGTTTAGATATCTGTTTAGAAAAAGTGCTTCAATAAAACAATCCACTCCGTTGAGGGGCATTATTCTATTTTACCAAAGAGAGCGAACATCCAACAAAAAAAAAATACAAATTGCTTACTTAGGTTTCAGTGTTCAGCGGCTGCCGTCGTTACAGGCCACATTAGTAGGCCACTCAAAGCTCTTCATGACCTCCAACGGCTCCCTGCTCACTTCTTCCTTCCCTTATTTGTCCATTTAACGTTAATTTTTGCTCCATTCTCAGCGCAACCCCGGAACGCAGCTCACTTTTATGAACCTTTATCTAAGGGCGCGTACGAAAATCGATGGTGGGTCTGCTCCGATCTTCCCAGAAGTCAGCCTTGCTCAGATGGACAGTTGGATTATTTCTCTAGGGTATTTGTTGGGGAAGTTGAAGTCCAAAACGATTGATTAGTTTGTACCGTATTATCTAAAAGCAACAAAAGATAGATATAAGACCCTCTCTAACTTCCGCCGGATACGACCTTGCTCACATGAACAGTTGAATCACCTCTCGATTTTTTTAGTAAAATATCCTTATAACCAATGATGGAAAGCCCTGCCTAACGAATTAAGTGATTGTTTTTTTATTTTTAAATAATATTTGACTGATGCGCACACTTTGTAACTGCCATATATCCACTAGCTGAAAGCTGTGCTAGGACCTTAGTATGCCGTATAGCCTATATGGTGCTCAGATAGGTAACTGCATCATTTCTTGAATTAATCTTTTTGGTACGCAAGGTAAATGTAGATACAGTTAATGACAAATTATTCGTGCACCCTCTACAAATCAATATATTTTTAAATAACTCAAAAGCAATGGTTTCTACAGGCGGAAAGTATTCACAGGGTAAAAAGCATCAAATTGTGAAAATGGAACGCAATTATTAGAACAAATTTTGTTTTCCAGAGTCTTAACGAAACTTATTAAGGATATGAAGACAAAATTATGCGTGTAGTTGAAAAATGATAAAATAATTTCAGTATTAATAATCAATGGCATGACCTTCGATCTTGGCAACGAGATTTGACGTCGTTTCCGGTGGGATATTGCACGATTCTTCAATAGCAACCAGTTTCAATTCCTGGAGGTTTCTTGCACCCCCATTATTGATCGTGATTTCCATTCTCGCTATAAACTTTCGAAGAGGTTCAGGTCAGGACTCATCGACGGCCAAGCATGGTAGCAGTGTTACCTTATATTTCTGAAGCCAGCTGATCTTAGATTTGGACTTGTGCTTTGGGTCATTGTGTTGAGAGACCCACCGCATTCCAAGCCCAAACCTCTGAACCGATGTCTTTGAGGTTTCGAACAAAATACTTATATAGTTATCCGAGTTCAATATCCCATCAATTGCAACTAAGTTGCTAGCACCGCTTGAAGAGAAACAACCCCAAAACATTATTGACCCACCTCTATTTTTAACTGTTGGTATAGTGTTCTTCGGCAGGAAAGCCTCACCTTTCTTAAGATAATTTTTTTCACGTCATTGTGACAATAAAGCTCAATTTTTGTTGCATCACTCCATTTAACTCGATCCCAAAAGCCTTTCTCTTTATCCAAGTGCGCTTTGGCGACGTGCAAGGGAGCGGCAACATGACATGGTTTGTGGACTTTGTCGAGATCGGTAACCGTGCAAGCCATCCTTGTTCAGACAGCGCTGGATTGTGCGCTTATTCCCTTAGTATCCAATCTCTCGACAATGTTATCGAGCACCACTTATGGATTAACATTGACCCACGGTAAAGTTTTCACGCAGTTCTTGCCAATCAATGTTGTTTCCGGCCACGTCCAGGCAATGTTTCTGCAGTACCAAACTCAGTAAACTTCTTTATAACAGATTATACGGCAGATCTTGAGATATCCAGGCGTTTAGAGATGTCGCCATCACTATCTCCTGCTTTTTGGAATTCAATAATCTTCTACAGCAAGTCCACACTGAGCTCCTTTGTCTTTCCCATCGTGGCGCTACGTGTGAATGACAAGGCACGACTGCTAGAAGGATCTATATACACTCAAAAGAGTAGATAAAACAAGTATTGTATTATGATCCATTCCTCTCAGTTTAATGCAATGTTCCCAATTATGTGAATAATTATATGAATAGCTAAATTTTAGACAAATGACTTGTTAAGGTATTATGACATGCCCAGTGGCTCTGAAAATTGCGTTTTATTTCTCCTGTTACGTAGTTTTTTCTATCGTGTTAAAACACTTAGGCTTTTACAAACAATAGTACTCAAGTCATTGAAGATTATATTGAAAAATAGAGGGTGTACGAGTAATTTCGTCACAAACATGCATCGCATTTTGCCTTTGAAAACTAAAGTATTGTTTCTCTGTCTTGAAATTTCAGCAAAATTTGCGAGAGCCGTTCTGAAAGGATAGCCAGCTGTTGTTTATTCTTCAAAATAACGATAATAAAGAGTACTGTAATCAATAGGCCTAGTGATTATATAAGTTGTTTTCAAGAGAGGAAGAGGAACGGACATGCATGTCGATAGAAACATGGAACTCATGCACGAGGGTGTTTCCAAACAAGATCGACATGCATGGGAAAAACAAGTCAGGAAAGAAGAGGAAGAGTAGAACAAAGCACCATCAGCACTAGTGCAAAAATGAAAGGAACAAACTGGGCACGGAAGACAAACGTCCCGAAGGCAGAACTGCAACTAAAGTCACCTACAGGGTCGCCTTAGGGTGCTGCAAAGGCCTCCTCAAGTACAGACCTGGGTAAACTCGTCCGGTTACGTATATACACTCTCTGGACATATTACCTATTACACGTAACTTGGTATTTTGTTAACTATTCTGTATACTTCGGACATATCAAGATAGAAGACTTCATTTCAACTACTTAAAGGCTACAAATTATGATAACTTCAGCTGTCTGTCCAGATAAGCCTCGAATATGCTGAGTAGGTACCTACCAAGAATATCAGGCCGCGTTTCAAAATTTTTTCAGGGATTGTGCCGGCCGGACCAACCTGGTGATGTACAGACCCATGTCTGTACCTTACGAGGTCTTGGCGATGCTCCCCACACCAAAGGATGGGCGAACCTAACCCTATGGCCCATCCTATGCCCCCTTGAGGGGTTGCTATAACCATTATTTGCACTGAATACATGAAAATATATTCTTGCATGAGCATAGTTTCCGTAACGAAAGGGTTAATTTTTGGCACTAAATAAGTATTTCTCGGGCCGTTTGTTACATTTGTACTCATCCAGCATCTTCAGCTGTTGCAACAGATTGGAGCATAGCGGTTTATGTACCGAAAAGTTAACATTATCTTCATAAAGACACTTTATTTTAGCATGCTGTCTTTGATAACATGACTGGGAGAAACACATTTCGCAATTTTCTTCTTTTTTCGTGAGTGTCTTGGGTATTGGGCGAATGTTCTTGTATAATCATTCTCATCAAAATACCCATGCCCGATAAGTATTACTCAAATCTAAATTTTCATAAATAGATATTTAATTGTACTGAATTCTTTGACAAGAATTTGTACAGAAATGGAGGAGTGTTTAACTTTCCCACGTTGGGTAATCCGTTAGGCTTCTATGAATTCAAGACATCAACGACGATGACGATTAATCAAGGCAGCCGAAACCCTATTTTGCAGAGAAGAGAATTGAAACCAAATTAAAATAGGCGACATATTTTATTTCGACAAGCCTGCAACGCAAAACCGCTCAAGCTGCTTCCTTTTCTCTATTCTTCACTCGGGAGTTGCGCCCCCTCATCATAACTTTCTTCTAAGCCGGAAGCAGTACATACCACAACTGAGCTAAGTTCTATTATCGAATAAGTTTTAGCAATAGCTTCTAGACGTGATATTGCTGCTGAAACTCGTATTGTCCATACTGTTGCTAAGAAAGGAAGGTTTCAACCACCAATATATTGCTATTGAACGGAGGTTTAAAAAAAACTGTTGCTAAAGATTGAAAGTTTCAACTACCAAAATAATGCTAAATAAATGTTTCAGTAGCAAAGCATACTATTTAGCACTAGAAGTTTCCACAAAAAAAAACTTTTGCAATGCAATGTGGGTTTTAACAACGGAAAGTTGTTTCATTAGTTAAAGCTTCAGCAGCAAATATATTCCTGAACTACAAACGCATTAGGCATTTTAGCTACTCGTGGAACTCCATAGTTTCAAGTACTAACTACTATTTAAAAAAAAAACTGCCTTTCTCGCGCGTATCAGAGCAGCAGTTCGTAATATATTTATTGCTGCAGTTCTGCTGGTTGGGTATTCATGCAGTTAATAGTGAAGTGGGCTAGACGAGCTACGAAACGCTCTATCAAAGGTATGAATATTTAATAAAACAGTGCACCTGAGCTACAGTTGTTTGTTCAATAGGTATTATTCACATTGCTGCTACGACTGAAGTCGCACCTTCAATCCCTTATATATAGAAAGGCCAGCAGGCCTGGAAAGTCCTGTCCAAAGTTTTTCACCTATGTCATATCGAATATTATGGTTCCCATGCAGAAACTTGATTCTTTTACTTTTCAGGGTGATTACGTTCATTAGTAAATGGAATAAAATTGTCAGAGCTTTAAATTAATTAATTAAATTTTCCATTCCAGAGATAAATTTGTCAATTTTAAACATGCATTTATAATAAAAAAAACTAAGACGCTTCCTATATTAGATTTTACCGTAAGACATTCAAAGTTATGCACATTTCTTATTTCTGAAGGAAGCAGCATAGTATTTTAATTATCACCCTTCATGTAGGCTATGCACCTCGCGACGACAAAAACCCATTAACACATCAAATAGCTAAACTCTTATATCTCATAGAAATTGCAGTATTAATGCCATCGAAAGAAATAACATGCGTCAATGCATTAAATAACAGGTTGTCTAGCTATAGCACCCACAAGGGAGTACAGCTCCGGCTCTGCAACCATATATATTTTTGCGTTCCTGTGGAGTTCCGGAGCAGCTCTCAATAGCTTCTTACTGCAGTTGTGCTCACAGATAACAGGCTGGTTAAATATCCTCTTCCCGCTGACTTTTTATCTACATTCCGGGAATTTAGTAAGGCACTTCCGGGCTGCAGCCACGGCAGTCGAGTACCGCGGATAGGCACGTTCTGCAGGCACACTCGAGCGACGCGCAAAAGAGCGGCTGGCTAACTCAAGAGTAATTTTTAAAGGAGAAACTGCTACTAAGAAGACGCTCCTGAGAGGAATAACTTTTGTGCAAAAAGGTAGGTAGCTTTTTCCGTCTCCCTTCTCTCTCATGGGATGTCTATTGGACGTATATGGAGCCTCTGAAGCAGTAAAATGATATGACAGTAGATGTGATGTTTTAGGCACATACATGCTACAAAGAAGACTCTTCTGAGAGGCATAACTTGTGAGTAAAATGGTAGCTTTCTCCGGCACTCTCTCTTATGATGTTTATGGGACCTTTAGTGCGACTTTAAAGGTAGTAAAGTTATATTATAATAGACGTGATAGAGACGCGTGCTACAGAGGACAGGTTTCTAAAATAAACAACTGCAGTACCTATACAAAAATTACTCGTTTTGTGGAAGACTCTGAGCACGTACCTACAGTAGACGTATCAAGAGTCTCTTGAGAGGGAAAAGTAAGACATCAGAAACTATCGGGAGACATTCTGCCTAGAACACGACGGATAATTAGCCAGTTTCAGACAGAGAAAAAGGTAAAGAAAGGGAAGACTGCTGGGCAAAGCAAACCAATTTACTTATTTTAAGAAGGAATAAAGAATTTGCTAGAAAATAGCGCATGCTACCGAAAGACAAGGATGAAAATATAGTAAAAAAACAATAAATTTCGTGCATAACAGCAGAATTTTTCGTCACAGTTTCTCATATACGATGTACAAGCAGGGTTGGCTGGTTTAAACCAGATGGTTTAAACTACATAAAAAAAAACATGGTTTAAACCAACCAAGAAACCAGGATTTTTTTGTCTTTATTCAACTTTTTTGGTGCTTATTCATAAATATTGCAAAATAAACAGTTTTACTTCTAGAAAGTATCCAGTTTTACCTGTAGAAAGTATCAAATTTCAGTCACAGAACTGAAAGGATGAGTCAATGTAATTGTTTTCAGGAATTCGTTTGACTGTTAGGACAGTTAAGGTCAACTACTGTTTATGGTTATTAAAAACGTACAACTTATTGAAATTTGTGTTATTTCATATCAGAGATGCATGTCAAATTATATCCTGATAAGCTAGAAGCTACTGAAAATTAGATGGAGTTGTTACAGTTGCTATTAGATAGCTAGTGAGCTCATGAGAAGCATGTAGGCATATAGCTATTTCACTTTATTTTCATTACTCTGCTTTTAATTAGCTAGTAGCTAGCTATTTCTATCGAGATGTCTTTGTATTTTTGAGTGTTTCTAAGATTTTCAAAGGATTTTATAGCTATTTCACTTTCTTTAGTTCATTACTCTGTTATCAATTAGCTA
This sequence comes from Parhyale hawaiensis, assembly GCA_001587735.2. Classification (NCBI taxonomy): domain Eukaryota; kingdom Metazoa; phylum Arthropoda; class Malacostraca; order Amphipoda; family Hyalidae; genus Parhyale; species Parhyale hawaiensis. The sequence continues at coordinate 29,782,456 of LQNS02278125.1, forward strand.
GTAGCTTGCTATTTCTGTCAAGTTGTATTTGTAATTCGAAGTGTTTTCACGTTTTTCAAAGGATTTTATATTGCAACTATAAATCATAGCGTCTCTGCAGTTTCCATATTAAATGTAGCCGTATCAAATACACGTACTCTGCTAACTGCTTCTTCGTAACCCCTTTTTATTAAAATCAGTCTTCTACAATAGGAAGTTGAAATGAAGTGATTAAGATTGTTGATGATTAGATAGCTACATGTGTCTGCACAACAGAAAACCCTTTAAATGTTGAATTAAATTCCTAAAACTCTGGAAAAAGCAACAAAATATTAAAAAAACAAATAAACAAAAAAACACTGTTTTCTTTTATTGTTGTTTTTTTTTTAAACACTGTTTTTTTGTTTTTGTTGTAACAAAAAAAAAAAAAACATGGTGTTTGGTTTAAGCAAAAGAAACATGGTTTTTGCCAACCCGGTGCACAAGTATACTTGCTAACTTTTTAAAAGCTCTTTGAAAAGTATTTTAAAATGCGGCAGAAAATTTTGGAGAATGATATGGTGCGGACAACACAGAAAATTAGCAGCTCATCCTTGGAAAAGAGAACGCAAAGAAGAAAGAAACAAAACTGGGACGTGCTACCAGGAAGACATGCTTTGCTAAGCTAATTTGTATTCGCGGACGAGAAAGAACAGACAAAAGAAAATGTAATATGTAGCTGGAATGGCGCTGCAATGGTCTTAGTCCATCTTCCGAAATGAGGATGAAGAGGCACAAAGTTCTAGTTTAAGACGCGTTAAGGAGAAACAATGTTAATAGATAATCTAGTTAATTATCTCATTGCCCTCACAAAAGAAGAAAAGCTAAACCTGAACGCAATGTATTACCGAGGAGGCGTTGAAACATTGTTGCTTTGCCCTCTGAAAGGAAAATTAACTGATAAAAGAAGCTACGACCAGATCGACGTGCTACCGGCAATACGACACTGGGAGGTATTTTGTCTCCTGGAAAGAAAAAAGAAAGAAAAAAGTCAATAGAAGCCCGGCTGCGACGTGCCGCTGTGACGACACGAGCAAGGGGAACTTGATATGTCGTCTTGTAGAGGTAAAGTCAACTTGACCGCACCCATACTGGGAAACCCACACGTAGGTACTGGTTCATGCTTCGGCTAACTGGCACCAGACGACTGAACGGCTGCAGTCGACCAAAGAAAATCAAGAGCTATGGCGCTATCGACGGAAAGCTCTCATGCAAACCGAAAGAGTTAAGTATATAATTGTTGTATTTTATTTTAGACGCTTTAACAAAACTTTGAAAAAAAAGCTGCACTGTACAACGTAATGGTTCAAATGCTTCACGTCGTCAAGAAATAACTATTGCATTGTCATTGGAGACATAATAGACATAATAGCGATAACAGAAGGAAGAACTCTAAATGTAAAAAAATACCCGATAGTGTATTGAAGCACGTTGACTCCTGGAGTCATCATACCCGTACTATGATACAATACAGTTTTTAATTACGATAGCGACGGAAATAGGAAATAAAAGTGAAAGGGTACTTAAACTATTCACATGACAGAGCAAGCGTTGCAGTAGAATGAGATTATTCATCGGTTTAAGCCGACTGTTAGCTATATGGATATACAATAAAAACTTATACAGGATGTACTCATAAAAAGGGCTACTCGTAATACTTTTCTACCCAATATTGATGTAAGGAACGTGATACTCGTATAAGGTAAGTAGGATGTACGAGGGGAATTCAAAAAGTGCTAAAAAATATTTCTCTTCAGGCTTCATCACCGAACCAATAATATCAAATTCTGGCTGATACGATAGCTTGCCTCCAACTGCGATACATGCACGGCACAGTTCAGGTCATAACAAATGGTGGCAACGATGAGGTGGCACCCCTCATTTTTTTTTTATATCAAAGTACTAAGCATATTATTAGTCTCAAATTCGCGGTCAAAACAAAGGTTGAATATTCGTTTCCACTTCATTCGCAAGTGTCACCACACGAACAGCAAAGCATAGAAAAACTTCGTGGTCACAAACTGCCAGTCGTATTGGTACCAACTGCTTCATGGTGATGCTCAAATGGGTAATGACTTACCTATCCCAGTGTACCAAACGTACGTCGAAGCTGGTAGAATGAATCCACGGAAAAGAGCACTACTCTTGGCAGAGCAATACGTTTGCAAGAAAGCAAGAGAGCTTGAATTTCGATCAAATATTTCCAGCAATTCCGCTAACTTTTTGGAACTCCCTACGTTTGTTTCTCACCCGCTTTGTTTTCATTTTCTTTCGTATCCTTGTATATATTTTGAAGTTTTTAGAATTTATGATACGGTACATCACTGCCAGTTTTCCTTCAAATTAACAGATATTGAAATAAACGAAGGGTGACTGAACCTCTCAAATGCGGTGCCTTCCGTTCCTCTCATTTCGGTGCCCATTCCGTGCCTTATATGACGTTCAATTATTTACTTATAAAAATATACGTCAGAGACATGCATTGAGAAGTTACTTATGATAGGCATCGTCAGAATCTTTTTCAGTACGTGAGAAAAATGAAATACTGAAAGAGTTCACAGCATCATAATCATTCTAACAGTTATCATGACATCAGATTATATTTTGTCATAACAGAAAAGCATGACTGCTAATTAAATATCAGCCCGGGTAGGCACGGCTAACCTGCCACAACGTGTCCTTGCTTTATATAATACGGCATATTCGAAGAAGAATGGGCATAACGCCATTGCATATCTTTGTGGTAATAAGAGGATTGAAATTTAAAACTATTTTTTAAGGCTGTTCATTTCCTTTTTAAGAAGCTATAAAGAATAATTGTGAGGTGTGTGTAAAATGTGGACTGTGATGCTGATAGTTTATTGATAGCGATATTACTATTATTGATAGCGATATTACTATTATTGATAGCGATATTACCATTATTGATAGCGATATTACCATTATTGATAGCGATATTACCATTATTGATAGCGAAATTACCATTACTGACAGCGATATTATCATTACTGACAGCGATATTACCATTACTGACAGCGATATTACCATTACTGACAGCGATATTACCATTACTGACAGCGATATTACCATTACTGACAGCGATATTACTATTATTGATAGCGATATTTCTATTATTGATAGCGATATTACTATTATTGATAGCGATATTACCATTATTGATAGCGATGTTTCCATTATTGATAGCGATATTACTATTATTGATAGCGATATTACTATTATTGATAGCGATATTACTATTATTGATAGCGATATTACTATTATTGATAGCGATATTGATAGGTTTGATAGGTTTATTACACACAAACACATTTTATATTACAAGTATTTGGTAAAGTAGTAATACTCTATAGAATAATGCATCTGCGTAGCCACTGAAAGTTTAACA
>LQNS02278125.1:29788890-29809077 GCA_001587735.2 Parhyale hawaiensis
GATATTACCATTATTGATAGCGATATTACTATTATTGATAGCGATATTACTATTATTGATAGCGATATTACTATTATTGATAGCGATATTACCATTACTGATAGCGATATTACCATTATTGATAGCGATATTACTATTATTGATAGCGCTATTACCATTACTGATAGCGATATTACTATTATTGATAGCGATATTACTCTTATTGATAGCGATATTACTATTATTGATAGCGATATTACTATAATTGATAGCGATATTAATACGTTTTGAAAAATCGGAAAAATATAAACATAAAATGTTCTTATAGCTCCAACTCTATATAGTCAGGCGATGCTGAGCCTGTACCAAAAAGGACTAAGCTGGAACAGGATTATCATTAAATGTGGCAAAAATAGAGTAGGTACCTAGTAAAAATGCAATCAGAAGAAAACGCTCCATGTAAATAGGTGCTGCCTTCAATCCTTTTTATATATATGTAATTCAGTGAATAACTGCACTGAAGGGGATGTTCGTGAAACTTAAAACTGAATTTCATTCTGAAATCCTGTGAATTTGGTTCAGATTTTTTTCTAAACATTTGGCTATGACAGAGGGCACAATTTACGATAGAAAACTTTTCGATTTTCTTGCTCGTATGCCCACTCTATACTGAACGCGTCATTGATGTAAAGACAAGCGTACTGCATAAAAATCTTCATAGGAATAGCATTACAGAAGTCACCACTCTGGTCACTTGCCCATTGCAGGGTTGACCAATTCTGTTAAGTCATTATAGTATCTTCAAATTTCCTAGTCATTATTCGGCGTTTTACGATAGGGAAACGAAAAGGGTTGTAAAGCAAGACAAGAAATAAGGAAAAACACATACACGAGGAATGACCACGCACAATAAGTAGGTAAAAATGAGGAAGAACAGAATGAAAACTGTCAGAAACAGTAGGAAACAGGAAGGAATAAAGGGGGCGTGAAAAGAACGGTAAATATTTTTAACAAAGTGTCGCGTTAGGCCTAATGCAAGATATACTGGCACAGGAGTGCTGACTTCCTTTCATTAATAAATTGTGGGTTCACAAAGAGGAGATTTTTCTCACAGTTGCTAATGTTAGATGCCTTGTTACGTCGGTTAAATAAGGGAATACGTCACTATGTACGCAATGATCTAAAAACAAAGAAAAATTGATAAGGGGTCCCGGTCATGTGCGATGCAGCCAAGATTGTCAGCAACCTCTGCCGATATTTCGAGAAAATTATACGATAATATATAGGAATTTTAAATGCATTCAACGACTGCAAAGCTAAATTTAACATTGTCTTCCTCTATAAACACACACACACACACACGACAAAAAACTATGCTACAAACCTTTCACACACACACACACATGAAAAAAAAACTATGCTACAAACCTTTCATGTCTCCAAAGTCTCTCGCTCAACAATAAACTGAAATTAACTCCAGAAAATTTCCGCTGAACACAAGATAAAGCTTTGCCTTGAACCTTCGTGCCAAAAGACTGTTCAAAGACTAAGTTTATTCCCGAGAGCTCGACCTTCTGCGGCTTGTGGAGGAGTCCAGTAAAGAGGTAAGGAGCCGTCTTAGAAAGTTACACAAATTTCGGGGTGAGCCGCTGGCAAGTACACTTGAGCAAGAAGCGGTTTCTGTAAACAAAGTAAAATGCGGCCTTTCAGGAAGGTAACTTATTGGAAGGGAAGGTAGTCGAGTCTAGGATGTATTGAGAATTCGTGTACCACTTGAGCAAAGTAGAAATTCGAAATATGAAGCATTCTACTTTAAGACAGTTGAAAATGGGGATTGCATTGGTGCTTTTCTACAAGAGTTCGTGTTTGACAATGATTACTTGAAGGTAGAATTTCGAAAGATTCAGCATTCTACCTCAAAATAATCGAGAACGGGGATTGCATCGGTGTTGCTTCGGCTATGAATATAATTATTTGAAAGCAGAATTTTGAAAGCTGAAGCATTCTATTTCAATATAATTGAGAATGGGGGTCACACTGGGTGTTCTACGAGAATTCGTGTAAAGATGTGTTGAGGTAAAATTTTGAAAGATAAAGCACTTTATATCGAGATAATCAAGACTGAGAGGTGAATTCGCGCTTCGGAGCGAAAGCGTTCAACACTTCAAGACTGTAGCAAAATGAGGAAGCGAATTTTAGCCTCGACGCATATGAGCTCGAGTAAGAATTCAACTTTGGATGGTAGCACATTGCGATAATGGTAGTTTGTAAGGTAAGGTATTCAACTTGAGGATTCTGCGTTATGGACACCTACGCATCAAATTTCTGCTTCTCTGTGGGTGAACTCTCCAAAGAACTAGGTAAATTGGAACTATTTCCACAAGCCGGGAGGTAATTTCGACCGTACTGAAGTTATGCAGAATAGATAGATTTAGGAGTTACGATGCAATCCAAATCTGAAATACTAAGTCGTATTCATAGAGAAAAGGATATGCTTATACTTGAAAAATATGAAGGAAGTCCTTTTACTTGTATTCATGAAAATCTCAAGCAAAACCTTATACTTGTAGAGCAAAATCATAACCTTACACTCACATAAAAGTAAATGGTTATACATAAACAAGACACTTTACCTCAAATCAAGAGCATATGCTTCGAAAAGGCTGAGTCTGCTCGGTAGCAGAGTTTAGTTAGAAGTAAAAGGCTGTTAAGTCCGATTTTCAGCACGATGGCAGATTTTGTGGATGTGAGGCATGTTAATTAAACATTACATGGCTCGTTTACCAACAGCTTATCGTTATTTTAAAATGTCATTTCGTTTGAAAAGTCAGAATGTACAGTGGCTTGCGGACATGTCATTTTTAGGTACCAATAAAGAAATCCGAGGAGGCGCCTTGTCATCTGTTCATAGAATGAAGAAATTTTTGCGTTTTCTCAGTGGTCCTGGCTATCAAAAAGGTATCGGTCAAGAACTTGGTGTTAGCCAAGCTACGGTATCACATGCACGGACTGTGAATACATTTGTTGATAGTATACTATAATTACCTCAGCCAAGGAGGTCATGTTTTTATTGAGTTTGTCTGTATCTATCTGTAGGTCTGACTCCAAGATAGCAGAAAAAGTTATGGACGTATCTTTACGAAATTAACAGGGTTTGTTAGCTATGTTAGGAGGAAGATCCACATTTCCGTTTGTATATTTGTCTGCCTCTGTTTGCTTATTGCCAGAACTCAAAAAGTTACATACGGATTTTCCAGAAATTTACAGGAGTTGTTAGGTATATTACGAAGAGTAAATGACCAATTATAGACGATATATTTGTTTTTTATTGTGTTTTATTTTATGATTGTCAGCAAAAGAACTCAAAAAGTTTTGAACGGATCTTCATAATATTTACAGGAGTTGGTAAAACTTATAAACGACACACATGTAAACGATCGAATATTTGTGATAATCGGTTTGTTCGTTAGTATGTTTGATTAATGTTTACCAAAATTCTTGTTAGAATATAACTCATGAACTTACGGACGGATCTTCAAGAAAATTACAGTACTTGTAATTACGGTAAAAAGACACAAATGACAAGATTTTGCTGCTGATATAAAGAGGAGACACACAGTAGCAGAACCAACTTGAGATTTTGAGATTTTTGTTGATTTACGTTGCTTTGCTTGGCGGAGGTATGCGCGCGCTTTCAGAGTGCTCAAAATCCTCCTGCGAATGAACGGATCAAGTTTCCAACTACCAACAGAGAAATAGCTGAGGCGAAACAGTTATAGCAAAGGAGGTATACGTTTTCGCCAGCTATTTGCGTCGTCAATTGTACTCTCATAGTGGTACTGAAACCAAAACTGCATGGATATTAGTACATTAATAATCGAAAAAGCAAATCTACTCTTTATGTTCAAGCCACTTGTAATTCACTAGTGTTCATCTTAGTTGGCCTGCATCCATGCCTGCCGAAACACTAGTGAACCTTTAACGTGTGCTTGGAGGATATCCTCGCAAGTATAAGATAACCATTATGAATATGGAAAGAAGGATATGCTTATGCTTCTACCTTTTGCTGCAGAGTGTTACCTTATACTTCTACCTTATGCTTGCAAGGATATCCTTCATTTTTATGAATACGGCTCACTATCGCTTGTATGTGATAATTATTAAATGCATCGAGCTTTGAAAAATCGTCATGTCAAATGCAGATCATCATAGCATGATGTTCTACTGCTTGTATATATACCAAATAACTAATAGTTATCGCCCGCGTACCAAGTGAGAGAGGTGATAATGTTTGTCTTTATTCTCGTACAATAACACGGAAATAGCCCGGTCAAAGTTAAAAGCCGGTTGGTCAAAGTAGCTTCGCTTTGCAACAAGCTTCACCACCCTGTTAATGCTCTTATACAGTCCATTATATAACTGACACAAACGAGGATTGTGCGCGCTTACTTTCGGTGCACGAACAGTCGAGAAAGTGAAGATAAATTCTGGCACAAAGCCATCTGTATTGACGGCCATTGTTCCCAGTCATGCTTTCTAATTAAAGAAGTTCGTGCTGGTTTGCTTCTAAAGTGTTGCTGCACCGCTTGATGAAGTTGGTGGCTAACGAGTACTACATTGTAGTATCATCGATAATTAGCATGCAGTGGCCATCATTACGGGCATTGCTTTCAGAGCAGTGAAGTGAGTTTGGCATTACAGCGAACAAAAGCGCTTAACAGTTCATCGATCTGGCAGTCGCAAGCACGATACCTACGCGACATCGATATTCAGTAATAGATATTACAGTAAAACGCCGAAAATTGAGACCGCGGTTGGCTTAATTTTCGGTGTTGGGCTTAATTTTTAGCGTCGAGAATTTTCCCATAGTTTCCTCTTAAATAGATACATTTCCTTAAACCATACAAAAAGAAAACGTACGGAGGGTCAACTAAGTTATTTTTAAAACCATATGTCAGAGTTATAAATAGGTAGGTACGTAAAAAGGAGAAATGAGAGTGTCTGATATTTTTTCTTCTAGTAAAACATATGGTCATTCATCTATATAATATGATATTGACAAAGGAAAAGGAAACTATTAATTGGCAAATTAGAGTTGTGAATAATATCATGCTTACTATGAAGTCGAAAATGATAAAAATAAGCCACAGTTTTCATATTTAACTACATATTTATATAATTCTAACGTGTGCTAAAAATTGCACGAACATCCTCTCAGCATTTTAGGTGCAAGAACACAGTAACCGAAAATTCGAAACCGTAAAAAAAGAGAGAATCAACCCCCAAAAATGACCCCAAAAAATATCAACCTCCAGTATACACCAGAGATCCCAAAAAAAGCGTGAACGTTTATTAAATCAAAACCTTTTCCTAATAAATTCTATTGATTATTAAAATAAGACACAACTTGTAGTGGAGAGAACGTTTAGATCCTCCCAAAAATTTGATCCTTAATTAGGGGTAAAAATCTTGAGGGTTATTCCAAAACCTGGAAGAGATAATCAGACTGCTCGCAAAATCGAATAATTTGTTACTTGTGACGAGACTAATAAATCTTGAAAATGTAAAGAAAAACTGTCAAGTAGTTTTATCGTAATGTTGCTGACTATAGCAGACACAAACCCAGATGGTCACATAACCTCCTGTCAGAGGTAACAATAGTTTCACATTAACTAATTAAAAAAATCTAAATACTTTAGTATGCAAAGACAAGAATTGCAAAACGTGACAAGAATTTCTACATGTTCATTCCGACAGAGAACGAACAAGTAAAACCTTATTGTCGTGTTTTGCAGTTCTTGTCATTACATAGTTTCTTACTACTACAAGTTGTTTATCGCTTCAATAATAAATAGAATTTTTTAGGAAAAGGTCTTGATTTAATAGACGTTCAGGTTTTTATGTGGGATTTCTGGTGTATAATGGGGTTGATATTTTTAGAGGTCATTTTTAGGGATTGATTATCTGTTTTTTATTTGCCAGGTTTCGAATATTCGGTCACTGTTTTCTGGCACCTAAATGCTGGGCGGATGTTCATGCAATGTTTAGGACACGTTAGAATGCATATAAATAATTAGATATGCAAACTGTGGCTTATTTTTATCATTTTCGACTTCATATAGGTACTAAGTATAATCTTGTTCGCAACTCTAATTTGCCAATTAACATTTTACTTTTCGTCTGTCAATTTCATATTATATATACAGTGCCAAGACAAAGGTATTTGCACAACTCTATTTTTTATGTATTTTTAAAATTTAGGGACTGCTTTAGGATAATTAATACAGGAAGTTTATATAAAATATATATAATAGAATATTTGAACAGAACAATCAAATGTGCACTTATTACAAGAAAATTTAACACAACCAAAAGTAGTAAGGAACAAAAGTATTTGACCAAAATAAATATGATGTAGAATCTTCGATACTCAAAAGTATAATTTGAATAAATTAGTTTGGAAATTATTCTAGAATGTTCACGAAACGTTTCGAAACAAATGCAATGTAAACAAACCACAGCTGGCGCAATCATTACCTCTCTAGACCTCGTTGAAGTCGCGCACACGCTCACTACAATGCCTAAAGTTGAAGAAATCCCTGAAGCTACACGTAAATGGATAATTCAACTTCGTAGTGAATGATTAACTTATGGAGTAATAGCAGAACGTGTCAATGTTGCTTTTTCAACGGTTAAAGCAATAGTCCGCAAGTATCAAGTGACTGGGGCGGTCTCCAACCTACCAAGAGCTGGAGCCCCGCGTAAGATCATGGGTCGTCCTCGGCGCTACATGCTACGTAAGGTGACTAATGACCCCCATGACAACTCGTGCTGACTTTCAGAGTGAACTGGCGTCTCAGGGACTGCATGTCAGCAAGAAAACTATTGTTGGGGAATTGAACCGTACAGGCATTCATTCTTACACTCCTCGCAAAACTCCTCTTCTTACAGCAAAACATGTCAAGAGTCGCTTAACATTTGCCAAAGACCACCTGGATAAAGGAAATGAGGTTTGGGAAGGGATTATATGGTCTGACGAAACTTAAATAGAGCTTTTTGGCCAAAACGAAGCTCGGCATGTATGGAGGAAACGTGGAACTGCCTATGACCCCAAGAGCACCATCCCCTCCGTGAAGCATGGAGGGGGCAGCATCAAGGTGTGGGGTCGCTTTACTGCCCATGGTGTTGGGGATCTTCATATCATTGATGGCAAGATGAATAGTTTCATGTACAGATAGATATTAGAGAAGCAGATGCTTCCAAGTGCCAAAAAATTCTACGGACGGCGCCGGTGGACCTTTCAACAAGACAACGACCCCAAGCATACTGCGAATTTAACGAAAGAATGCTTTCAAAAGAGTAAAATTTTATTTCATGGCCTAGCCAATCACCGGACCTTAATCCTATAGAAAATTTGTGGCGTCTTTTCAAATCTGGTGTCCACAAACGGTGTCCCAACAACCATACCGAATTAAAGGTTATCTGCATGGAAGAATGGAAAAAATACCATCAACTGAATGTGAAAAGTTAATTTCCAGCTACAACAATCGTCTCCATGCTGTTATTGCCAATAAAGGTCACGCCACCCAGTACTAATGTCATAATTTTTTTTTTTTTGGTCAAATACTTTTGTCCCTCATTACTTTTGCTTGCTTTAAATTTTCTTGTTATAAGTGCACATTTGATTGTTCTGTTTAAATATTGTATTATATATTTGTTATATAAATTTCCTGTATTAATTATCCTAAAGCAGCCGCTAAATTTTTTAAAATGCATAAAAAATAGAGTTGTGCAAATACTTATGCACTGCATGAATGATCATATATTTTATTAAAAAAAAACATCGGACACTCTCATTTTGACTTACCTATTTAAAACTCTGACATATTATTTTAAAAATAACATAGTTGACCCTATGCACGTTTTCTTTTGTTACGGTTGAAGGAAATGTATCTATTTAAGGGGAACTAGGGAAACTACTCGACGCCAAAAATTAAGCCAATCGCGCGGTCCTAATTTTCGGCGTTTTACTGTATAACAAATTATGTTTACAGCTGCATGACGTTTGCTCGGCACTACAATTATCAAAAGCGATAGGTAAACTAACTTAGTGATTTACCAGTTACGAAAGAGCAAAATACTTTAAATTATCGTTACGTTTAAGTTACATTGTTCAAAGCTCTATATTAAAGCTACGTGTTACGTAATGTCTAGAAGTCATAAAGAACTCGAGTAGTTTAGTCGAACTCTGTGAGTCAATTTTGTTCGTTGATCTAAACATTCAGCGGTTCGCCGTTTAATTGATAAGCTCTGGTAGGTAGTGTTAATGTGGAGTAGAATTTAGCTCTTGCGTTTACCAGATGGGCAAGGGCAGCTCCAGTGCTGCTTATTCCGAGGTCACAAAATATAATCGCATGCCCAACTTACAAGCGAACGCTTATGACCTTAAAACGTACAGTGCGACAGCTCTTGATGCTCGTGCTTGCGACGTGGCTCTCCCTTAGATTCCACCCACTTTCGCGTCGGCGGTAGCCCTTTTGCGTCAGAGTAAACGCTGCTCACGTTGATGCCAAAGACAAGTGCTCGAAAATAAGAGGAATCTAAGGGAGAGACGTGTCACAAGCACGGGCATCAGTAGGTGCCGCACCATATGCAATGTATGCATTAGATCGCACGTCGACGGGATACAGCTGAACAACAGCTGAATAACGTTCGAGCTTAATATCAGCTTACAAGTTGACCGAAAGTCTTTTAATGGTGTTGCAAGCATGATTGATACTCACATGCTACAGAACTTTTACCTAGTTCCAACAGTTATTAGTAGTAGTAGTAGTAGTAGTAGAAATTTTACTAGCGCTTCAGTGGCACACTGCCTATATCGTGCCGAACTATTCCTGTGTACAACCACAGGCTCGTGCGCCAAGTAGGGCGCGTTTTAAATTGTCAATTATTTTTGTCTCTGCTTTTCTGCCGGTAGGTCTCAGTGTGGTCAGTGCGCTACTGACAGGAAAAAGGCGCAAGTTGAGCATCTCCAACCCTCGGGCACGGCTGAACGCTTTCGCGCAGCTAAGCCGCACAGGGAAAGGAAACGAAACACAAAAAGGTAGAAGTCTAGCTGGAATAGGTCAGCCACCTCGATCAGCAGTCAGACCTCCCGAAACAGAAGAGGAAGTATTGAGAGCCTACCTAACTTTACAAAACTAACCTCGTCAGCAGTAACTGCGGCAAGTTGCAACATCCCCTTCGGAGAAGGCCCTCAGGACCCCTGGGTGCGTGATGCCCAAACATATTGTGGCAGAGAAAGGGCCCGCCACAATATGCCCCTGAGGGCCCAACAGTTATTAGACTGTTATTGCTTCGGCATTACAGTGTTACCAGATGTTGCTAGTTACTGTGCTTCTATGAACTAAATAAATATGAATTGAATTACAGAAATCAAATTTCTATTCCATTTCGGCATAAATCTGCAGCACAAAAACAGTAACACAATATACCTCTAGACAGTGCCTCTAGCCGCTAGATGTGAAACTTTACCGCGACTTCTCCTCAAAGTTTCTCGATCTATAGCGACTTTATCGCCCAATTGGCAACCCAGACTGGCAACACCGACTAGTCAGCAGTAAGTTTTGCGTTATAACTTAACCCCTAACACAACCTCCATTAATTCCTAATTACTCTTTCTAGTAGGGAAACTTCAACGTGTTTGAATAATTTATCAGCGAGACTCGCTAAAATTCTTTGTACGTATAACTCTGCACTGGCAACACTTCTGCAACTCCGCTGCCCTATATTGGGACTTTATCTACAGTATAATAAAGCCCGATATGAATTTATCTGTTTGTTTGTTTGTTTAGGTATTCACACGAGCGAGACCCGTGGAAATTTCACGGTTAATTAATGCTTTCACTGTCTAAAATGTATGAAACCTAAGCTGTACTTCTACAACGTACCTTACTTTGACAAAACGCTACTTTTGTAACCTAGCGCACCCAGTCTAAACTGACCCTCGTCCCGTAGCCCTGACAAACTCCGGCACAATTATTTAACGCAGTATGTCTCCATAATACCAGTCGTCTAACCTAATGCCCGTGCACAAACCCAACACACGATATTTACCCCAAAGCACATCGGTTTACTAAATGCGCCTTCAACTTTTGAACTGTTCGTTTGTTTAAGTACTACTTTTCTCCATGCCATAACTCGACAAGTTATGGACGGATTTTTATGAAATTTATAATTTATATACCAGAGTTGTAAGACCTCTTACGGTGAGTAGTAAATGGCCAAATTTTGGCGATGATCGGTTTGTCCGTTTGTGTGTTAGACTAGTGTTTGTCAAGATGTTCGTCAGAACATAACTCTAAAAGTTAAGGACGGATCTTTAAGAAAATTATGGAAGCTGCAATTACTGCCAAAAGGCCAAAGTGACCAAATTTTGGTGCTGATAAAAAGAAAAAACTTTCAAAACCAATTTGAATTTTCTTAACGTTGCCTAGCTTGGCAGAGGTATGCGCTTTCAGAGTGCTTAAGTTAATATTATATGGAGTAGTTTAAGCTCTGTCTCCACGATACAGGTGATCTAACATAGGGAAAAACAAGGGACAACGAGTATGACGGTGGAAACGTGGAACCCACGCACGAGGGTGTTCCCACACGTGATCAACGCGCATTGATGCAGCAAGCCGGGGAAGAAGAGAAAGACCAGGAGAAAGCATCATCAGGGGTTGAGATGTAAAGTGACTATGGAAGAAAGACGTCCCGAAGGCTAAGGTAACCTAAAAGGTTCTCCTACGGGAATTTCTCCAGAAACCAAAGGTTTTATTTGGTCTTTTGAAGGGTTGGTTAAGTGTGCAATTAGGTTGAACTACTCTGGAAAATTTAATAAGTTAGCTCTCTCTGGCATGCGTACGAAATTTAAACGCAGTCCCTTTATACCTAAATGAAAATTTAAACCTGTAAGTTACTGCAAAGATTAATATTTTTTGTGCCAACTAAATTATAATCTTTTTAATAAGAGCCCCAGCGGATATTTGCAGCTCGCAATATAGCACAACCTCAGGCGATGGCAGTGTGACCGACACTGAGACCGAACAGACATGAACGTTGAACGCCGCCCGAGGAGCGGAGGCTCAGTTCCCTAGGTCCGTGGGGACACACAGATAAGAAGTGACACTGTCGCCTAGCTAGCCATGCATTTTTTTTTTATGTCCGCAGCAGGCTGTATGTAGGTACGCTACTGTACAGAGCTGACACTTCAAATGTTCAACCTTAATTCCATTTTTACCGCAATTTAACATATTTTTCCTAAAACTTTCATTTGTCTCGGAAATAAAAGTATGGAGTAGGGATAATGTAACAATAAATACCTAAATAACACAAAAGTTTTTTTTTTTTTCTTTGCTTGATGATAACCTATGAAAACACCGAAACTCAGCCTTTCAATAGAACTAAGTGTCAAAAAGCCAAATTTCGATGTTTCAAAGTTAATATTACTGGCTCTTTATCAATGTATTTTTTCATTTTAAAGAGATAATAAAATAAACTATTCAGAGTGGGAGACGCACTTTATCCTCCCAAAGCAATACCATTAAGAAAAAAGTTAACTCAAGGCTATTGCAAAGGCCGTAACATCTTTTGCGCTCTAAAAAAGTTAAGAACTTGCTAGTGACATTATAAAAGAAGCCAAAGTCGAGGTTACTGCAATGTCGGTAGGTAGTATCTTTTGCGCAAAGGAAAAATTAAGAATTTACTGCATCATATGGGAAAAATTAAAGAAGTCCATTTCACTCGTGCTTTAGGCATATTTTTAGCCCCGATTATTACTGCTCCGGCAAAACTGTGACGTAAATGTAGCTCGAGCGCCCTCGATGGTCATTTAACTTATTATCATTACTTGCTACGACCCAAGAGAAGAAAGAAGGAACATTCCGTACACACCGGAAAAAATCTTCAAGCAGTGCATGGGAAGAGTAGATATGCAAATCTGATAAACAGCAGTAAATATATATTATAAGTAGAAGAATAAAAAACTATGTATGAAAGAAGTAAAGTACTACACACAACGAGAAAGCCATCCGAAGAGACTCAACGGCACAGTTGTTTCGAGCTTCTCTCGACATAATGCGGTACCTAATCCACTATATAATAAAACACAGTTGTTGGTCCCTTGCTCCAATGTTGGTCCCCTCTCTCCGTCACGCAGTTAAGAGCTTAATAGGATAAAATTCATGTACTGAAAAACAAGTTGAGATACCATACAATTTCAGCGCTTGGAGTACCGGTGACAAATATAGCTCTGGATCTCCGGCCTCTGGATCTCCGGCCTCTGGATCTCCGCTTTCATTGCTGAATGATATCGAAGTAGTTGAATCTTCACGCCGAGTAGACGCATTTTTATATTTAACTAGTGCACCAAACGCGACCCTTTTGATGAATAAGTCATAGAAATATATATTTGAAAACATCTCGGCTCAACAAAAGGTTTGATATGCACCAAGCGCAACCCTTTTGTTGAATAAGTCATANTAGCACCGTTGAAAATGAACATGTCCAAACACGGGCATGCAGGCAAGCGCCCAAGTGCCTCCCCGTATCCAAGATACCCTCTCCGCAACAAAAAAGTTGGGTACCTCGGAATTTTTTCCTTCAGTATTAGATAGGGGAAAATAAGGCTTCGGACAGACAGACGGACGGACGGACTGACAGACAGCTCTCTTATTATAGTATAGATTTACATCGCAGCCAAATTTCGACGCTGGAGGCTCAACAATCAGTTGGTATCCACAATACGGTGAGCCCTGGGCATTTTCAGTGAATTCTCTTGACTGAACTATATTTTTTTAGTGCAGCTTAACGCTTAATCAATTCCAAGCTGATATTCACTCCATATCTTGCAAGGATGATATTTTGCTATCGTAAAACTCATGGTTGTACAGCTTGAGTTTCACTAATGGAAGATCAGGCCTGCAGGGATGAGACCTATAATCGAGCAAAACCTATACTAGGAACCGGAACAATAAAAAGCTCAATCACAAAATTTTTGCCGTCATTTTTGACGGCTGGCTCCTCTAGTTTAATATAATCAAAAGAAATGGCAAGGACATCGAGCTTATCTATAGACATGTGGAACCCAAGCGCGGGTGCAGCAAGCCGAAAATAATAGGAAGCACAGAATACAGCTAATAAGGGAGAGTTTGTAATAAGAAGGAAGTATGGTGGGCGCCGATTGAAAATGGCATAGCTTTGGCTACAGTACCTACCGTAGCCTATAGGTTCTCCGCGAGAGCTTGACTTCCCATCGCATATGTAAATTTCAGCTAAGCTTACAACGACATGAGTAACAATCCAGCCTATGCCTTGTTAGGAGAGATACAATAATAATGAATTCTGCTTATACCTTCTTACCTTGAGTTGTAGCCCAGGACGCTTCCGCTTAGTAAGGCTTTAAATTCAAGCCAAGTGGCGAAAAGAACGGTCTGAATGGACTTTCCGTTCGATTTAAGTCTCTATTATGCAAAGTGATTTTGAGTTTTTAGAACTCTCACAGGTGATCAATTTTAATTCAACAAATGAAATTTGAATAAACAGGACGAAGTCGGGACACTTGTCTGCAGTTTCGGAAAAGTTAAGTCAAGTAGGTTTGGCTTAGATCCACCTTCACGTCCCAATCGAACACGCCCCAAGTAGGCAACCAGCTTCGGAAAGCGCTGTGTTCAAGCAGTAATTAAGAGGTAGGTACGTATTAAGCCTACTAAGAGCAACATATTTCGTAAATGGTGTTTTCGTTCCGATACGAGCTAACTTAGAGCTCCATTACTTCTGTTACCGATCGTTCGACTGGCTGCTCAAAGTCGATCTAATTCGTTCGAAATCTAAGAATTGACTTGCTTTCACCCCGTCGAATCGAATTTTAGAGGTTAAGTTGAATCAATTACAAATAACACGACCGGAAACGCACGCAAAGAAATTGAGTTTCCAACGGACTGAAGCATATATGCATGGGGTATTTTTAACACCTACAAAACGATTCACAGCGGTAAAACCATCGCTCAAGTCTGAGGTTCGGACGAGTGGGAGAGTCTTAGATCGACTTTGACGAGCCAAGCGAACCAACCCTAAATTAAACACACTGACATAACTGTAGTGAAGGACTCTAGTTCTACTAGGGTGAAACACTGATAAAAACCGATGCGTAGGTATTTATCTATTTATATTTGGCTTACTTGTTTAGATGTATTTCTTTATTTATTTGCCCATTGTGTTACGCTTGAAGAAAACTGGCAACAGGTCAGGTTGCAAACGATGGCAAGAGTATAGCCAATGGCAGCCTTACATTGGAATGCACTTCTTGCATTGCCAACGTTGAAATCTAAGCACTAAAACAATCTAAAGCGTCCCTTATACCGCACTCTCATACATCCTGATTCTTACTTTCTTCCCACAGATAATAGTATTTTGTTGCATCAGTTTACCTTCCCATTTGACTTCATTTGTCAACGAGATACCTTTTCGCTAAGCGAAAAATTTCGACCTGCATGATATCCTGGTGTATTCTTACTGAGGGATGATTAACTGCTTGCAAAGAACAATTAATTTTTCTCCACGCCAGAGAAAGAAATGAATGACTTCGTTGTTCAGCAGGTATGATGTCGTGTACGCTCATCTCTTATCATGTTGTAAGCAGAAGCCCTTTGCGTTTCTATAAATTTCATCCCGTTGTTGATGAATAAGTTGAAATATTGGACACTCAGGATTCATATTTACAGTAAACTTACAACTCAGAAGATATTCTTAATACTTTTTCCAAATATGAATCCTGAGTGTCCAACATTTCTACTTATTCATCAACAAAGTGATGGTATTTATAGAAACGCAAAGAGCTCATCTCTTATGTTCCTTTAACCTTGGGAGTTGTAGTAGGTACCTAACGATAGTGTGGCAATGGAGAAATATTACGAAATTTTCGCATTCATTTTTGATGGCTAGGTTGAGGTGATAAGCATAACTTTCGAAGGAATAAAAATACTTGAAGGGTTGCTGTGACGTATTCCAGATCTAGATGGGCTTAGACAGGAACGCCTCAAACAAACTGGCGCTAACATGCGCCGCGGCAGGCTGAAGTTTGATGGCAAATTAGTGTAAACGTCGCGAGGTGCGGCGCTGCTGCTATGCTTCTGTTTAGTCAATCAATTGCTACAACTTCTGAACTTCAAACTTTGTAAGCTTGCCTGTAATAATGAGTTACCGAGGGTGGTGTTCTAGACATACGATTAATTTATTTAGCCACACAAGATATTCTTAGCCATAAAAAATAAAGATCAATCCATATGCAAGTAGCATTGACTTGCCGTTTAGAATTCATTAATATGACCTTCCGACTGACTTGTTAAAGCACTTACAACATTGCTAGGCAATAAAAATTCTTTTTCCTTCATTTTTGCACTTTGTCGTCAACTTGCGAAGACTGATCGATGAATGATCCTGCAGTCGATAGAAGCAATTGTGTTACCTCTGATCGATAAGAAGCAAACATTTCCGCTGAAACTTGAATCTTCGAAAAATTGCCTACAATCTTTGTTTTGTGACAGTAATAAATTCCATAGGCGATTCAGAAAGCGTTCATAAAATTTGTGATATTTGTACCTATTAATTAAATAAAAATATTCATACTTCGGTAAAGTAAAACCTTAGGTTACTTGGCTAGTAATCTTCAAAATAAGCCATTCTTTGCATGACTGCAGGGTTCAAAATAGATGCCGAGAGAGCCAAGAGATACTAGACTAGATATGGGACAATGGACAAACCCACAGTACCTAAAACCAGAGAGGAGACTACCTATGCCTAAATCCCGGTGCTGTCAGAGCCAGGTAGGTACCTACTTCCATGCAAAAAAGTAGAACAGATGAGGAAAATCATGTGCGTCAAACGGAAACAGCAGCCAAAGGGGTGAATTTACATATATGATTAGTTAAAGTCCACTAGTTGCAATTTTGATACATTTATTAGATTGTCTGTAAAAGACACTTTAAAAGGAAAGAAAAAAAGAAAAAGAGTATGGAATATTCAGACGTTATAAATTCATTTCCGAACTACGGAGGGGGGGGGGCTGAAAATACGAAGGGCGCTATTCCCTGAGCTCGTCTATGTGGTTTATGGACGTGTTGACTGTCTGTCAGCAAAAACATTTATCATAGGAATAATACCATTTTTGAGGTTTTAGCCTTAAAACACCGTGCGTTATCGTTGCGCATTTTAACAATTATTTAACAGATTCAGTCAGGTATGAGAACAGTACCGTAGTTTTTGCTCAGTATATGATAAGTCGATTCCAAGATTCTTTCATCAAAACGGCACGCCAGGCACCCACGAATTTATGAATGAAATAAAGTTCTCTCCTAAACAGTTGTGCGTCCAACTAGTAGCTCCAAGTAAAGTCCAAGTAAAGTGGTAGCTATTCCGTAGATCAGTGCTGCCATTAACGGCTAAACTCCCCAAAACATCACCAGCACAATCGACTGTGATTTATATTCCGAATACACAGAACAAAGAAGAGCTAAGTGGCGCGTGTACGCAACAAACCCACTTATGACATCATCACACTTTGTAACCAATCACGCCTCGGCACGTAGGTAACATAGCGCAAGAAAGTAGACTTTTCTGATTGACTGGAAGAACGGGCTGTAACTTCAAGGTTGGCTCTTGGCGGCATTCTATTCTTTTCACTTTAATTCCTTTTCAACCGAACTCGCTGTTGAGTCAATAATTCTTTAGAAAAGAGGTTGGCGGAGCAAAGAGCTTAACTGGCTTTAAATATGGAGCGACTGGTGCAAAAGAGGATTGGGAAACGGATTTTTAAGGTTCACAAAAATCCTGCCAACAAATGTTAACAAGAGTTTGTAGCAACAGGCCATAATCTATACGTTCCGCCTGATACAAAAGACACGTACAAGTTTTAAATCACTATATGCTTGCAATTTTGCAATATTTCGAGAACTTTGTACTTGTTCTTTGCTTTTATCTAGGGCATACGAGCATATTTTACTTCTTCGATTGCTTAATGAAAATCTTCCAGTGTTCAGAAATTTGATCATCTCAAAAGTGGAAGAAAGTCGGGTTTATATCATCCAAATAATGCTTGTGTGCAGTGTTAGCTCGTAATTTGTGAGCACGAGCGCACAGGTTCTCGTAGAAAGGGAACATAACGCGATACACGGATGAATTATTTGTTTGCAGCAAATTAGAAAAGCTATTGCCTGGTTTTAACGGACGTCCATAAAGACCATTGACATATTGTGGAGAGATTTTACTGAATTGTAAAGACTTTATGGACACAATCGGAGCAAAAATCAAAGTAAGTTTTCAAACTCCTGTAACTGGAAAAAGAAACACTGTGATTCTTTAGAGATTGTAATCGATTATGGAGTGAAATGTTGTTGAATATTTTTTACGCTATGTAAGTTTTAAAAACACATTTATGATTCCCATAATACTGTATTTTATACGAGTTATAATATACGAAATGTAACCATGCCATTTGCTCAACGCGCCGCACCGTTGCTACTACTGATCTTATTGCGGCAAATAATTCAGCATCAGTAAATGCGTACGAAGCGATTTAGGTTGAAAAGAAGATAGTCGAAGTCTAATCTTCGAAGCGATGAGACAGAAGGCACCTATTACTGTAATAGGCGAAGTTTGTATAAAAAATGAAAACTATTATCTCACGGTTGATTTTTCATTAAATATGAAGTTCATATCAATAAGCTACTTCGTCTCTCTGAGTTTAAGTTATATACGACATATTTAATTCAGTGCATATGTTCAGGTAGTCTTCCCGTCAATGTAAAAGCCTGCTATATCTTTTTAGCTTCAATTTAACATAAGTTCAGAATAAAATAAATCACTTTCAAATTAAACTAAGTGAAGTTCAAATTAAAATAAATCAAATTAATAAAAATCATATCTAATCAAGAACAAGAAATTGTAAAGTAAAATAAAGAAATTTTAGAATAAAATAAGTAAAAATTATCTGCAGTTGCCACTGGTTTCAAGAGGTTGTCACTAGGTACTGATTACCACAGGTCATTTTTAGCTACAATTAGGCGCCACTAGTCATACTATTACTGTTACCTCTGGTTACCAGTGGTCACAGTTACAGCAAATATTATCGTTTGAACTTAAACAATTCCGATCAAAATTTTATTTATCTTAATTTGAAATTAACTGATTTTAGGTTAAATTGGTTTAATTTAAGGTGAAATTTATCGATAGTAATTTTAGATTTATCAATTTAATTTGAAAGTGACTTATTTTACCCCAAATATGAACATGGCTGATTTTAATTTGAAGCTAAGAAAAGTGTACCGTAGTTATTACCGCATTTTACATGAGCAAGTCTCAGGCATACCAGTGACAAAGTTCTTAGGTGCAATCGTAGAAGCCACGGATATATAGAAGTTGAGAGCCGATCGAAAAGACAATACATATATGACAGTTCGCAGGCATAATCGCAGTTCACCAAGGTGTAAAAACTGCCAGGCGTACAAGAAGTTAAAAAATACTAAATGAAGTAGAACATGCACTGCATAGCTCAAAGGTTAGCAGGTTTGGTGAATATTGAGGTAGAGCATAAGCTATCCTGTTCAAAAGTAAAAGTTGTATACACGTAAAATTTGCATGAATCTGAAGTAAGAGCATCAGTGGCCAAATGAAAAATTAAAGTTGTCAACGCGAATACGCAAATTGTCTGACGCAAAAGACTAGTAGACAACTAACGTTTAGCAGATTGAATGAAGGCAGGAACAAAGGGAAACCTATGTTTTTAAACGGATACATAGGCATATCTGGAAATAATAGCAGAGAAATTACACATGATAAATGTAGACATTTATTTCATTTATTTATGGATTCCCTACCGTAAATGTAGACATTAGCTACGTGATGGATTCCAACTGAAGTATAAACTAAACCCTGATAATTTATTTGAAAAGTAATGTCAATTAAAACATTTAATCATACGGGGATAACATTATATTAAACGCCGCTTTTGAATTTCGCAGCTCGGATTAACGTAAAAATTATCCGAGAAAATTATATCATAGATCATCCAAGTCAAACACAATATTTCCTATATATTGAAGCTGCGTTCTCTCTTGGCACAGAAGTGGAGGCGCTCCAGTTCAAAAGTGAAGAGTTTTTTGTGATGCAAAGGTGAGGGTCTTCAAGAGCTGAAATAGACCCCTCTTGGTGCAGACTTTGAGATCTTATTCGTAACCCAGAGACCCTGAGGTGCGCCAGTGAATAAAGTCGACACATTTAAGATGTGATAAAGCAGTGAATAACAAAGGTTCTTTTAATGGAATAATAACAGTCAATCTTGTTACGGCACAACATCGGTTATGTAATGCAGTAATTTTGCTACCTGTAACGGAACAACATTGGTTCTTTTAACTATATAACATCGATTCTTGCAATGGAATAACATCGGTTCTTCTAGTAGAATATTATCGGATTAGGATATGTTAGTGTTAATAACAGAGCCGAATTGATTGCAATATTGGAAAAATACCGATCCTTGTAACACAATATCGAGTCATACAATGGAATAATAACATTAACCCCAGTAACGAAAAACAATTCAGTTCTTGAAATGAAATAACCCGTTCTTGATGCAAAATAATATCTGTTATCCTAACGGAATACAATATCAGTTCTTTCCACAGCAAAACGTCAGTTCCTACAGAACGCAACCAATCTGAGAGACTACAACTGCTTTTGTAAGGCACAAACCAAAGTTCTGAGTGAAGGTAGACCCACGGATGTGCTGAAGAGCAGCAACAAGAAAGATTACCTCGAGTTATAACGCAAATGCTCCGCACACCGTTCATATCCATTGCGCGGTACTGCCATTAGAACAGAAGTTGCAGGCTGCCGCCGAGGCAGAGTTTACGATAAGATCGCATGATTCCCGTCATGAATAATGCAAAGGCGCATTACGATTCATTGGCTTCTAACATGAAAAACAGATACCTTTCGATTTGTAATTGCTTATGAAGAAGGCAAGGGAGCAGAGCTGGCTTGTGTAAAGCAGGCAGTGATGGGCAGTATTTAAATACAATTGTATTTAAATACGTATTTAAATACATTTTGTTATTTAAAAATGTATTTACAAATGCTTTCAAAAATGTGTATTTAAATACTGTATTTAAC
>LQNS02278125.1:29822960-29856638 GCA_001587735.2 Parhyale hawaiensis
CATGTTACTAAAAATACTTATCCTTGTGTTTCCGCAGTGCTGATGATGGATTCAACGTAATCCGAAACGTTTACAAATGTTTTTAATTACGACGTTGGTTTTACTTTTTATTCTTCAAGTCACATCAATACATAGGAAGCCGTGGCTATTTTCTTGTAATTGATTTTTTCGCCGGTCATCCTATTCGCTCGACATTTTATTGCCTTATTTCCAACAAACCGATTTTTTGCTTCGCACAGTTAACAGCTGTAATAGTGTAGAAATGATTACCCTTCTATTTTGTTCATAGGAGCCCAGGCTCACCGCATTTATTAAGCAAGTAACTAGTATGAACTACTTAAAACTATTTGCTATCTATCTCCCCACCTGACGTCACAGGAGTGGGCGGGGCTTAACACCTACCTGCGCGTGAGTTAACCTGGTCGTTGTTCAGCCATGGGTATAAGGGCCCATTTTAAGACATTTTTCAAGAATAACGTAGGTAGGTCAGAATAGCATTGACGCGACGACGAAGAGCAGAATACGACTCGACGACAGTATCGACATTGCTGTTCCAATGGAAAGTGCGTGTGCCGGTTGTTACCTGGAATATTTCGATTGTATTAAACAATTCCATAAGGATGAAGAACTTTATAAGGTAACGTACTTCCATGTTGAATCTTCATGCTTTTCGATGTTTTTAAGTCATAGCCTATATTGGTAGAACGACTCATTTTAAAAAATTTTTCATGAATGACGTTTCCATTGCAAATGCTTACCTACTTCTCGGGATAGCTATTTGACTTTGAAGTTCCCATCGTTAAATTTTTACAAACTCACATGAAAAATTTCCAGTGCCTAATGACGCCGCTCTCCAAGTTGCACGCAAGTCATGGAGAACACATCGACATTTTAGAATAAGCTTCATGCATTTGTATTTACAGAACCATTGCCATTTACAAAACTATTACAACGTGGCTCTTTCTCATTAAGTTAGGAAGTAAGGACTGGTTCTTCTGTTGGCCTATCTTGCGAGAAATACATAAAAACAGTGTACAGCTATATCACGTTACGCCGTCATGTTGTCAACAAACCTGCCCCTAGATAGTGCGACATTGTCATAATGGAGGATCTTAATGGGAACTGCAAAGTCAAATACTTTGAAAAGTAAAAAAGTAAGCATATCGACGGAAACGCAATTCATTAAAAATGTCTTAAAATGGGTCTTTCTACCTATATATGACTTCAAAATATCAAAAATGCTTGAAGGTCCTAAAAGAGAAGTTTATATCATTAATAAAAATGCATACAAATTTTATCTAAATATTTATCCGTTTTACACAAATTTCGCTATCATAATCATCGCATGCATTATTTTAGAAAAGCAATGTGGTGTTCAGAAGCTTAAGTACTAAAATTACTTCACTTATTAATAGACAAGAATTATGACACGGGTAATCATGTATCTCAGTCGGAAATTGATACGGTACGTGCTGACAAAGAATTTTTCACACTTCACATTTGTATTTTAGAAGTGATATTTTAAAAAAGGCTCGCGCAGTCAAGTAAGTAGGCTTTCGAATGCTGGACTAACGTATGCTTAAAGTAGTCCTAATAGGTTAGAATAGGAAAGGGCTGAGTTAGATGAAGTTAAATAAAGACAGTTTTGCTACCGTTTACATTATTATGGTCGGAAAAGCTTCACTCTGTTTGAGATAATAAATTTCAAGAAAAATTATCATATTCGACTGACACGTATGAGTGCCATTGCGCTTTACCACGTTGACTGTGTTACGTGCGTACCAGATTTATAAGTGCAGGTACGCACTTGTATAACAACACTATTTGCTTAGTATTTGCATAGCAATCAGTGTGCTAAGTGTACTTTTGCTTGCTATCATGGCAAATTACTGAGCATTGTATTGCCTCCTAAAATCTTGCCACTATGTTTGTAGATATTGACAGAAGGAATTATTGAAAGTTAGAAATAAATTTTTGACAGATTAGATAGATGGCAGCAAACGAACCAACTGGCCCATTCCCAAAGACACACCGGAACTTACGCCCCGGCCCTCTATGAGCTATTGCCATTATGTTAGTAGGATATAGAAGACTGGTGAAATGAGAAAAAGGGGGAAGAATCCCTGCCAAAGAAACGATCATGAATGCACGCAAGCACGATCAAAAGCCGATATGCGGAGCTTAGAGATGTCAAACTGTGTAGTTGGAGCGGGATATAGAAGAAGACGGATTGAGGTGGTTTCAGAAGCTTTGGCCGTTAATAATTTGCTACTCCTGCAGAAGGAGTTCTTAGCTGTGGAGGATGTCTCTCCCAATGCATGACAAGACGATTTTTAAACGCGTTGACTGACTCTGCACTAACAACATCGGAATGGAGTCTATTCCAAATGCTGTACCTTATACGTCCTAATACGATTAACTCTCTTATCTTACTAGTGCAAATTAGGCCCACACTGTTTTATGAAAATCGTTCACGCTTACCAGAAGAATTCATGTCATAAAAATTATGGTATACCTTATGTTGAGTGACGGACCAATCTCAATTTGAGAAACTTTCTGTTGTCAACATGATTCATTTTAAAGCTATTTTCTTGGTCGCCACTGGCGAAAACCATTGGCTTTATAAACTAATTAAACAATATAGGCCTACGGTACAAGTAATTAGATTACTGTGAAGAGCCTCGCTATGTTCGGTAGAGTAAGTAAAATAGTCATAGTAAAGTCCTAAGACTTTAACTGAATTTGAATGTTTTAGTCGAGATTATTATAGAAATGATGAGTTTATTGACATCTCACTAACCAATCATTTGCTCGGGTGCTGTTCTTAACGGTTTTTTCAGTAAATTAATATCTAACAATTACCTTACGTTAGAATTGAAAATTGTGAATACCAAAATATTTTAGCAATATTTACATAGGGTACAACAGAGAATTTTCGAATTTTAATATTTTGAAGTCATATATAGGTAAATAAGCTAACGCTTCGTTTTCGAGATTATTATTATAACAATTTCTTTCGCCTCCGTAGCCGCCACTCAGGCGTTCCAACGGAGATTTAGTTTTCGAGATATTTCACTTTGAACCTTATTGTACTTCTATGGGAAAATATAACCGGCGATCCCAAGAAACCCAACTTTTAGATTAGCTCCCTCTGAACTAATTTCGTCATTTCGGGTCCCCCCCCCCCAAAAAAAAAAAACATTGGGTAAGCGGGTTAGTAACATCGGGCACAAATTGCTTGGATCTCAAAAGTTAGGTACCTAGGCCTAATTACCCAAGGATTCAAAATGTTAGTTCAGATTAAGTAGGCAAGGCCTGGTTTTCTCTTAATCGCAATTATAAAAAAGGAAAAATAATGAATTTAGACCACGCGTTCTATGAGGGTGAGGTAAGGTTAGATTAGGTAATGTTAGGTTAGGTTCTATTAGGTTTCTTAGGGTCGCTGTTTGTTTTACGAAAACAGCTCACTCAATTTAGTATTTTTATCCACATACTTAGAAAGAGTAAGGCATTCTAAAATGTTTTTCATGAATAACATTTTCGTCCGAAATGCTTAGTTTTCGAGATATTTGACTATGAAGTTCCATTGTTTTTCAATGAGGGAAAATAAAATCCGCTATTACGGTTAGCGCGATATCGCTGTACACTGTTTTATATACATATATTTCTCGTAGGATATTAGCAGAACCAGTCTTTATTTGTCTAACCTAAATGAGTAAGAGCCACGTTGTAGCCGAAAAATTATTACGATGCTTCATTCTAAAGTAGGTATGTTACCTTTGATTATGCAAATGCAAATTTTTTTACTTTATTTCTCAACATAAGTGTCTAACTTTGAAATATCAATATCAACTAAATACAAGTGAACAGGAATATTTTTATTAAACGTCCAAAACCAAGAAATTAGAACCAAAACAGTTCAATAAACACTGAAATCAGTGTTCAATAGTGATAAACATAAGTTAATTTTGAACGTGGGAACCTCCATTTTTCATGATTTTTATAAGGCGATTATCAACAGACTGTCAGGTTTGATATTTCAGACGGTGGAATAGAATCTGCAGCTGTTTTTACTGCATTCCACAGGCATTCTTTGCTCGAAAACTGCTGACCATTTTCGTAGACCTTCCTTTTGATCATTGCCCAGAGGTTTTCAATGGGATTTAAATTGGGCTATCCGCTGGCCAGGTCATAATCCTTTTTGATTTAAAACCTCCATCCGCAAGCCACTTAGTAGTGCGCCGTGCTCGGTGTGAGGGAGCGTTATCGTGCTGAAATACCAATTTGGATCTGCGCGCGATAGTCTGCTCATCAAGCCATGGAATCAAGTTAGTTCAAGGAAGTGGCAGTACCTTTCTGCATTCAGTTTAACTCCTTCTGCCACTTCAAAGGGACCAGTAAGGGTGTCACCTGGTGGCAGGAGATCTCGACGCAAAACCATCTCGACGAGTAGGCGACTTCTCCAAAAACAGGATTCGTCGACTTCTCCTGATACTGTCGTAGACTTCTCTCGTCACAATACTTAAACTGGGCTATTATGTATTCATCAAAATGAAGTGTAAATACCGGCGCTTACGCGATAAATTCGCAATTTACGATGATTCTTCTAGAAAAAAAATACTCATAGGCTGATCAGCCAAAGATTCGTCGATGTGACGTCATTGATGTCACTTTTTGATGCCTGTTTCTCAGGAGTCCTCCTGCTACGCCCTTTACTGCCTGAGGTAAACACAAATAGATTTTTTCAGGAAGTGATATGCCTGCCATGTCTACCCGTCGCAACCGACTAATCAACATCAGGACTCTCATTAGGAACATTTCTCATTTCTATCAGCTTGAACTTTAGGTTTGTTTCATTTCCTTGATAACATTTTATACCATTCTGATACGTACTTTTTTCATGTATTTTCAATAAATTGGAATCCCTTTTTACGTTCTCTATTATATCCTTGTTTGTGTTCTTCTTAATGTTAAAACGAAAAGGAAAATAACGTAAAATAACCACTTACACCTAATATTATATGCATTCATACCTAATATTGCTGTATATTGGAGATATCGACGAAAAACTCGACTTCCGTCGAGATCTCGTATGTCAATCGTCGAGTTGGACTTTCGTCAAAATCTCCTGTCCCCTGTCACCTACTATCCCGGCCCAAAACATCACACCTCCACCGCCTTGTTGACTCTGAGTCTGTTGAAGTCGGTAATGGAGGACCCATTCAGACGCCCTTCCATCTGGACCATCAAGAGTGGCTCTGCATTCGTCAGTAAATATGACATTGGAGAAATCAGTTTTCATGTTCTCTTCAGCCCATTTGACCCTAGGTAGGTACTTCCTTGGCATGTTTTTGTTAGAAGTGGTCGTTTAACTGCCTTTACACCTCCCCTAGCTTTTGCAGAACCTCACATCTTGTCTTTCTGCATAGTATTGGGGCTCCAGAGTCTTCAAATATCGCCTTTCTTGTAGAAAGTTAGTTTCTAGCCATAGAAACCTTCAAATGTCTCATATCCCGAGCAATCAATTTCCTCGTAGAGGCTCTATCCGGAGTTTTCCGGTTGACCTTACCTTCAATTGCATAAGCCATAATTGTTCGGTGATCACGCTGTAATTCCTTGGAAACTTCGAGTGTTGTCTTACCAGAAGCCAATATTGAGGTCACTTCGATCTTTTCTGTACTGGTTAGACCGCTTTTTTTTTGCCCATGTTGACTAGAGAGTGATGTTGCAAAATCTGGCGTAACAGTAGAAAACCGTGCGATAAGCAAATGCTGCCAAAACGTGGGAAGTGGTTCCGTTTTATCTTTCTCTAATTGTTTTTATTTGTTACAACATACCTGTGCACTAACTTACTATTAACATTTTAAACGATTGACGCTTATCTTGAAAAATAAGTAAAGAAAAAAAATTTATTTACATAATCAATGGTAACATTGTGCAGATAGCGCGACACGGTCGCAATGGCGGATCTCACAGCAAACCATAGAAACTTCGAAGTCCAATATCTCAAGAACTAAGCATTTCCGACGAAAACATAATTCTTGAAAAGTCTGAGAATGCCTTTCTCTACCTAAATACGTCAACAAATAGCTAAACATTACGTATAAGGTCACCAATACCGGTAAAATAGTGTATCTCGTAAGATGAATACCTCAACATTGCTCAATTAATTGACGACTGAAGCGTGTTCTAATAATACAACTGTCTGCAGTCTCGCGTGTTCCAATAACAAGTGACGCGCTGCGAAACAGTCGTGTATAAGCAGAACTACAGATTTTCCGACGAAAACGTTATTCAGAAAAAACGTCTTGGAATGCATTATTCTACGTAGATATTTCAACAAAATAAGCTCGACATTGCACAATCATATACTTACAGTTGTACAATTAGTTATAGACTTTGTAGGGCGTGTTCCAATTATGCGTACATGCAACGCGCTCGTGTTATTGGCAAACAAATCTACAAGGCATCATACCGTAGCCACCATAATGACGGATCTCAATCATCTCATACAAAAACTATGAGCTCTTTAAAGTCAAATATCTCGAAAACTAAACATTGGTAACGAAAACGTTACTCATGAAAAACGTCTTAAAATATGGGAATTACCCAATTGCCGAACTAACTATTTCCGATCAAACAGTTCTTATTTGATGGGATTATTATTTTCACCTATCAAATATAACTGTTTGTTCGGAAATAGAGTTAGCCTAGTGCGGCCATTTGGTAAATTTCCATACCTTATTCTACCTAAATATGTCAACAAGAATACTGAATTTGAGTGCGGCTTACAGTAATTCTAAAATAAGTCCTTTTTTTTCCCAAAGAAAAATAATAGGAACTTCAAAGTCAAATAGCTATTTCGAAAACGAAGTGCCAGACCCAAAAATATTATCGATGCAAAATTTCTTAAAATGTACTTATTTACCTAGCCTATATATGACCTTAAAATACCAATTTTCGTTCTTGTAGCCTTTATAAAAATTTACCAATGCATTTAAAAAAATTCTAAAAATTATTGACAGAACGTTAAGTACCTAATCAATTCGTTCTTTAAGAAAGAGCAATGCCAGTTATTTATTATAGGTTAAGTAACTGAAGCCAATAAATTTCATTTTTTGATCTGCCCAATACTTATTTTTCAGAAACTTCAATTAGTGCTACCCGGTATAACCGACTGTAATTTGGGGAACAGTTGGCGCAACACTAGCTACAATACAAAATTCACAGTAATTCCCATAAAATATTCTTGGTACCTATTAGTTTACCTTGAGCGCATGTTTTTCATTTTTTTCTTCCTTTCTTATACCTAGTTAATTATCGATGTAGAATCCGAATCTGAAGACAATTTTTGGTGGTCGAACCTAGTTTTCCAGTTACGACCCCCCAATGGGGATGGGAGGTATATTTCCGTCATTTATTTTCCGATCGTTATGAAATTCGCACAGTATGTGTAAAATTGAGTTTTATTCCCATTTTATTTATGGCAATTTCTTTTTATTTTCGCAATATTTTTTAATTATAGCATGGTTTGGGTTAGGTTAGGTAACCTAACTTCCAAACAAATGTCGTTGGGTAGTTAGAGTTTTTTATTTTTAATGTCGGGTAAGTCGGGTTAGAAATGTCGGATGCAAATTGCTTACATCAATAAAGTCGGGTAATTCCCTATAGGCCTACGTTCTTTCAAACTGTTGGGTCAGGTTTGGAGGCAAGGTCTGGTTTTCTCTAAGTAGCAATTGAAAAAATGTCGACGACATTAGCTCCCTATGGGAAAAAAACTAAACTAGGTAGTTCATCGGTTAAGTTCGGTTAGGTTAAAAAAAAAAACTTTTAAAAGGTGTTCCATAACACTCTGTCATCGCCGGGCATTTTCTCCCATAGGAAAACAATGGGAACTTCAAAGTCATATAGGTATCGCAAAAAGTAGGTCCGTCCGACAAAAACGGATTTCAGATTCGTGATCTGCATCCAAAAATCAGTTGATTAATATCAACTTTTTTTATTGTGCGTAAAATAAAATTTTATCATATTCTTACCTTAATTTGATGCCATAGGTATGCATTAGGACGCAAAGAATATACGGATGAATGGATACTCTCAGCTGTATTTCACTCGAAACCATTTTAAATTATACCTACTTCGCGCAGACATTTAATATTAAGGTTCACAGTAAGACTGTAATACATTAGAAAACACTCATACTGTTTCAATTTCTAATATGCTATTTCAGTTTGCAAATTTAAGTTCCAAACATCAGATATCGGAACTTGACTTCAAAAAGTTTTCATTTGGGGCAAATATACAAGCCATAATAGTACGAAAAAGCGTTACTTACCCAACCATTTAGAAGTAAGTTACAATCTGGTTGATTTATTTATAATAATACGTCGAAGCATGTGCTAATCAACATCGGCACTGACCACAAGCACAAACATACATAGTGCCTCTCCTAAGATAATTTATTCCAAAATAAGTAAACGCTACATTGAAGCGTGTAGGCAGAGTAAGGTGTTTTAGAACACTTTTTAGACATCACTGAAGTATTGCAACAACACCAGTGGTATTGTAGCTGTATTTTCTTCTCGTTTCACTAAAACATCAATAATCACAGACATAAACTTTCCTACATTGAGCAAATTTCCAAACTCACTGGTAACCTCTTTGCAACACAGCCAAGTAATGACTAAGTTTGAAGCAGTGAACATCCTCTTTACCCATTAAAAAATTACTGCTTGTCCTCTAGAGCAAAATTTTGCTCCACGAAGTTATTAATATTTCTCTTGTTAATTGAAAAAAATTTCCGCAATTAAAAGGTTTTAGATCGCGAGGAAAATTCAAAGGCGTGATCACCGACGCATTGCAGTACACGTGCTACTAGCGGCGAAGCTAAACACCCTCACTCAACCAGCGCTGATAGCGCACTGAAGCACGAGAGGCCTATATAGACCTTGTGAAGGCTCCAGCGGATCCGCACGCCTAAAGGGTGAATATTATTACATTCATGTACACATTTGCCGCGAAAGAGAACTTTTCACTAGAAAGAAAACATGATTTATTTCTACGAGAGTAAGCTATTCAGGAATAAATTAGAGCACGAACTTCATTACAGTTAGCTTCTGTAAGGAGATACAAGGTTCAGTACTGTATATCATACAAAGCGGAGCTCTTAAGCCGTAGATGGAAATATTAAACTCCGGTTTTAGAACAGCCCAATGTCGAGGAGGAGAGTTCTACAGTAGTCCGAGTTTCTTTTCACTCGTAAAACATTATCTTTAGCAAACAACTCCTTGAAAATTGCAAAGTGGTACTGCAGAATACACCCCAATTAAGATTATCATACCATTCTGCAAACCACTCAACATGTAAGTCACTCTTGCCAGAAGTCCTGATAGATGGCTCTATACACTACCGACCATCGTTTCGTGATTTTTCCCGATTCAGAAAGTTTCAGTTTCAGGAACTGTATTTTGAGATTCTCCGTTGGAGGAACTCGCTGTATAGCTAGAAAGTACCTAGAAGCAACACAAAATGACTCGTGCATATTAAAAAAGTTTAGGGGACCGATCTTTTTTTCGGAGAGGGGTCATTTTTCATTATTGGTAGTAGAACTCCAAAGTATGGTAATCATATATAAAACCATCCAAATAAGAAAAAAGGTCTAATTCAAGTTTTCTGTATCTCGCATAGAAAATTAATTACAGACCGAAAACAGAAGTTTTAGGGGTCTACGGTAAATGCATTTCCTCATTCAATTTCCTTATTACGAACTCCAAATAAGTGCTATTCTATAGCTAAGACCCTACTTTACAATAATAGAGAGAGCCTCTATAAGATTTCGGTAAATTATGATTTTGGTGAATTTTTGATTTTCGAAAATGTGATGTTTTTCGAGAAATTCATAGCATTTTGGTAAATTTTCGTTGTTTGAACTAGGTACAAAAGATACATGAATAATTAAATATAGCCATCGTATGTTTGCAAAATCGTTTAACTAAGAAAAAGGGTCTTCTGCAAATTTTCTGCATCTCGTATAGAAAACAATCCACAAAATAGAACAAAAAACGGAATAGAAAAAAGAGTTTTTAGGGGGTGTACGGCAAATGCCTCTCCTCCATCAGTTTTCGTAGTACGAACTCTAAATAAGTTTCATTCTATAGTTTAACCCTGCTTTACAATAATATAGAAATACTTTATAAGATTTCGACATAATATAATTTTGGTGATTTTTTTTTAATTTTAACGGATTTTAAAATCTACAAATTTTGCTGCCATCATATAGTGGTCATATTGAAAAATTCACAAAAAATTATATTCTACCAAAATCTTCTAAAGTCTCTCTATATGACTGTAAAGCAGGGTCTAAGCTATAGAATAAAACTTATTTGGAGTTCGTACTACGAAAACTGACGGAGGAGAGGTATTTACCGTAGACCGCCTAAAAACTTAGCTTTCTGTCTGTAACTTCTTTTGTATGCGAAATGCAAAAAAAAAATTGCAGGAGAGCTTTTTTCTCGGTAGACAATTTTAAATACGATGACCAAGTTTTAGAATTCTATGACCAACTACAAAAAATTACCCCCAGGAGCTGGGGGAGGATGTTCAAAAGAGTCGTAAAGTTACGTTTATATTTCAAGCGCAAGTCACTAGGTTAACGTTTCTCTGCGTTTAACCTAACGATTCATGTTCAAACCAAAGTTAAGGGAACTTAGCAGTAGAAGCAGTTCCTGAAACGCGCACGGTAGCCAGCCAATCAGCGACGGGGGATCAGCTGTTACTTGAAATGGCGGGAAGTGTTACGCTGCGTATACATATCGTAATTTTTTAATTATATCGGTTGTGCACGTTACTAAGTAAGATTTTATATATTATTATTATCTCTTATACCAATATTAACGTGAATAACATTCAAAGTACCTCCCATTTACAGAGTGTCTCTGTAGACTCAATTTAGTTAACCCAAATAAAGTTTTCTGTCGTCAACCCAAAAGAAAACTAGCAACCTTTACGAAGAACTGCCGCAAAAAACGAATCGGAAAACCGAGGAATTTGAGGAATAACATTGTAAAAAACACCATTTTGCTCCATAACTGGTATTATTCGAGATTGAAAGTTATGTGAAATACTATTACCAATGTTATAACTCATAATATTAGATATGCGATTACATATAAAGCATTTACAACTGCTCCGATCAGCCTAAACTTTATGCCTCGATTTACGTTTAAATCCAGATAAGTTCCCCTTCGAAATGCTTTGAAAATACGGACGTAGCTCCGAAGGTTCACAAAAGCAGCGCAAGAGGAACAGCTGTGCGTTACGTTCCCTTAGCGAAGTTTTGAACATCCTGGCCCTGAATCGACCGATCGATCATCTTTTCAGCCTCCTGCAAGACCAGCGGCTCAGGAGATCTAAAAACACGTTAACGAACATTTCACGTTCTTGAAACAAAAATTTCTGCCATCGTATTTACAGCTCAACGTGCTTGAACAACGTGCTCGAAACGTTCGCGCGTTTTGAATCTCGTGTGCGGCGGGCATTAGATGCATACAGTATGCAAAATACAGGCCATATGGCACGTTCGATTGGATAACGATATTCGACCTTCATGACTCGACTTGTCTGAACTTCAAACAGGTGCACTGGCTATGAACAGTTGATTCGAAATTCAGCTGATGGCCCTGATCGATTACCTGTAAGACTTCCAAAAGCTCAGTCATACTCAGCAAAATGTAATTTTCAATCTTCTAAACCTTATTGGCTCAGTTCTAGCACTTGCAACACAATTCAAGGCGACGAAGCAAAGTGCCGGCCTGCTTTTCGAGACGTGGCAAGCCTGGAGGACTTGGCTTAGTTCAACTTTGATGACCCAATCGAACGAGACATAGTCTCTTTCTGAAGCCCAACGCCCAATTACTGTTGTCAATTATCATGACTGAAATAAGTATAAGGTTAACCCAAGCACAGGTAACGTCGTAAGCTCCACTCACTTCCTCTAGCTGTGATATCAAGAGGATTGACAGCGAACTGAATGTATCTGATCATTCCTTCGTTCCGAAGGCGCTGAGAACTGCATTTTGTGGGAAACATATATGGGAAATTATTATGTCACGGTAAAAATTATTTACTTTTCGGGTAATAATATGATGCACACGAAATAATGTGCTACAGAATGGCATTTAATAGGCGAGACAAGCAAAACTACTAGAACAGTATATCTACGTCTCATCATGGATGAGGAAAACTGTATTGCTTAACCAGACGTCTTCCAGAACAACTGAACACAAGAAAAGTTACCCTACTTTAAAAGAAGATGTCGTAAATCGACTAAATCAATTAATAACACAACGTAATACTCAAAAAAGTATAAGAGAACTGTTGCCATTTTTATATGCACAATGACATGGAAAATCCATTTCTGGTCATCTTTTTGTTGAATTAGACATGTTATTTTTTTGCATAATTGTCAGTCTAGAGAATTGTAGCAAAAAGGAAAACTTGTTGGGGAACATTGGTTCAGAGGACTATACATAAATATGTACAAGTTGTGAATGATCAGCTGTGTCAATATCATATTCTGAAGAGGTAAAACACCAGGTGTTTCGGAGCTATTGCTCTCCGCTATATTATAACTCGATATGGTGGCACTTAAACAGAAGTCTGTTGGACACCTACCTACGTGTAGCCTATAATACCATATTTCGATCGGCCACTGAGGAATATGAAGTGGTCAACCAGTGCAGGTATGATATTTGCTGAAAAGTATACCGACTGCTTCACAGTCAGGGTAAGGAAATGTCCACTCAGTCTCCTGATCAGGATAGAAAAATCTGATGACTACCTACGCAAATGGACCTGGGTGCAAACTGTCTAACATGTACCGCCGATGGCAGAGCATATTGTTACTAGACAAGGACCAAAGCTTGGGCCGCAATGCAATGTAGGATGTAATGCTAGTTTTAACCTAATATAACTCTAGCGATAAACTGTGCCTTGGGCGTGGGTGCCATATCTCAATGCTTACGTAGAAAAGTGTATTTAAATCATTATTATTACGAATTCCGCTGGCGCTAGCAGCCGAGACAACTCAACTAATCTGACTGCGTACTCATGGCCGGCACTTCAGCATGATGTCTGTGAACATCGTGTTCTAGTTCGTAAACCATCAATCGTTGTGGATTTAAACTGCTCATAATTAGGAGCAATAGTTAAAAATTTAACATTGGTACTGGCTTGTGTAAGAAGTGCTGTAGCGGCTGAGATTTTTAAAAATTTTTAGATGTACAGTTAAATTTTGCGTGAGCTGAAGCTGATTCCGGGGCAGCTTAAACGGATTAGTTGAATTGCTTCTAGACTGCTAGCGCCGACCAAAGTTGTTAAGTGGGCACCAGGCTTTAGAGAGTTTTGACAGTATTGTCAGTGGCAGATTCTCAGCAATAAGAACCATATTTCACAATGCGGTAAGTTAATTTTTGATTAGAAATTATAACGCGAGGTATTTCGGGCTCATAATTAAAGGAGAACTTCAGAAACAAATTCGAGCTTTTCATGCTTGATCTTGCAAGAGTTGGGGTTTCAAAGCGAAAGATAGTCCGCATAAACCCTGCATCAGATCGCCACAAGGCTAGCCTCTTTCATGTGCAGCAAAAAAAAAAAAAACACCAACAAATCACCACGAGCCGTTCGTCACCAAAAAGTTTTCACACAATAATTATTCCTACAGACTATTACTTTTTGAAAGGAACACAAACAACTATGGTTAGTTAAACATCATTTTTTTCTAGGACTAGCACTAGTTGAAAAGGGGCTGTTCGATTCTTTTACTCAGCAGTAACCTACTGTTAAAAAAAGGTGATCGCGATCTCATGTGGTCAGAAGCAACAAGGAGACCCTGACCGTTGATTCAACTCACCGGTCCCTGCAGAACCCAGTGAGTTCGCTGTGCAGACGAGCGGGCACTTGAGAGATTTCCCCGAGGTCGCCTTCACAAGGCTTCGCTCGCCTCCCACCGCTGAACAAATGCATTTATCTTGTATAATTGAATGCTTACTTTAGCCGTGACTTTCCTGGTGTTATCACGGAAGCGGGTTTATTCGAGTGCAGCGTTACTTACTCCTGAGACTTTAAACAGTACAGTATGTCGGTACTTATGTATTTGATTATTTGTTTGCATTTATTTGACACATTGTACTTGTTATCGGTTATGACAGCTTCTTTTTGTGCAAATTGCTGAAGGCGGTTAGAAACTTGCAAGACCTTGGACCTGGCAACAGGAAATGCTGTCTGTTTCCACAAACTGAGACAACATCCTGCTGTTGCCAATAAAAAGATTGTGGTCTTGTTAGTATTAAGTATTATTCTAATTATAGTATTAAAATTGGATACCTCAGCGACATGAGCCCTAAATATCTTGGACACAGCATCCATATGAGAAATAAATCATCTTGGTTTCGTTTTTTTATGTTTAGCGGAAGAGGATTAAATCCCTCCCCATCTCAAGTGCAAACTGTTGACAATGAACGCCAGCCTCCAGATCAATTGCAACGAATTTAGCGCTCAGAACCAAGCTCCCTGAAAAGCTAAAACTGATCGGATTAATTTACTCCCATCGCTGAGGGCCCATCCAACACCCCCTTTCGACAAGTGCGCGGCATGCATATTCGCTCACAGGGCGGGTCGTCCGCGCCACCTTCTCGGTGCAACTTTAATGCGATATTGCAGCAGCGCAGTACTTTAATGCGCGCCATTGGTGCCGCTGCCGTCACCGCTTTGTTGTTCTTATTTACGCCGCTTGATTTTTGTTATTGATACGCTGCTGATGGCACTGTTATCAGTGAATTGTTGCTGCGACTGTTTCGCTGTTTTAAAATATGGAGCAATGGTGTTCTTACAATACTGATGCTACTGTTGTCATCCTTTGTTATTGCATTATTGTTCTTATTCTTCTTATGGCAAACCCTTCACCATTGAAACGCCTTACTGGGCATGAGTTTCACTGAAACTTGTATATAATAATAATGATATTTTTTATAGCTGATATTTTTTAGCACCATTACAGCAGATGCGGAGCTGATCGATATAACTCTCGTCATCCCTATTGCTTCTAAGTTGTTCATATTAATACAACTGCTTTTTAAGTTTGTTGTTGTCACCGATACGATGAGCATGTCGCTCTCGTCAGTGCAATCGCTGTTATTAAATTGGTCTTGTTATCACCTGCTGCTATTGTTGCATAATAACGGAGATATATATATATATATTCTGGTTCTAGATGGCGTATATATTGAAGAATTAGATCAGAAGCAAATAATATAGTTGAAATTTTATTACCCACGACGCGTTTCGCTGTAACCTCAGCTCATCAGGTGGGAGGATCGAAGATGGTGAATAATTCGTTGAAATCTTGAAAATTTAGCGGTTATCACATAAAGATGGTATATATGATACCGGTTTGAGGAAATCTATAAATGACTTTTTATCTAATACAACATTTGTATTAGAGAAAAAGTCAGGCCTAACGAGCTCAACTTTGCTACACGATTCGCTGACGTCATTAGGGATCCAAAACGTTTCTTTAAAGCCCTGCTCCTGACCACGATGCCTCGTTCTTTTATCCTGAAATATGCTGACTACGTTGATGCTTTCATTTTATCCTAAAATTAGCTTAACCCTTAAACGCCAGAAGTAGACGCTTGGCTACATTAAATTCCGAGCTCAATTGTGTTAGTTTACCAGTTGTTTCGAATTCTTATCGTTAAATCGTAGGCTGTGGTGATAGCTCAAGAGTTAGGCACTATAGGCAACAAAAAATAATCCTTAAAAAGACTTACACTTATACAAGAAACTTCAATAGGAAATGCCATGAATGCAGCCGGCGTGAGGGAGTCAAATATAACAAATAAAATGTCCTGTGCTACTAGAAGAAACAGCGCCTAGACGCGTCCAACGCGGAAAAACGTTTCCAGAAAAATAAATGAAATGAGAAGACTTGCGTCGGCTATTCACTGGAAGAGCTTCATCAAGCATATATTATCTTCACACCCGACGAAGGAAAACTTCAGACAAATAGGGTTGTAATTCCCAAAGGGGTTACGAGAGAAGAAAGCGCAAAGCTAATTGAAGTTGAAAGAAAAGAGACCAAGTTTGCCGCTGTAGCCTGTTTTTCTTGGTCGACGCCTAGGAAAAGTTTTTCGTCGAGTTGGGGAAGCAAGAAAGCAAAACAAGGATGGCGTTCGGAAGTAAATGGCACCCAACACACGGAACACGGGGCACCAAAAGTGGCGCTCCGGACGAAGACTTATCCGGAAAACAAAGGCGCTTTTTCGCCTTCAAGGAGTGCGGTCATCGTCCGTCTTAGTCAAGTCGAGGTAAATGATGTCTACTCAAATAAACTGGCAGATGAAAGGCCGGAGAGACGCTCAAGTTTTTACATAAAAAAAAGAGTGTTGTAGCATGCGAAGCGTGAGCGAGGCGATGACTGAAGGCAGTGCATATGTTTCTTGTTGTGGATTGCATGATTCAGTGCACGGAAAGCTTTTCTCATTTCAGTTAACAATAATTATGAATGATCTATTTGCCTTTTAATTATCAACAAGATTTGTTTTACAACGTCAGATCATTGCTCCCAGGTCGATTTCGATTCTAGAAATAATAATGGTTTGCCATACGCTACGAAGACGGTGCAAGATATTTTGAATTTCATATAGTACATATGTCTGTGCTGCAGTCTCCGAACGTACTTTACGTCAGAGTTGTAGAAAGTTATTCCATATCGGGATACAGAGCAAAATTTCAAATACTATGAGCTCATTTGATTGGGTCACCAAAGTCGATTTAAATCAAACAAACCCGACTTAACTTGTCTGGAGCTGCGGAGAGGAACTTTGGTTTGGTCACCTTGATTCATACTTCAGGTGTTAGAAACAATCCAATTATATTGAGCCGAGTACAGACGCCATTGTAGAGAGTAAGACTGAGTTTTTGGAACTCTCAGACGTAATCGATGAATGATCAACGTCTCAAACTCGAGCCAATGGATCGAAGCCAGGGCCCCTGCCTGAAGTTTTGGACAAGCCAAGCATTGGAGGCTTAAAGTTGCTGCACAATCAAATGCGTCCTACATTATGTCTATCCTGCAGAATCCGTACGAGAATTAAGTCACAGCTTAACTAAGTTCTAATCGTCACTGGAATTCGTTTCAAATTTTACATTTATCCTAAAGTCTCTGAGCCATTATTCACAACTTTAAAGAATTCAAATCAACACATGGAACTCAAATTCACGAGTAGAATCCAGTGTCAGATTCCAATTTACACATCCATCCTGCCGCACTCGTGTTGCCAGTCACAGCTTAAAGGAGTTTAAATCCTGCCTGGAATACTGTGCTAAAGTTCAAGTTCCAAGTCCATCCTCCATTCACTCTCCGTGTTGCAAGCAAGTCACAAGTGTCTCGCATGTCGGTCGGAACAGATGGCAGCCTTATTGCGATACCGGCGTTGGTTTCTCAGAATTACTCACGTCTTTGCTGTTGCTTAACTCAATTGACCTCTGGAAGCGCCCTGTAGAGGGCCCAGCTCCCCATCTGTCCGAGTTGCCGCATCATATGGCAGCTGCAGCTGCTATGAATGCTGACGCCAGCACAAAGTTTGCTGTGGGAGTTTCAGTAAAAGATTTTACATTGGCTAAAAAGTTTGAAAGGAGTTTTAAATGAACTTTGGTAGACGAAGATGAACCTAGAAAAAGTGTTCTTTTTCAGACAATCACGAAGTTTTGGGCGTGAAAGTACACAAATATAGTCACGTGTAAGAAAATAGAAGTTTTCAGTAGTGTCTCTGTTATTTTGGATAAGAGCAAAATTCCAAGCAAGAAACAAACAAATTACAATAGCAGAGCACCTTGAAGAAGTCTTCAAGCAAATAAAATTTCAGACAGGAGATCGAGTAAGGGCCCTTGCGGGGTTGAAAATTCTCAACAGAAAGTCTATGTAAAACGCTTTCAAGAAATTAAAGAAGTTCGAACAAAATGCGTGGCCTTTGATGGTTGGTTAAGCCAATGCAAAACTCCAGTCAGAGAGCTTCCTCTGAGTTTTGTACAATTGGTAATGAAATAATGGATGAAGTTTCCGCAACATGGGAATTGAAACTAGAAAAATCAATGCAAAAGTTACTGAGAGGTCTAACCGAAGTAATTTCTAACTTACGCGACAGTCTTCGCTTTGATCTGCTGTTATGAACTACATATAACTTTCGACTTCTACGTGTCTCGACTTTTACGCTCTCTGCTTTTACGAACGTAATTTTGCGGACTTATCTCAAATCTTACGAAAAGTGTTCCCTGCTCTCGAATATTACAATTTGTGCAGTAATTCAAGCGTTTCCGATGAGTAATGTCTTATTTAGCATTGGTTATTGTATAACACCAACTTCTGAACTTAAATAATGGGCATGCTATCAATTGCCTTAGTATATATTTCCTTTATACTGTTGTAGAATAACGAAAAAATTTTTCCGACTAACTTAGCATAGTTCATGCTTGAAAGAAATTTTCTTCTTCGTGCATTATTAAGGCCCATTGTTAAAAACTTAGCATTTTTAAGGCCAGATTTAGCATTCTTGCGACCAACATTTCTCTCAACGGAAAATAGTGTCAATATCGTCTCATTAATAATATGTAGGCATTGTACCAGTAACTCTCAACAGATACAAATTTTCTCTTATGTCATTGTTTAGAATTATTATGTTAGCATGTAAGTAAGGCAGCCTCGTCGAGTGCTGTGCTCTAACCTTGTTGGACTCAGCATCCACTTGAGAAGTATGTAATTGGGATTTATTTCTTATTTATTTTCGGAGATTTAGCATTATAAATTTGGTGTTAGCATCTAGCAGGAAAAATAGCATCGAAACAGTTTATTTAGCTGTTTTGGCAATTTTATTATTTCTTAGTAGTTAAAGCAATAATGGCGAAATTTCAAGCCAGTTTACCCCATTTTGTACCAAAAATCGCCATTCACAACTCCTATCATTCACGTCCGTTGGAAGCTTGAACAGAACTTGTCTAATGTAGAGATGGGTGCGATTATGTTAAAGTAATGGAGTGCCAACATACCTTATACAGATATTGTGTTTAAGTAATAAAAGGATTCCTATCCTGATAGTACAATAAAGTTAACACTGCAGAATTTCTTCACCAAAAACGACAGTTGAGATGCAAAGTTTAGGAAACTGTAGGATGCTGTGTATACACTGGCAAGTAAAACTATACCAACATTCCAAAAGCTGTTCGATAAAAATTGCTCATGTGATAAATTATTTACAAAGGCTGAATAAATGTTTTATACCCGCATGTCATAAGCCATCAGCGTTTTCAAAAACCTCAACTTTGTTTCAGTCCAAAATATTCTAACTAATCACATCTCTCTAGAAATGTGATATCGCTTAAATGAAGGAATTAAGTAGCTCAGTTTTTTACCCTACTAGTTTTTTTTTATAAAAAAGCGCCAACACAGACGCTGTGAAGAATTTTGCAGGGAATAGACCCACCTTCTGGAAATAATTTTGGTTTGCCCGTAATTTGATCGAAGTTTTGCAGTAAAACAAACTGTTGCCGACAAGTTCAATAATGCAAAAATTAAAACAAACAAAATGCTTTTATCAGTGTTTTGCCATATGCTCACAAAATATTAAGATGAAAATTTGCGCTGTAAAAATTTTACAAGGTGCTGAAAAATTGCTATCAACGAATAAAAACATTGAATTTATATTACCCTTAAATAGCTCTACAGCTTTAAATGTGCTGCATAAGTCCTTGTGTTATGATAAAAAACTTCATTGAAATGTAAGTTAAAAACGTAGTTTTTCTTGTGAAATATTGCTCTACTATCAATTTCTGCTGCATAAAAAGATTAAGCATATCTTAAAATCGTTTTTTCTCCAAAAATCTAGCAGGAACACCCAGATTTCATTTGGCAACACTATACATATGTGACCTTATCTCGACAACTCGACTTCTACGAACGTATCTCAAGTATTACGATTTCATCTGGTCCCAATCTCTACTAAAAGTTGAAAGTTATATGTAGCTACTCTATTTGTAGCTGGCTAGCAGAAAGCTCTGGTGGAGTGCTAGACCAATTCTCAAGCTTCTAATGCAGACTTTAGCCGAGTATTCTACTGTGACGTTGCGCAGACTTTTTGATTTAAGACTTTATTTTCGCAGATATTCCTAAAATTGTCTATTTAATTAAAAGTGCCGTGAATTAAGTTGCGTTATTCGTTATTACGTTTATTGGGTAAGGGCAGGCGCACGCTTACGCAAAAGTTTCACTACCACACAATTCCACATGCGATTACGATGCAGCGAACAAGGCTTCGGCTTGCATATTGCTATACCACTATAAAGAAAATCTAACGGATGAGTCTTTTTCTTGTGGTTTGCATGCTACGGCAAGGGACAATGGTCAAGCTTTGGGTAGACCTCCTACTTCTGAGTGAGTTTAAAGCTGCGGTGTTAGTGTGATATTCAAACGCCGTAGGTTTTAGTCACAGCACAATGATTGCCAAAGTGAAAAATTGAATGACAGCACAATTTATGCGTTAGTGTTCACTAACCATAGGGCGATTTTCATTCTTGAAGGTATTCTTTGCAGTAGCGTGGGAATTAAGGAAAATCACACCGTCGGCTGCAACACATTTAGAAACGCTGCACTTGAGCATCGTCTTTGAAAATTACCGAACAAGCGACCCTTGAGTGACATGTTATTGTAGGTCACACTTACATAACTTGAAACAAAACATTAGTTTTTTAGTGTGTTTTTACTATTAGCTGAAGTATTACCTCGTATATTCTATAATTGACCAATTAATTTTAGAAACACCTGTAAATACGTGCCTCAGACATGTCAGATGAAGGAATATAGCTCGATATCGACTGCAGTATCGTCAAGTTCTGCAGTACCTCTAAGATGTTTGTTTCAAAACTTTTCTGGGCCGATGCTCCCTTAGTTTCCTGGTGGGCTCCCAGCGCCCTCCGCAGCCCCCGCTCTCCTCAATCTCCTGTCCCCTCACCCTCCTCTTCCTTTACCCTCCTCACCCCCACCCTC
Organism: Parhyale hawaiensis; assembly: GCA_001587735.2. NCBI lineage: Eukaryota > Metazoa > Arthropoda > Malacostraca > Amphipoda > Hyalidae > Parhyale > Parhyale hawaiensis. The sequence goes on from LQNS02278125.1 coordinate 29,844,055, forward strand.
CTCTGCCCTCACCCTCCTCTCCCCTCACTTTCCTCTCTACTCGCCCTCCTCTCCCCTCAGCCTCCTGTCCTCCGACCCTCCTCACCCCGGACCCTCCTCTCCCTTCACTTCCCTCTCCCCTTTATACACACGCTAATTTCTACCCGCTGGATAGTGAGACTAGCGAAAAGCAACACGAGACTCCTCAAGGAAACTCACATCTTAAAACATAAAACTAAAACTGCAGAACCTCAGCGACGTTACTCTGACAATCAGGCACTGAAAACCTCTCAACAGACATCGACTCCGAGGTGCAGACACACCCACCACACTCTCGTCTCTACATCCTTATTTTTGATCCGTCAAAATGGACGGCGATTACATTACAGGTTTTTTTTTAGAAATAAACCCACCCACAGATCTTTCTCGCGCCTGTAGATAGACACTAACAACTACTGTAGAATCATTAATTAAGTTAGAAATAAATATAATTTACTGATAATTAAGGCTATCTTAAACGTAGTAGTTAATGGTTCAAAGAGGCAAAAGAACAAGCTTATTGGGTGTCACAAAAGTCCTGTTACACTTCCAATTTACATATTTGTGATCAACTTTGAACGGTAAAAACAATTCTGCTAGACACTTCTCAAGCAAGTATCACGAGCAGTAAATAGTGCTAGAGTATATCCGTGACACAATGGTAGCGAAAAGGAATGAAAATCTGCTCTCTGCTCTCCTCCTCGCGTGGCAGGACAAGTTGGACATCGCCAAGCGGCAATCAGTCGGATGACCGCTCACAAAGTCGCAGATAATCTTCAGGGTTCCGGCCCGAGTTGTCAACCAATCGACTATAAGGAACGACTTTAAAAATTATCCCAGGCTAAAAATGCCTACGTTTACGAAAAGAAAAAGCATATCTGCGGCTACAGTATTCAGAGAATTCAAGAGTGAACGAGGAAAGAACTTGAGGCGTGTGCAATAACCGTTGCTGTTTTATGCAACAAAAGAGCGATGTCGTCGTCTTTCTAAGTATTTGAAGAGCCACATGGGAACTTTTTTTGCAAAACCCCCTCATAAAATCATCTTCACGGTGGAACTGGTCGTGAACAAGCAGAGCGATCACGTTGTTAGCATCGGTCAAGACGTGTCAAGAGGTCCACTAAATCTCTACTACCAAGCACCCCGCTTCCGTATGCTTGTCCGTAAATGAGTAAATAAACAAAAATTGCCTCATTGAAAATTTGTGCGGCTTCCAACGACTCCTGCATTTAGTCATTATTGCTGAGGGTGGGTACATCTGTGAATATTATTGCAGAAGTACATAATAAAGTGTACGAAGAAAAATATTTATTTTAGTACAACCAGAGCAACATAGATTCGAGCGCTGACTGTGCAATAAAAAAACGTAATAGGACGTTTGAAAAACCCAACTATTGTGTAGTAGTTGAGAAAACCGTGGAACCCTTGCACAGAAGTGTCCCCACACTGGAGCAACGCGCATGGACACAACAAGTCGAAGAAGCAAGAGAAACAACAGCACAAAGATCACCAGTACAAGTACAACAAAGATAAAGAAGCAAAATGCGTATGAAACTTTAAATTAGACGAACGCCAGGGAGCAGCTCTTACCGACACATGTCCCGCTCGCCCATTACTATCTTAATACGCTTTATTTTATGAGCGGTAGTAAGACAAATAGACCACTAGCGGCAGCTGTCATTTAATTAAGAGCGTAGCGTCCAGCCAGCCGTGTCTTGGAGTTGCGATGAAGCTTTACAAAGAAATATTTGGCAATGCAAACTATGTATGCACAATTTCTGTGAGGCATTGCTACAATATCGCGCGATTCCAGAACTTATTGCAACTTTGGCTCTCTGTAAGTGAACGTTGAACTTGGGCCCGTACAGCTGCGCTAAGATTCTGCTCCAGACGAGTAGCTGGAGACGCGATATGGTTTAAAATTTGTCAATTGTCTCTATAGGGAAAGCCACACATCAATTAATCTATTCAAGTGCTCAGAGAAAACGTTACGATTATATTTTCCTATACTAAGGTAAGATAAGAAGACTCGTGGCTAGATTTAGCATTTAAAAATCAATAGAATGATTCCACTTTGTGTCTGAAAGTAAACAATGACTTTGAGCTTGCGCACATATCGTAAAGGTTCTTCGACAGATGAGATAGAACGCGAAAGTAAAAAAAAGTCAGTCTCTCTTATTCAGGAAAAGTATTTCACAGGTTATTGTATCTAAATTACCTTCATACCGTATCGTACCTTGTGAGTCTTCGCATGAAGTCCAGGTGACGTTTTCCGCGTCACATCACACGTGTGGAATCACGATGCTGATTTTTTTTTTCTACGGGGTCGCAGTTAGCGATCAAGGAGAGAGCCAGCGGCGAATTCTCTCCCCAGTGCCCGTTACCGCTGACTGCTGGTCTATCTGGTATGCTTCTTAAATGAGAATCAGTGAATTTTTTAATTCTATAGTTTTCATATCAGTGGTGTTTTGAATATGCCTTGGCATTTTATTAAACAGTCTTGCTTCCAGTACAGTGAAGTTGTTAAAATATTTTGTCGACACGGCTTTGCCACCGTCTCTGGTTGGAATGCGTACATCACAAGCCCTTGCAGTCCTTGTTGAGTGTTTGGCGGTAATCCGTTCATTCACTGTGATACATTCCAGAATTTTCAATCATAAGAGATTGTGAAACGCTATCTTTGTTGAATACAAATGGACACAGCTAAGTCGTTTGTGGTAGTCGTACTCTTAGATGCCTCGAATTTTGGCAGTGAACGTTTCAATAGCTTCAAGTTTTTCTAGCTTTTGTCTGGTACTCGGCATCCAAAATGGAGAACAGTACTCTGTTCTCGGCAGAATTAACTGCTTCCGTAAAGTAAGCTTCATGTATGCTTCGTGTGACGAGAAAGCTCGTAAAACTCATCCACTACACTTCTTATCCTCAGCATTAACTCTAGCTACATGTTCTTCAGTGGTAGCATCATCTTGCGTTCTCACGCCAAGGTCTCTGAAAATTGTCCTTTTTCTCAATTTCATGCCCATCGCTAGTACTATGATAGAGGAAGTGGGTTCAATGAGTATTGAATTTTTTCTGTATGTAAGCAGCTCAAATTTCTTTTCGTAAAACGCCATATTATTCTTTAGCAACCATTAGCAGACACTATCCAAATCTCGATGGACAGACAGCAGGTCTTCCACTGATTCATCAGCAAATGACGATGGGACTACATAGTTGCATCTATACCCCACGTCATTGATCATGATAAGAAAAGTACAGGCCCCAGCAAGGTGCCTTGTGATCCTCCACTGAGTGCCGGCTGTCTTGAAGATACTCTGTTGGTGGCGATTACACTTTGAGTTTTATTTGTCAGAAATGCTTCAAACTACCGAAGATATTAGCAACGGACATCCATAGTAAAATAATTAACTTCAGGATTCCATGGTCAATCTTATCGAAAGCCTTAATAGTATCCACCCATCTTACATCCACATTCGACATCCACATTCGTCCTTTGGCACACTGACTCTATTATGGAATAATTACGTTCTAACAGTTGTGAAGTAGTGGAAAGTTGAAGTCCAAAACCAAGTTCCTTTAAAAATTGTATAACTCAATTTCTTAAGTAACCGAAAATTTCAATTAAGGCGCAGATATCTAATTACCGTATAAATGCAAGGGGCAGTTTTTACATGGCTGGAATCGACGAGTACTGGAATGGGCGCCAGACAATGTAAGAGCTGAAGGTGGTTGAGTAAACTAATATTAATAAATCTTTGATAATTATTTTTCAGTCAACGTAACAACTTGACACAAAAAAATTAACAAATAAACTGTCCTTGAAGACGCAAGGAACGCATCGATTGGAAAGAAGCACGCATATATGAGCAATGACAAATTGTAAATTGCGTAAATTATTTTAGCCAATTTTAGGGTATTTTGGTGCCCTCAGATTCAATTATCGATTTCCACGGTTGATATCTAGCTACGAATTTGTGTTTCTTGCTAATGAACGCATTTCTTGCATTATCGGTTTTTGTTTGAGGTAGCTCTGTTGATTGGAAAAGATTTTATCGAAGTATAATCTAGTTGCCATCAACCTCATTGGAAGTGCTTCAGGTCTTTGGCTTTTACAGCACTCACTAGCTCCCGAAGCAGTAGTGCGTAAGGACCGTGGTGCTTATTCCAATCCTCAGAAATTCCGGAATCGCATTTTTCTTTTCAGTCGTCCCGGTGACATCGATGAGCTGCGAGGGCAGCGGAGTTTGATTTCTCATATCTGGCGAAGAGCAGAGTTGGCCCCGGGCCCCGTCGAAGCAACTAGTGACGTGCGACGCAACAAATTTGTTGCATGAATATACGTAACATCGGCTATAGCAATCTGCTGTCCCCCACCCACGCAACCCAGATCGCGCGTCTCACATTGGTACCGCTCACATTGCAGGCTATAGGTCTCCCGCAAAAAACGCATTGCATATCTTGTTGTGTCGGTTGGGCCCGGCTCGATGCTAGGCTCGACAGAGTCGAGTTCAGTTAAGCCACAAGGCTTGACTTATGTGGAACTTGAGCAAGGAGTTTGCCTTTTCACTTCGCGTCGTGTTACATGGGTCAGAACTAATCCAGCAGCACCTATTACACCTGTAAACTCCAATTTAAGAAACGAGATTGAGTTTTAAGAGGTTTCAACAATAATCGACTAAGAGTTACGCCTGGAATCCGACTGATCCTGCGTGCACACTCATCCGAAAATCCGGATTTCAGATAACAAACGTTTAATGTATTTGCTCAATCGATAACGTTTTTATGGTCATAATAAAAAGAACTTTAAGAGTAAACAGAACTTTTTATGCGCTCTTTCATGAAAAGCGCTTAGCAAATATGTAATTGTTTAAATAGTTTGAAGTGTGCAATTATCGTTACCTAATACTTCCGCAGGTCCTACTGATATTATAGATAACTTCTTCTGTTATAGAGTTCGTTGGTTTATCTTTTCATCTGCTAGTACGTTAGACTTTAATGAATATTGCATAGATAATTTTTTCCCAACAGAATTGTAGTGATATCAGTGGCAGAAATTCCAACCACAGCTAATTTGTTCACGTATTTGATCATAAAATGACTCTCCCAAACCAAGTCTTTGGGTTCAGGATATTAATACGAAACTACACAGCGATTTGTATCGCTTAACTGTCTCCAACTTCAACACGAGTTCCATTCGGCACAACATATAAGTGAGTACAAGGTAATTATTTGAAAAAAAAGTTGCCGTTGCATTTGGCATGACTGCACTAGACACGTGCTTCCCAGAGTGAGGTGGACATGTGTTTCCATGAAACAAACTAGACACGCGTTTCCCAGAATGCATTTGCCCGTGTAAACTATGGTTCAGTAAGAAAGAAATAAAATTTAATTCTGAGCTGAATTCGAGGTTTTATTACTTCATGCTAATACAGTGAAGTAACCTATAGTCTGACTATTTTATCAAGGCAGTTCTATCGTAGTCAAATTCCTGTATAGCGGTGCCGATTCTATGGGTATTCTGAGATTTTGTTCGGCCCATATTTAGCCCCGCCCACTACCTGTATATAGAGAAACCAAAGAAATACCCATAGAATTGGCACCGCTTTAGAGAACTTTGACTACGGCCGAACTGCCTTGATAAAATGGTCAAACTATAGTCTACAATTCATGAACGCATTGCATTAGAATAATTTATATTAGAAGAGGTCTGTTTAAGAAGCCTGATATTTACTGATGAAAGCTGATCATTAATAATTCATAAGTCATACTGAAGGTACACAGTCCCGGAGATCTTACTAATGCTCGTTTGTAGTGGGAACGGGAGAGTTTGTAATATAGGCTATTGGACAAATAAATGCAATTAGCTATAGTTTTCTATCCCGTCAATACCTGGTACTATCCCGACAGTGGCTCATCAGTCCCCCATGAGTTTAAATAGAAATAGATACCAAGAATCAAGTCAGGGACTCGAACTGGGGATCTTAAGCTTCCTTCATCTGGGTGCTGTGGTAGTTAAACTTGAACCCATATCTAGAGAATTGTCGTTCTTGACAATTTTTATACCTCACCGTCCTAAAAAAATACTTCATCGTATAAAGTTCTCATACCTCTTTTCGCCAAATCATGAAAATTGTTACTCAAGTTGACATGCAAGTGAGATATTTTCATATCCACTATGTCAGACTCTCAGGAGGTCCGATCAATCCCTCCTCCACACCATAACCATTGATCTCAAGTCCCAAGACATCTCGCTACCTCCCGGTCCTGTCCGGCTGTCCAAGGCCGATTCCACGACGTTGCTCCGCTTATTGACCAAATTGTGGAATCACGTAGCGGCAGAACGGCATTATAACTTCCCGAAGACAGAGACGTTATTGGAAACCTGCGGGAATAGCTAAGTGATTTCAATCCTCTGCATCAACTATGCCTAAGCCCTAATTACCAGTCCTATTATTATTCGTTCACAGTTTTCATCCTATACTGTATACATATATTTATTACCGTGAGACAAATTGGATTTAGTTTTTAGTTTCATCAACAAAAATGGGTATATTCAGTGTATTCGGTAAACATGTTGATACTTTTGAACATTCGAAGCAAAGGCGGCGAATTCCACTAGTTTACTATCAGATGTCTAGAAACTTCCGGAAATAACCTATATCGAATATTTTATCGGATTAGAGGCGGTTCGTAGCTAGTAAAGTACGTGAGTACAGGGCACATTTCATACCAAGATGTCTGTAATTCTTGCATGAACTAAAAGAATGCTAGTAACCATAAACTTGTTCATGGAAAAATTATTACTACGATCCTGGTACATGGAACTGTTCAACACCTCTATAGTTTAGTAGCCGCGAGCTGTAACTAGTGGCGTATAAATTCTTGCAATCAATCGTACGGTTGTAGTCTTACCCGAAAGCAGGTCGCATTAGTACGTTAAGGACTTAACCTTCACATGCACGCGCAGATGAATGAGTTCGAAAATTTCATCAAGTGAGCTCCTGAAGCCAAGCGTTATTTTTTAACTGATCATTTTATTTGTATCTGCAGTGATATTATAGCAAAAAAGTAATGGAATTAAGCAGGGGCACAGAAAGAAGTATACGAGACATTACAAGGAAATAAAAATTTATTTAAGACACTTCGGTTAACTAGTCTTTCTGGCATTAGAAATTTCTCTCTGTACCAACTAACGGTTCATTTTTCTTTTTTACGGGTCAGATGATATCTTCGCAAACAAGAAAAGAAAACATAGTTCTCTTCCTTACACAGAACACAGAACTTGTGAAGAAAGCAAGCACCCACGATACAGCTTTGTATGACCACAAGCTTGTTGACATTACAACCCAGTTCAGTCGCTTTGAAGTGATCGCCTCGAAGAATAATCGACAAAATGAGGTCATTGGCTTGCTTGATCTAAACTTTTTATTAAGAGCTTAAAATAAAGTGGCACAGTTAGCAAACTATGAGCCGGGACGCCCTTTCAAATGGCTTTGTTCCAAGTGAATAGGGTTAGTTTTAAATTGCGCTACGTATTTCCGTCAGCGGAATAGGAATTGTCATAAGAACCACCACAATGGACTCAGCATAGGATTGGTTAAGAAAAGTGAATAAGTGATCAAACGTGAGAAATCAATTCAACTATTGCAGTGACAAGGTCGGTGTAAAAAAACTGAAAATAATCTTAGACTTGAGCAATCTCACGATGAAGAGCAGGATATCGAACCAGCCATCCTGAGGATAAACGAATACAGCAAGTACTTCAACGCTTCTGCCTTCGTAGCAGTGCAGTCTGGTGTCCCTCAGGGTAGCGTACTTGGCCCGCTGCTGTTCGTTCTGTATACTAGTGACATGCTCTCCAAGCTAGAGAACACGATGATCAACTATGCCGACGATTCCACCTTGATGGCAGTGATACCTGCCCCCAGCACGCGTAATGATGTCGCCGAGTCTCTGAATAGGGATCTGTCGCACATTAGTGCATGGTGCTCGGCCTGCAGTATGAAGCCAAATGCCAGTAAGGCCAAGTCTATGACTGTCAGTCGGACTCGGACACCTTTACCGCAGCATCCACATCTGAAGATAGATGACACTTTGCTTCAGGAGTCTAGCTCCTTGGAGATTCTCGGTGCTGTCTCTGATAAGAAGCTTACCTTTGAACAGCATATTAGGCGAATGGTGTCACGTGATTCCAGTAAGATTGGGATTCTGCGCAAGGTAAATTCTGTGTTTGGTGACAAAGAGGTTAACTGCAGATGCTTTTTTGCTGCCTGTGTTGGAGTATTGCTCAACGGTCTGAGCTTCAGCTGCTGACAGTCACTTGCGTCTGCTGGACCGACTTGTTAGTTCAGCCAGCGGGCTCTGTGCCGAAAATGATCTGGTGAACCTGTCTCATAGGAGAGAGGTTGCTGGACTCTGTATGTTTCATAAGGTTTACAACAATGAAAGACATTGGTTGTATTCATCTGTCCCAGCCCTCAAGTTGTCAAGGAAGATTACACGTGCTGCGGTTGACGCGCACTCTTTCACTTCAGAGACTGTTAAATGCAGGACTCGTCAGTTCAGTCGGTGCATTGTGGCCTGGTCTGTTGGAGTTTGGAATTCGTTGCCGGCGTCGGCTTTCGGTCGTGTTGGCCTGAGGGCGTTTAAGTCAGCAGTTAATGGATTTTTGTTGGAGTCTCTTCAGCAGCGTTTCGGGCTTCCCTGTGCTGCAAACTTCATTTGGGTTGTACTACCTGTCCATGGCGGCCCGGGCGTGAAGTTTTAATAATAATAATAATAGTTGTCTTGAGATGTTATTATATCTAATACTTAACAATATGAAGAGAAGCACAAAGTAGAATTTCGGTTACCCACGACGAGGACAGCGAAACGTACGTCGTGGGTAACCGAAATTCTACATTGTGCTTCTCTTCATTTTGTTAAAAAAAAAACAATAATAATAATAACAGCGAGAGCAGTGTTTCATTAGTTAGAAAAGAGAAGATTCTGCGAAAATTTATCTGCATGAGCTTCATAACGGAACATATGCAGCGGACTGAAAGAGATACACAGCACTGTAGCTCTGAAATACAACGAACAAATTCCTAAGATTACTTTAGAGTGGGAGTGAGTGAGCGAGTTGCGAAATCTTCGTCGGCAGGGCAGGTACTTATCGGTATACCCGGGATTTTATGGGCTATTATGATCGGGTGACCGATTAAAAAGCTTTTTTAACGGTATGCCACCTGAAATATCTTGAAAGACGCCCCCTGATTACAATGGTCGATTTTTCCCTGCACATCGCCCATAATGATTGCCGATTTTCGCCGACTTTCTGCCTAATTCTCTCTCATTTTTTTCAACATATAACTTTTACATCTATGTATATATGTATACCTATATATGTATATATACATATTATAACAGATGTCATCAGGAGTGGGCTTGAGCCCTGTCCCGTTTTAATATTGAGACAAAGCCTTACAAACATAATATGGCCTATATTCGACCAAAATGCTGTTGTATGACGATTAGTCTGAATGCGAAATATCTGTTAATGTTTATTATAGTGTACAGGTATAGCTGCCAATTCATACTGCAGTGGTACCTTCTACCCGTATGAATTAGGTGATATATCGTATGAACTAGTTTCTTCAGTTTGGCCTACTCTGAACAGGGATCAGTAACATTTTCATTTTTCTTGTAAACCAAAAACAGAGCTTGGCATTTTACTGAAAACTATTTGAATGCCTTTTAAATTTCTAAAAATGCTAATAAATGCATTGAAGTGTTCAGATGTTAAGGTTTATTATTAGAATTGAACACGTACGGCTAAGTTTTAAATGAAACTAAATAACTGTTCTCGAAAGTGGTGGTAATTATATGACAGCGTAAGTTCAAATTAAAAAAGACGTTCTTTTTTATTGAAAGCAAGAATTTGAAAGCTTGACCACTTTATATGAAACGTAAACACGATGAAAAAAACATAGCGAAGCCTACTCTGCAGTCGACCACCGATAGCCAGAACTCAGGCGTAGTAGACAACAGCGACCTCTCGATCTTTCCCATTTTTGTATTAAAGGTCAGACCTTCGTCGCGAAGTATAAATGCCAGAAGCGCTGCAATACGATTAGCGCAAGAAATCTCTTGCCTGGCGAGGAGGCGAACGTGCGCACTTCAGAATGCAAACCTAGCACTCTAGTATCCAGCCATCACTGATTTAAATACAAGTACGAAAAGAATAGTTGCTGTACACTCTACGCAAGTCGGAATCAGCAACAGAGACAGACGTTTCAGAAAACTTCGGCTCACTGAGCATAGCAGCGCGCGCCCCGACCCTAAAGTCGCCACGGCACTCAGCTTTGACACAAAAGTTTTACCCAAAAAGAGCAAACTTGGGCGAGGTGACATGAAACAAAACTCCGCAGTGCAGGACGTAAAGAATTACTTGCACTGTAATATAGATTTATACGCGTGAACTGACCCCAGCCGTGTCTTGTATAGAGTTGCTGTGGTGTAAAATTTTACCTACCCGAACGTAGCTCTGAGTAGAATTTTTACATTTTTGCTGTACTTTCTGGAAAAAAATACCTGTCGTTGGTGATGATAATGACAATCTATGCTCTAATAAAAAAAAAATTGTAATAAATTGTCACGATTTTTCAGTATTGGCTACTCATAATAACTCGTTTATGTCCGTACTTAAGGTAATATTAGTAGCCATAATTTTACTAGCTACTCATAATAACTCGTCTATGTCCAAGCTTAGAACAATATCAATTGCCATAATGTTGTACCAGCAACTCATAGTGACTCATCGATGCCTTCTAATATTTAGAAACTGACATAGAATGCCGTCTTTTTCTGTCTCGGCTGCCTCTGTATAACTGCTCATCTATAGGTATGTAGTAATTAAGAGAATAATAAAAAACTGCCACAATTTGCGACTGCTTACTTACATTAAGTCCTGTTTCAAGTAAATGTAGGAAATTCACTTAGGCTTACCACAATTTCTGGACTGAAAGTAATAAATATTACTCAACATATTCTAACTTAAAAAGCTCAAACACAGAAAAATAAACTACACTAAAAATACATAACATGTTTCCAATATTTATGAACAAACATTGCATGCTATCTAATACGCACATTTGAGATAATAACACACTGCCCAAAATTAGCGACTGCACAACTATATGAGACCGATGAATTACCAGGTAGCTCACAGAGCGTAACTAAAATTTACTGTTAAGTCGGTTAACGGTAATGTACAAAACTATTACCAGTCATTTATGTCACCTCTGTTTCCGTGGTTAGCCCACTAGTTGATAACCACAGGAAGGAGACCTTTGCAGTAAACATAATATAAATGCAGATCAGCATAGAGGTTAACACATTGTATAAATTATTATTAGTCACATAAATGCCGTTATAGCGGTCAATACACTTTCCTAATTCACTATCAGTCATTCATATAACTACAGGTAAAATCGCTAACACACTGTCCAAACTTGCAAACAATCATTTTCACAATTTTCCATTCAGTTCTTAATACACTGTCCAAATTTGCAACCAGTCAATCACCTAACTCCTGTCGAATCATCATCAAACCAAAGCAGACCGATGCAGTAAGCAAGTAGCACAACTCCCTCAGTACGTACGGCGTGGCAAAGATAATACCTTATTTTGTACCCAGCGCAGCGTTATGCCGAGATTCAGAGCAGCCGGAATGCTGATAAGGTCCGTGCGCCGTCTTGCGTTGCAACAACGCATCTAAATGCTCCTTATAGACCAAGACAATACGCCTTGTTGTTTCGATGCCGTTGTCGGCTGGCGCAATGCGATAACAAATAGTAGTGTTTACATGCGGAAATTGATAACGGCCGTTGGGACAGCTGCGTCAGTACAAAAAGTCTCAAGCGAGTTGGTAGATTCTTTACTGAATTTACGGACTGGTGCTGACACAGACTGAAACAGTCCTACAATGGACGAGATTAAGATGCTAGACCATCTCAAGCATGAAATAAAATTTAAAGTATAGTTAGCAAATCAGGTTAGTTTAAACTACAGTTAACCCTGTGTCAGTATCTTTCATTTTTCAACTATTCAAATCAAACGGGATTCAAGTTTTATAATTATTGATTGTTTGAAAAGATATGTCTAAGCATCGCGTAAATTGAGAGGTCTTAACCAGTTCAAAACGAGAGCTACTTTCCCTAACATACGCACAGTACCCTTACTTTGATACCTTTGATGATACTTCGGACGAAGTCCAGGCGACGTTACGCACGTCGCCCATCTTGTGCCGAGGTGATGCTGCAGTCCGTGACCGGCGGGGTGGCTAACAACGAGTTATCCCCACAGTTGACGTAGCCGCTTACAGCAGGTTTATCAGGCACTTTCAGTAAGCATGCGTCCAGTAAGTGTTTAAATTTCGCAGTCTCTGTAAGGGTGAAATTTCGAATGTGACGAGGCATTTTGTTGAATAATCTCGCCCCTCGGACTACAAAACTATTAGAATACTTTGTGGCTATCGCATCACCACCAGTTTTGATCGGAATGCGCACCTCACAAGTGCGACCAAT
>LQNS02278125.1:29873729-29895366 GCA_001587735.2 Parhyale hawaiensis
TTAAGTATTTAGTATTTAAATACATTTCAAAAATGTATTTAGTATTTAGTATTTAATTACATTTTACGGATGTATTTAGTATTTAGTATTTAAATACTTTGATGTATTTAGTGCCCATCACTGTATATAAGGTAGAAAGACGGTATCAACGGTATCTTTGCTACGGAACGAACACATTGTATATAAGCTGTTATTTTGTTTAAGTTTGTTGGAGTGTTATACTCAAGATTTTACTTCTGCCTGTCTATATAGAAGACCTAAGGATGACAGCACGACAAAAGATCAATGAAGAAAAGAAGAAAATTAAGAAGCAAATAAGAGAAGAGGAGATTCCGCCACGGCCTAGAGGCATTAGGCAAACGCATAGGTTATTGCGTGAATTTTTCACGCACGGGTCCACTAGTACTTCATAAGGAATGTGTATTTAGTAAATAAGATAACAATTAAACAGGCACTGACATTAGAGCACAAATAAATTATTTGCTTTGTAATATCAAAATGTCTTGAGTTATATCGCTGTTATATTTTAAAAATACTTTAATTAAAACCCAACAGGACACATAATACCGGATCCCGATGAACGTCGAGGCACAATGGCACCGTTTTGGAAGACGTTAAAAAGAACAATGAAAACGTTCCGGTATTCTTCAAGATTCCCCCTTGAAAGCATAATTTGTCTTAAGAATACGATATGTGCCCATATAGCGTTACTTAATGAGAAAGGAAAGTTTAACAATTCAACGATGTTCTCTTCCATGTAGGCACAGCACTAAATATGTCGATGCTCATCTAACTTAAACGAAGCAGTGAAAGATTTTTTGAGTTTACAAATTAGGGGAAAAGTTGAAGCATTGATGGCCCGCAATAAGAACAGCTTGCATTAAGAACAAACGTTGTCAGTATGAAACATGTCTCACATTACCATACTAAATATCTATGATGCTTATTATGAGCTGCTTAAATTTGATGAAGAGACATTTCGAAACCTTCCACAAATTTCATTTTCAGTTTGCATATTTATATCTTACATGCAGTTGCATTTAGACCATTTTCAGTATTATCCCTTTTCTAAACTGAAAGATGACTCCAGTTAAAGGCCTAATTTATTACTAATTTGGGTAAAGTTAGTGTTCGTAAAGTAGAGAATAAATGTGCATAAAATAGATACACTCATTTATTTGCATTCACAAGCCTAAGCAATACAGGAAAAAAATACAAAACTGTATCAAACTTGGGCAGAATACTTTGACACAAAAATAATCTCAAGCCGAATTACAATTATTACACAGCCAATTAAAGGCACCTTCACCCTATCCTACTCAGACTGTGCTTGTTTGCTGCAAGGATTCTCTTTTCCATTGTATGCTTATTAGAGAAACTGTATGGGCTAAAGAATCCTTAATAGAAGTGAAATGGCCCTGTTGGTGTTCCCAATGCTGCTCTACACTGACGCAATTTTTGTTCCCTTGGGGTACAGTTGGACGAGGGACGCCTGTTTTGTGGTACAGTTGGACGAGGGACGCCTGGTTTGTGGTACAGTTGGACGAGGGACGCCTGTTTTGTGGTACAGTTGGACGAGGGACGCCTGTTTTGTGGTACAGTTGGACGAGGGACGCCTGTTTTGTGGTACAGTTGGACGAGGGATGCCTGTTTTGTGGTACAGTTGGACGAGGGACGCCTGTTTTCTGGTACAGTTGGACGAGGGACGCCTGTTTTGTGGTACAGTTGGATGAGGGACGCTTATTTTGTGGTACAGTAGGACGAGGGACGCTTGTTTTGTGGTACAGTTGGACGAGGGACGCTTGTTTTGTGGTACTGTTAGACGAGGACGCCTGTTTTGTGGTACAGTAGGACGAGGGACGCCTGTAACAAAATAACACTGCCCGAGTAAGCGAGGGCTAAGTAGAAGTACATGACAGAGGAAATAAATGAAATAGATAAGACAAAAACTCACCTGCTTGCCTGACAAAGCATGGGATGACCATGGGTGGGCACCAGCCATCCAGCGATATGAGTAACAATAGGACGGAGGCGGCATACGCACGATCCTTCTACTCCTACGGCCGAGCTCCAGGTGGCCGCAAATGCCCAACTGTGCAGATGATGTCTGGGAAGGGTATGCTAACTTAAGCAAGAGAACTTAAGCAAGTACGTTGTGTTGATTGTAGCCATGCACATACCGCCTGCCAGTATTGCAAATTGATTTCGCCTTGGTATTGATCGCTGATTAATGCAAGAGATGTTTATTGTTTATTTACAATCACTGTAAAGCTAACAAAATAAGTTGGTTATGCTTCTTAGTGTCTCAGTGAAACATTGCTTTTCGCACGAAATAACGTCATTTGTAAGGAGCTCACATGGGTAAACGAAGCATAAAAGTTTAATCCTATTATTTAGGCAGGCTATTTTACTATACAAGAGCTCTTTCACCTACAGGAATAGAATAGGAGAAACAACCATTGTAGCGAAACAGCACCGCCTGATTAAGATAGGGTTAATCTTTAACAAAGTAATTCCTCCTTCAAAATCATGTAAATTCGTAAGAAGTCATCACCCAACAGAAGACAACCGCCAGACATACAGATATGCGTTTAACATTTAGGAGTTAAACGATTGCTCTCATTATCCTGAAAACTTGCATTTTACAATGTATCATTCATTATCTATGACTCTAATTTTAATTTATTCTAACAATCAAAGCTGTTAATGAAGAGGCTAAAATTCAGTTGTAAAACTTCCTTGTATTTGATGCAAAGCACAAAGTCTTGTGCCTGCGTCTTTACACAAGGGTACTTCCGCGCTCGTAACGGTCCTTTTGCGTTTTGTTAAGGTGCAATATACTGGTAACCCGTGCCTGTAAAATTCACCCAAATTTGCATGAAACTGAGCGCATTAGCTAATTAATACGTATTATGAGCCTGCTGAGTAGCCATCTCGACTTTCTTAAGTGTATAAAATATGTTTTGCGAAGACAGGAGGAGAAGCAGCACTTGTGGGAAGCAGATCTTTACTCCTACATCGACATCGGTAAAACCTTTAGATCCGACCAATAACTTTGAGGTGGCAAAAGCAGAGCAATTTGAATCGTTATTCCAAAACTCTGACAAAACTTAACCCTTTCGAACCTGAAATATACAACACATTTCGTAGGAAAAGAAAATCACTATTTGTGCCCTACGCAAATGTGAGCGGTAGACACGAAAGGGTAATTAACCCAAGCTTACAAAAAGTAGGTTTTGTTTCTCAAAAACAAGCTGAATTGTAACTAAACAAGCTGAATTGTAACTAAACAAGCTGAATTGTAACTAAACAAGCTGAATTGTAACTAAACAAGCTGAATTGTATAATTACAGTATCGATTTTGTACAGCGACTTACCGAAATATCCCGCCTCTAGCGGAATACACATGGAAAAATTCAGGATATTACCAGGATATACGAGCTCACGATATACGTTGGTAATGTGACGACATCGATCGCAACCACAACATAAGAATAGGACGATGCCCTTAGGTACTTGTTTTCTCTCACATTGAGCTTGGCGAAACACAAATAGCGTTTCGCTGCATTTTCGTCTTAGTGCGATTATTTGTTTTCAAAATTCTTCGTCATATACTGCAGTTATGTGTCAAACTGTAATATCATCTGTTCTATGGATAAAATTTGCAATTATCAAGGCTCCCGAAATCTGTTTGCATATCTATTTTTAAAGCCTCAACTTTAATATTCATGCGTATGATTTACGGCTGCATATGCAGTCAGTCGATTAACGTCCTACAGACTTTTCTTCTGAATTGCCCTAAAAGAATCTCTGGCTGCCACGAAAGTCACCTTGCAATTTTAGCTTATGGGACGATCGTGCAATTCATGTTTCGCCAAATTGGCCTTCAGTTTCACGGTTATATTTGACCGTAGAAAATCAGTAATCGTTTGCATGACTTCGTTGCAGAACAAAAAAAAAGAAGAGCATAATGTTTTGGTTAGCTGAGGTGAAACTGGCCGTGCTCACTGCTTCTGATTAATAAATTGGCAAATGCAGTGCACCCATCACAGTAGTAGTATAAGAAGATTTAAGCCTTCTTAAACCAGTATACTAAGCTCTTCTAAAAGAGGAAAAGGAAGGGATATATTTAAAGTATGTCGATAGCAAAACGGGGAACCCACGCACGAAGGTCTTCCCACACAGGATCAACGTGCATGGGAACAGCAAGTCTGGAATGAAGAGGAAGAACAGACAACAGTAAGGTCAGTAGGAGTATGAAAGTGCAATGAAGCAATGTGGGCACGATAGACAGACGTCCCGAAAGCCTAGCTAATGGCTAAGGTAACCTACACAAAACCTTTGGGGGCGCTACTCCCCATAACATAGGATTGGCGAGCGCCCATCACAACAGAATCAATGCCCCCAACTGTGAACGATGCAGAGCTATCAGTGTAATTTCTTCTCCGCCGTCTACTGGCGGCCCGGGACACTTCATACACTGTTATAAACATATCGTACATATGGAAAGAGGTTTTATGAAGGAAATAACAGCCACCAACTACGAATTCCTCTGATAAATTGAGGCTGTTGCATGTTGTGATAGCAAGGATATGTTCAAATTCTGCTCCTGAAGGAAAGAACCATAATTTTGAGATCTGTTAGCAACATAACTTGTAGAATCAATTCACTATCATAAATTATACTCTGACTATTTTATCAAGGCACTTTGGGGGTGGTCAAATACCTCTACAGCGTTGCAAGTTCGCAGGGCATTTCAGAGATTTTGTTCGGCCCACATCTTAGCCCCACCCACTACCTGTATGTAGAGAAATCTAAGAGATACCCATAGAATTGGCACCGCTGTAGAATTTGAGCACGCCCCCACTACCTTGATAAAATGGTCAGAGTATAGTGAGCAATTTATGCCTCCTTAGACGTAGCAACTAACTTGTCAAACAGATACAAGAAGAGAGACACTATATGTCAAGAGAAGAGTGATACCCATGCACGTTCGATTAACGGGTATGGATACACTAAGTGCAGTAAGTCCAGAAAAATAGAAGACATAAAAAATTCATCAGGGCTGCATAAAAAATGGTCGAAAATAAAGGACGCTAAAAATAAAATTATTCCTATGGCAGGTCTTTGTCGACGCCTCTCTCCACAACATATGATTCACAAAAATAACTGATTTTACCCTATGGGAATTGCTTCAGTTACTTCAACGAACTTCCAGAGCTAAAGGCACTTACCCTCAAATTAGCCCCCCCCCCCACCCTTCCCTTCCAATTCCTCGCCGTGTTATATTCACTTTGCATACATACTAAAATATGTTGGAAGCGAACTAGGTAATATGCGCAAGCTATTTAAAGTTTTAATAGCCCATTGGGAACATCTTGCACGCAATTCATTTAGAGGTAAGCTTGCCATATCTTGACTAATTACCCTTGAGTGATAATAAATGGCATAATGGAAGCCATTTGGCCAACTTCGGGAGCGGCGGCGACGGCTGCAGCACTCGTAAACTCCCCGTTTTCTTGATGAAATGAGTGAATGAATGAATATGATAAGTGATGAACGAACAAGTGCAGGAGTGAGTGATGAATGAATATGATAAATGGTGAACGAACGAGCTAATGGAGGAGAGAATGAATGATGTGAATAAATAATGAAATAGCAAGTGAAGTAGCGAATGAATGATAGGCTAAATGATCATGATATGTGATGAACGAAAAAGCAGAGTGTATGAATGATGAATACCTATGATAAAGGATGAACGAACAAGTGAAAGAGTTGATGAATGAATATGATGCATGGTGAACGAACAAGTGAAGTTGCAAATAAGTGATGAACAAACAAAGAGTAACTGAATGAAAGTAAGAAATGATGACAAATAATTGTAATAAATGATGGACGAAAAAGTGAATGATTATGAGAAATGATGAACGAACAAATGCAATAATGTTGATAGCGTAAAAGTATCTGAATGATGAACGATGAATAAGCGATCGGTACAATTAATGATGAAGAAACAAATAGGTGTGATCAATGATGACGGACAGCGAATGAGCATGAATGAATGATGAGCGAGTAAAAGAATAAATGGTGATTGATGATGGTGAAAGATGAAAGACGGTAAATGATTATAAAGAAATGAAGATCAAGCAAAGGGATGCACATGAAAAATAACGAGAGAATACAATTAATTTTAAATGAAAAATATAATGCATATGGTGAATTCACATGGTAATAAATTATGAATGAGTACAAATAAAAAAATATGAACCGGTGAATGATGAGCGATAATGAACGTAATAACTCTGAAGAACAAAGGTGATGGATAGGTATAACCTTGAATGAATTTAATGATATGGTGAGTAGAATTGAAAGAGATGAATAAGAAATGGATGAATCAGTATTGTGAATAACGATTCATCAACGAATGAGTCTGATGATCAATGAATAACCATGCGGGCGTAGCTGATGGGCAGGTGTGCTAAGACATATAACAACGATTATATTGACGAAAGTGAATGCTGCGTGTATATGAATGATAAACAGAAACAATGAACGAAACTGGGTAGTGCCGAGCTTATAGGAATAGGGGATAAGTAGAGTATAGGTCAGGTGTAACTGTATGGGAGCCATCAAGTGCTTTTATTATTTAACGAAATAGCCCTACTACATATAACTCCGCCCGCCCAACTGCTGTCTATTATGTTAGATTATTATTACTGCCCACCTGAAACGCTTTTGTACAAATTTGCATCAAACCAAGAGCTGGGCAATGATGAAGTTCATAATTCCAAGATCAAGTCTGCAATGCACATATAAACTTTCTGACACCGAAGTGAAGAAAGTGTATGAGAAATGTAATGATATAGATTGCCATATAAACAACAGAAAAGAAAACTGCATAACCCACGCACAGTATCCAGCAATACACGGAAGAATTTCAAAACAAAGCAAATGATAAGGAGCTCAGCTGGAAGTGTAGACATGAGGTGAATAATTTCCTTGGTCGATTAAACTCTCCGCATCTGATTTTGAATCATTGGAAACGAAGGACAACAGTAAAGTGATATGAAATACATCATACGTCAAACAAAATGCATAGGATTTAAGGGACAATATTATACAAAATCCATATAATAGATAATACGTAATGGTTAATACATAAAATATATACCTAACGCAGAATGCGTAGATGATTGAGAAGTGCAAAAAATAAATAAGCTTAAACTGAAATGCGATAAAAATTGATCAGCGCGATTGGACAAAAAGTAATAATAATAACGAAGTAAAGAAGCTAAAAATGAAATAAATTATGCAGATCCAAACAGAAATATAAATAATGAAAATGAACCAATTAAACATTTGTAGGAACAATGAACACTTCATGACAGCAATTAACTTTTTTCTGGTACACGTTATTGCATTTGCATTTCTGCAGTTAGGCCAACAATTAAAAACAAACTTCCCCTTGGTGTTGTGTTAACGTAAGCAGCAGTCTTCGGCTTATTTATGAAATCCCTTAAGGGATATGAATCCTCGTAACATTGGATGAGCGAAAAGCATTAGCTCATGGCCTACGGCTAATTGGAAACACCATTCTAAGGTATTTTCTGACAGATGATCGTTTTGGAAGAACCTTCTAGTTCTTGAATTTGGTGAAACCTTCGCTATTCTTACCAGAGAGAGTAGGATGGTATTTCTTTGAACCCCACCAGCACAGGGCATGACTTTTCGTTAGCTAAACCATTACGATTCCAACCGTATTTCAAGCAATTCGTGTTTTCGTATCTTGGAATCCGAACAATTCGAAGAAAATTGCTGGAAGGACTCCATGAATTTATTTCCTGGACCCGGGGCCTCCCTTTCCCTCGCCTGACTCCGCCGCACAAAAGCAGAGACTGCGCCGATGCCATTTTGTTTGTTTGCCTTCATTTCCTGTCCCGAGCAGAACTGAGGATTCAATTGAAGAGAACAAAGAAATTTGCCAAGTATCGTGGCGATGTCGACCGACGAACACTGCCTACTTTATTGCGTGCCTGCCCACTTTAAACGAACTAAACGCGGCCCCCACTGGCTGGATCAAATGCGAGAAAATGACAGCGACTTATTGAGTGAGAGGCAAGGCGAAAATTGGGACACAGGGTGTGAAAACAACCATGGAGTAGAGTCTGAAAGCTTCATTGAATGCACTAGGTAGAACTACTGAGAGGTCTTCCATGGCCGGGTATTTAAAATATATCGGACGTGCAAAGAAATAAAGTCAACCTAAGATAGAAGCTCTGATTATGTAAGGAAGAGACCTGAGAGAAGTTATATGGGTCTGATAAAGTATAGAGTGACAATTTCTATGTATAACAGAAGCTCTGACTGCGTAAAGAAGAGATCGTGAGAGAAATCATATGTGTCGAATGAACCTGTAGGCATGTCAAGTAATAAGTGATGCAACTTTTCTATCTGATAGACGCTTTGATTGTGTAAGAAAGAAATCGTGAGATGCGTTCGACGAGTATATATTTTAAGAAGCGTTGAACCAGTCAAAAAAATGCAGATTAATAACTCCCGGGTCTGTAAGTTCCCCTGAATGTGCTGCACAGAGAATGACCCTGTGAGATGTACAAGTGACTCTAAATATATCCAAGTTGTGCTAGTTTAATGCAATTCTTGCCTTACGTTATAGAATTTGAGTTCTAAATATATATGATACACGTACTCTTGAACTGGTTTAGTTGATACGTCCTGGCAACACTATGGTTTCTCTTTGAAAGACACAGGAAGTAATTTACATACATTCCATGTACTTCAATAAATAGGTTAGGATTTATTCTATCCAACAGAATTTTTAACTTCGTTGCCCGACGATAATTCTGAAGCTTAAGTAGTTATGAATAAAATTTTGTCAGTGATAAACTAGAAATGCAAATTTTTTTGTCGTATCCTTTCCTTGCCTTTTATTCTTTGATTTATCATTAGTGAATTTGGTTGCGTTTCTTGGAAAGCCTTCGGTTTCTATCTGTAGCATAACAAAGAATGATTTGAATAGAACTGAATAAACTTGATTTATATCATGTCTTGGAGATATTCCCTAATTTTAGTTTTTCAACCTCCGACATATATCGAGGACTACTATACTTACATACGTTTCTTCGCTTGTGCGCATAGCTGCCGTGGGGGTACCTGCCCTAGGGAAGAGGGGTGGCTGGTCGTTGAACCTTCCGTTTTGGTCCCATAGTTCTTAGCGACCAGTCTTCGGCTGCAGCTGCACGTACACTTCTTCAAGCCAGATGGTCTATGTCGGCCTCACGAATCAGTGCGAGTGGATTTCCCGGTGGAGGGTGCAGTCAAAGTTGACTTTACCTTTACCTTGTAGCAAAGAAAGGAAAGCGAAAGATATTCGGACGAGCCCGACTGAATAGCTTTGACTGTGTAGGGAAGTGGTTTCCAGCCCTGAGATTACGCATTGTACAGAAGTAACATTATTTTCTAAAGAGAATGAATTTGAATGAGAAGAAATACCTCTGTTTTCACTTTTCGTTAACCAGGGTAGCAGCACCAGTCCGAAAGGGGTAGTGAAGCGTTCGGGACCATTCGCTATACAGCCTTAGTAAGCGACAGCCGATACAGTGAAAAGTCGCTTGGTCATTGTGCCGAGAATAGAATCCTGTGAAGGCAGCTCGTCACTGCGATATGAGCAAGGAGCTATCATTAAGTTTTTGATAGTCAAAGGTGTAGTTCCAGTGGGAACTGATCGAAGAAAGCATATTGGATATGACAATGAATGTGTTGATGTCAGCACTGTGGGTCATTGATTAAGGAGATTTGGCGTAGCTTTCAGTGAGAAATAGCCCAAATAGATGAATTAGATCGCCAACTCGTTTTTGGTGAAACTCATCGGTTGCTAAGAAAGGTCATCAGACTTTTTGTTTGTCGCACAATTCCTGGGTTCCGGCTCCATAATCTTTGCTCCTGTTGATCCAACGACGCATAGTGCTAATATCACCATATTTTATTGCCACGAACAACTTGCAATCTTCGAAGAATTTGTACTGAAGCAATGCCATCTGCTGTCAAAAACTTAATGAGCTTACTGTTTACAACGCAGTGACGTATAACGTCATTAATAGGGTTCTATTCTTGCCATAATAACAAAGTAACCTTTCACTGTAGCAGGTTGTCGCTAACCAAAACCAAAGCATCAGCGAACGATCGGTGCCCGGGCGCTCTCTCATCGGTCGCGACGATTTTGTGTACGTGCATCGCTGTGCGTACGTTCAAGTAAGCTTTCTTGACACGTCACCACAACAATAAGCACTACATAGCCTAACCTAACCTCCTAACCTTACCTTACCCAACCTAACCTAATAATAATAATATTTATTGAAACTAGAACAACGAGTAATATACATTTAAGACAAAGTAAACAATGAGCTCAATAATTCTTTGAACACTTAAGGGGACACAGACCTCTTTCGTGAAAAAAATTCATAAAAAATACAGTATTGGTGTTTTTGACCTGAAATTTACAGAGTGTATTCCAAATATGATATCTGACATCATGTATGAGTGAAAAAGTGATCCGTCATCTATGACGTCATCTTTGACTGATGACATCATCTTTGACGGTAAAGATAACCACGCCGTCAATAATTGTGCTAGAGACATGAAATTTGGTATTGTTGAACTTAAGGACATTACTAAGGAAGGTATGGTTCGCTTTTTGTGATAATTTTCACATATTATGAAATATAAGGTCTTACTTTCACTTACCATGCAAAAATTCATGTTTTCATGTTTATAACATGTTTCTGGTCGAATAAATCTGTGAATTTATATTTTATCAAAAATTGCGAACCATACGTCTGTACCTGCTACTTATAGCAGTATTCATGACAAATTTCAAATGAATAGGATGAAAAATGAATTTTTCATGATTTTTTTTTTTTTTTTCAATATAGAAACTCATTTTTCAGTACGCCCACTCAAAGTTTGGGTAAGTCATTATAATTATAATATGCTCATGTTTTCAATCGTTTGTCACGCCTAAACTAATTGAGATAATGATTCTTTTAACTTTTCCAAGATTCTAAAGAGTTATAGAATGGAAATATGTAATAAAAAAATTTGGAATTTTTGACACTTTTAGAGGTCTGTGTCCCCTTAAGGATTCAATCCAGGACGCCCTAGCTTCAAACCCATCTATAGTTAACAAACTATTGGAGCAATAAGGACACTTTGCCTTATTTCCTACTACTGCGCATACATCAGGACGTGTACGGTAAATACATATTCGTACTTGCATGGTGGATTGAATATATGCTATAATTAATTTGGGTAGCGGATATGGCGCGTGCTGACATAATTTTGTATTCATGAGTGTTCCCAGCCTACGCACATACCGCTTAGCCAGCACGGGACCAGCCCACACCGGACATGCCGATATGGGACCAGCCCGCAAGAGACCAGCCTAAATATATCTGTCGGACACTCAGTGTCCGACCCCAGTGCCCTAGCCCACACGGAACCAACCAACACTGAACCAGCAAACACGGGACCAGCCCACATGGGACCAGCCCACTCGGGACAAGCCAGCACGGGACCCGCCACACTTGACCATCCCACACGGGACCACCCAACACGTGATCAGCCAACACTGGACTAGCCCATGCGGGACCAGCCATACGGGACCAACCTATGTCAAAGCAGCCTACACGGGTGCTGAAGCTCCAGCCCAGCTAGCCGGAAAAGCGAGAACAGAGAGAGGAAGCGTTACCAGTGAGAGCTCGAGGACAAAAGTAGCTAGCGGTTACTTACAAGAAACAAAGAAATAAAGGATACGCAAAAGAGGAAAGAAAATCAGGAGGGGTGTCACACTGGCCCAGACCAGGCCAATGTTGATGACAGCAGCCACGGAAGCGCCGCTCTTCGCAGTATAGTTAGGCAAGCCTAACCAAGCGCTCCCATGGCCCAGCCTCCACCTCGCTAAGGGAATTACATAGGCCACCGCAGTTACACAGAGGACAGGGTACAATATTACACATCTGAGGCCAGCACATGCACCGCAGTGCTGCGCAGCACTAACCTGCTGGGCTCACCATTAACTGTTTTACCCTTTGCCTCCTGAAATTCAGATAACATTTTTTCACTTTTTTTGTTAAATTTATGAAAAATAGGTTAGTTAAAAACATATTTGCGAAAAAAAATTTAGTTTTAATGCAAAAAATAGTATTTTTTGCATCGGCTACTACAGATGTCGTCAGTGTCTTGGGTAATTTACATGATGCGTAGCTTTTGCATAGGGAAAAATAGAGAGTGGCATCTGATGATGCCGTCAGGAGGCAAAGGGTTAAGCAAATTTTTAAAGCGATGTGCAGTATCTGCTTCTGTTATAGAAATTGGTAATTTGTTCCATATTTTAACAGCTTGGCAATAAAAAGAGCTTTTGCGTTTGGTCGTGGACACCTTAGGTAAATTTATTAGTTCGTTTTGTTTCGAACGCGTCGAGTAGTTGTGGACTATTTGTAGCGGATCAAACTTTGAAGCGGAAAATGTATTGCGGCCTAAATTACGATATTCATAAAATTTTACGGCAACAGAGTATTCGTAAATCTGTTGCAGAGATAACAGTTTACAGAGAGCGAAAAGTTTATCGTCACCAGGGATAGAAGCAGCGGCTAGCAGCCGCACACAGCGGCTCTGGAGTTTACCTAACGCCGCACACCGGCGCTGTTAGGGGCGCCCCACACCGTCACCCGGTAAGTTAGGTGCGGGTACACCAGAGAAAAGTACAATTTCCTAATTATGTGGTTGGGGACAAAGGCAGACAGCCTACGTAACGTGCCATACGCTTTAGCGACCTTACTGCGAACCAAAGACATATGATCAAAAAAGTTAAGTTTATCTTCGACTCTAATCGCTTAAGATTTTGTAGTTGACACTCGCTATAAGTTGTAGCCCCTTATGGTCAGATTGTGAACGGCATCCTTGTTGAGATTAGAAAAGATCATATAGGCACTTTTGTTGACATTTAACGAAAGTCTATTTGCACGCAACCACTCATCTATTAATATAAATTATTCATTAGCTCTAAAGATCAAATCATTCAAATTATCGCTAGACATGAAAACAGTTGTATCGTCCGCAAAGTGTACGAAGTTGAAACGGTTTGAAGAGCAGTGCATATCGTTGTTATAAACTAAAAATAATAATGGGCCAAGGATCGATCCTTGAGGCACGCCGACAGTGATAGGAAGAAGGGAAGACGAGGCACCGTCAATGCTAACATAATGCTGCCTATTGGTAACATACGACTGAATCCATAACAAACTCTTGCCCCTGATACCTATACAGTGTAGCTTTTTGATGAGAATATCGTGATTAACTGTGTCAAATGCCTTCCAGAAATCCAAAAAGACTGACAGTAGATATTGTTTTGAATCAAAAACTTGATATACATGGTCACAAAATTGCAGTATGGCGTCACTGGTGGAAGCCAAATTGATTCGGAGTGACAATTTTATATTTAGCAAAAAAAGCATTGAGGCGAGTATGCATTGCACGTTTGAATATTTTGCTAAGGAATGATAGTGTTGAAATCGGTCGGTAATTTTTTGCCTCATGTCTGTCATCGGCCTTAAAGATGGGGATGACTCTTGCTATTCTTAAGCAATCTGGGAATATTCCTGAGTGAAAAGATGAGTTAATTAAACTGGCAATTACTGGAGATAGAAGGAGAGCGAATAGTTTGAATATATGCGCTGGAATAGATTGTAGGTCACATTTCTTGTTAGGGAAGGGCATAAGAATTTTCTTAACCTCGCTAGCATCAGTGTCTACGCAGCCAAAAGAATTCTGCTGCAGATTCATGTAGCGCAAAGGACTTGTTTTAGGCAGGGGAATTTGGCTGTCCAGATTACTTGCGCACACTGAGCCGAATAACTAATAGTTTCTTCTTCGAGTTGAAGGGAAATTTTTTGTCCAGTACCACGTCGTGGCCTCATCAGTGAGTTAATCAATTTCCAAGAATTTTTACAGCTATTTATACAAGATTGAAACTCGTCTGATATAGTTTGTTGCATTATTTCTGTACCGCTGATAACTCTCTACATCAACAATGCCCGATAAGTACTGACGATAGAGCGAATGCCTCCTATCAATGACTCTTAGAAGAGCCGTGCTGCGGTACAGCGAGCAGCACGGCACACGAACTTGAATGCCGCCCGCACGCACAGCGATGCACGTACACAGACACGCACACAAAATCGTCGCGTACGACGAGAGTGCTGCCTGGGCCCCCAGCAGGCAGGAAGCCTTATTACAAAAAAGTAAAACAAGTCTTTGTGGACATGAGTAGGTATGTACGTGTGCTTGTGAGTAAATACATACGGTGTACTTGTAAATATATACAGTATGGATGCATAAAATACCGGTATGTATGAACACGTTCAAAGGCGTATGTGTAGTGTTGTGTACACTATTATGCAAATGGAGATGGTCTCATTTTTTTCATTTATAAATAAAACTAAGCATATTCACAGGTGTATCAAAGTTTTCGAAGTGTTCGCGTGGAGTATGACAAAAACAAATAGGAACCAATGGTGTATTGTAAGGAGCTGAGGGACACTGAATTATTGGCCATTCGTAGAGTTAGATTAGCAAAGTTAATGAAGCAAATGCATTGTTTTTAGGTTTAACTTAGCGTTGAAAGTGCAAGAAACAATTATGGCGAAACTAATGGTGAGCTGGACAAAATATCCTTAAGGGCCCGCGACACATGTGGAGCTCAAAGGCGAGGGCCCGGCCACATAAACGAACACGGGACAACTGCGATCGTGCGGTTGTTTGAACAAGACGCTATTTTTTTACTTGGGCCAACGCACAACCGTGTGAACAAGCAATCGGCCATTGGAAGAGAAACACGGCTATATGGACAAATATATGACAATTTAGACCAACACACAGTCGTGTGAATAAACGCGCATCCACTTGGGCGAACACGCTGCCGTATAGACAAATACGCAGCCTTTTGGGTGAAAACACGCCGCGATGACAAATACATGCGAGTATATGGATGAATGCAGCTGCAGGCATAAGCGTTAATGAGTGAATACGTTGTTTAGGCCTCCCTTGCCCAACGTACGATGTTACGAGAGGTAATACGGAGGGAACATGTAGTGCGCCGATAGAAACGTGTAACCCATGAACGAGCATGTTCTCACGCAGGATAAACCCGCACAAAACATTAAGTCAGGAAAGAAAAGGAAGAACAAAACAAAGCATCACAGCAAGACAATTTTAACTGGCAGGAAGCCAAGTGAGCGCAAAAGACAGACGTCCCGTAGGTCTAGCTGTAGCTAAGGTGACTTATATGGACCCCTGGGGCCGCTGCTCCCCATAACATAGCGTGGGCGAACCTAACAGACATAAATCAATGGTCCATCCTATGGCCCCCGAGGGGATTGTACGAAATAAAACGAAATGTAGGTGAACATAAGGAAGCATGAAAGCACACGGTACAAAACACACAGGCATATGAACGGCCACATGGAAAAACATGTTTTTGTATGATTATCCAACCGAAAATTACATCAGCACCAATATGGAAAACGAGCAATTCATCGCTAGAAAACTTCACAAAGAAGTACTCACACAATTCTGCTGCCAGTGCAAATAATAGGACTTCGTAGTGTTTTCTCGGGACTCAAGGGCTGATTTATGCCAAAAGTTTCTGCCGAGTTCCGGGTCGTAGTTCCCCTTAAGTTATTTTTTGTCAGCGCCTCTGAAACAATGATCTCAATTTTCTTCCGTGTGTTTGTCGGATGGATGTAAGGTGCACAACACATATTAATAACAAATACTCATTCTTTCTACACATATACTAAGCATGAACATTAGTTAGAAGTTTTAATTTAAAGAGCGAGTAATAATACTGCAAAAGTTTATGCATACCTGCATAACATGAAGGCCAGTATTAATAGGGACTTCTAGGGGACAAACACTCGGCTAAAACACTTTATAGAAAATTAATTATCTCATGCCAGTGATATCAATTGTAAATAATTACAAATAGTGGTATGCCTACAAAACGTGATTTTCCATTCGGATCAGATACTATTGAACAATTAACTGTTTCCATTCAGTTATTTTCTCGGCTAAGACAAAATGAAATGAAATACCGATTAAGGATTCCTAAAGTACCTGGGATCCAATTTTATCGCTGATTATTTTTCGGCAAAGTGTCACGAATGTCCCTCGACCATTCCAAGATGAAAGTATATCAGTGACAAATTTCTTTAAGTTTTGCGCCTTACGCCTAAAGTTTAAATACGCTATAGGAAAACATTTCGTCTGATGAAACAATATTCTTTTACCGTATATTATCCATGAAAATTATGTTTGATTTAATGAAGCTTTATGTCGGCCCAGGTAGCGTCTAGCGCCCGTGTGGGCTAAGCCTCTTATTCTGATTGGCAACTACAGCAACGATGCATAGGAGATCCTAGGGATCCTGACAGGCCCCTTACTGATACTGCCTGTTCCCATGTTAAATGCAGAGGCAGAATAGAGAAAAATTTATGTTTAGATGTCTTGACTATTCAAGATTTATTGCGGGTGTTGTTAAAAGCAAGATTGCTTTCGAAATTCAATTTTTTTTAAGCTCGCAGAAAAAGCTGTTATGAAATAAAACCGATTTCATTCTGCAAAATTTAATTTTATATACATGCAGTTTTGGGACTTTTCTCCCATAGGGAAACAATGTGATAGGTATTTTCCCTGCAGCTCAAAAACTATGTTCGACCGACAAAAAATGCACTTAAGATTCTGATTTTACATGAAAAAATACACAGAAACAAAAAATACCGTTTTTTGGACCTACCTAAAACTCAAAAATTTCGCAGTTACTATTGTGTAGTACGATTTCTGTTAAAGAAATAAACTGCTTTATAGTTTACTATGTACTGCTGTTACCAGGGTTGGCAAAAATCTTTTTTTTTTCTTTAAACCAAAAACCATGTTTGTTTGTTAAAATAAAAAAAACACGTGTTTTTTAATATTTTGTTGCTTTTTCCCGAGTTCTAGGAATTTTATCTAACATTTAAAGGCATTTCTGCTGTGTAGACAGGTGTGGCTAGCTAATCATGAACAATTTTAGTCTTTTTATTTCAACCTCCTATTGTAGAAGAATGATCTTAAGATAAAGGGATTACGAAAAAGCAGTTAGCAGAGTACCTGTATTTACTCTGCCTACTGAAGAGACGCTATAATTTATAATTGCAATGTAAAATCCTTTGAAAATCTTGAAAACACTTTAAATTACATATACAACTTGACAGAAATAACAAGCTACAGGCTAATTGATAACAGAGTAAAGAACTAAAGAAAGTGAAATAGCGGTAAAATCCAATGAAAATCTTAGAAACACTCACAAATACGAAGACATTTCGATAGAAATAGCTAGCTACTAGGTAAGTAAGAGCAGAGTAATGAACTGAAGGAAGTGAAATAGCAACAGAACGAAGTAAGCCTTCAGATTTCCGTTTTCCGTTCACATAGGGTGCGGTCTCATGGAATGTATTAAGGCTACCGGAGCAGGGCAACAGAAGCCAGTCTAGTCTCTGTCTTACATGAAGTGAGTTCGTGTTTATTTTCCCCAACGACGGAGCGTGTCGTGCGGCCCTTGGGCACAGTTCAGGAAAGGGGAGTGCATTCATAGGTGCTACTGACGTCATGAAGTTTGTGGCATTTCAGTGACGTAGTAAGGAATTAGCCAATCACTGAGTCACAAGTACCACAGCGACAGCCCAAGGACAGCCTCTCACTGACTCAGTCCCAACTGAGAAGCGGAGAAGAGGGGTTACGTCGCAGACTGCTCTCGGTCCTAGTGCCTTACTTTAAGGAAAAGCCATTCAAAAAACTATCTAGCACAATAAAATATCACTTAATACATTTACCACTGCCTACAGTAATGACTCAGCAAGTGGGATATCCATGAAACTGCGGTTTTCCGGGTATATTTTATTAGGAAAAACAGTTGGGAGAACGATCTCACTAGGGACCCTGCCAGCTGTGCATAGCCGTTGCTCTCGTAACTCTGGTAGCTCTGCAAGTGCTAGTGGCGCGTAGCCGTCAGCTGGGGGTGACCTTGCCAACCCACTGTTTGCTCCTACTCCCCCTTTCCTGTACTGTGCCTTGGGCGTCAGCTTGGATTGAGGGTTCTCAAAGGAATACGAGACCTTTCACTAGACCCGTTGTCATGGTGACGTGAGATCCCTTGCCTTTCTATCTTCTTTCCTACTTTCTACCCTCCCTCTCAGTTCACGGTTGATCGCTCCTGAGAGTGTCTCTCTCAGTCGTTTAGATTGCTTTAGCCATGTTCAGGTGAGTTACCTGAATTACACAGAGTTATAATTGGACTGTTCTCCACGGGTATCTGAGTTTTCGGGTTTTAGTCATCAAGCGTTCAGATGTTGCTGGTTGAATCTTAATGAGGTAGATTGTGTGGCGGTTACATTCTTGTTGACATTTGTTCCTAGGTTCAGCATCCGTTCTGCTGTTTGCAGAGACCGTTATGACAGTGCCATCTAGGTTATAGGATCTATTTCTAGCCGAGATTGACTGTAGTAATAATTATGTCGCTATTTAGCAAACTGTGGTTATCGTAATTATTGGGTTGAATCTAACTCACGTCACAAGTTAAAAGTTTGATAATCCAAAAACTTTGCA
The DNA here is from genome assembly GCA_001587735.2 of Parhyale hawaiensis. NCBI lineage: Eukaryota > Metazoa > Arthropoda > Malacostraca > Amphipoda > Hyalidae > Parhyale > Parhyale hawaiensis. The sequence goes on from LQNS02278125.1 coordinate 29,892,444, forward strand.
CCACTGTCGAGTTTGTATGGTTTCTAACATCTTCTTCATAGTATAATTACTAATAGCGTACAGAGTTTGTCAATAACTCTACAAGCGGTATTACCTCCATTGGTCGTTACTGGTGGAGCCGAAACATTATCGTTTTGAATTGTTTAGGCACGGAAAGCATCTTGATGACTCAGTTGCCCTGGCAAACTACTGTTAGTTCCAGTAAGAGGTTCTGAACCACATATTCTTAAGGGGTATGGGTAAAGTCACCTCTTACACAAATGCTATTGCAGAATACCTACGATTGCCTTTATAATGCGCACGGCTTTACAATCATTGCGAAGGCTGGAACTGAATGAGATTGCTCTTTATACCGGGTGTTGCAAAAAAAAAAAAACTCTGCCAAACTTTAACAGGTGATAGGGACACTCAAAACAAACACTTTTTCACGAATACCAAAAATTCCAAAACTTGTTCGTTTCCGAGATATTGACATGTGTAACGTTAAGGGTAATCTTACAAATAGTAAGTCTTTACGTTAATCCTAGTTATAACTTTGAATCTGGCAATACAGCAGTTGCCTACGTTATGGCAACACTGTGTTTACAAATTATTTTACCGGACCGGCGAAATAGTCCAGTAACATGGCCTGCTAGATCTTCCGACCTCAATCCACTGGATTTCTTTTTCTGGGGCCACATGAAAACTTTGGTGTACGGCACTCCTCTGCAGTCAGAATTTTATCTTGTTTCCAGGATCGCAGTCGCAGCAGGCAACATCGCTGAAGATCGACAAATGTTTTCTACAGGTCCTTTCAGAGGAGGTGTCACGCCTGCACTGAGTAAATGGTGGACATTTTGAACAGTTAATGTAATTGGTTGTAAAATTAGTGTATTACATTTCTTTACACAATATTCCTTCAGTTTCCACTCTACCGTTTATTTGCAACTGGAGTTCTATGTAGGTAGGCCTTCATTTAGTTGCAGTTTTAGGTAAGGTTTTGTTACAAATTACACGTGTCAATATCTCGGAAACGAACAAGTTTTAGAATTTTTGGCATTCGTAAAAAAGTGTTTGTTATGAATGTCCCTATCGCCTGTGAAAATTTGGCAGAGCTTTTTTTTGCAACACCCGGTATACATACTAGCGGAACTCGTGGAAATTCCACAGCTGATTTTCGGAGCTTCTTTTTTTTTTTGCATCATGCAGACGCTGATGGGGCCAGAGAGTTGCATGGCGACGATAATCACATGAAATTGAAAGCATTTGCACAGAAGCTCATTAGTACCGTCTACTTCAAATAGGCCTACACGCATAGCCATCAATAGCTCACAAAAATGTATAATGATCCTTAGCACGTCAATAAACAAAAATGTGCAGCATATAAAAAGGACAAACACATAACTACCACAAACCAACAGAGCTCTCGCCTACCTAACGTGAAAAATCTAATACTCAGGAAGAAGTGACCGGATGCTAATCAATGACACTAACATTTTCATCATCATTTCCAAAAATTTAGTGACGATTATTGAAACCCGCATCAAAAGTTTCGGATATTTTCAGTGCAATAACGAAGTAGCCTATTTCTTCAAACTCACAGAAAATGGAAAACCTTTCGATGCAAGTATCAAAATGCGGAAGCCAATATGCATTATTGCATCGTTGACGGCAAGCCAAGCGGCAAATTATCTTAAGGAAAGCAGGAGCACTACTTCTAGAGTAAAAATCCCACTCACGTAATGCCGTCAGACAATATTTTCTCGAGTAACAATAAAATAAAGTAATCATCTGAATTTCAAGAAGTAGCGAATACCAGTAATTTCCATGCTTAGCCATTAGTTACACGATGAACATTCAAGATATTTTTGTCAAAATTTGCGAGCGCCCTTAATATATTTCAACTTAGCTCTAAATATTCGCAAGGCGTACGGAAATAAAAGAAATTTCTTACCACAAACACTCTGCATATGATGCGCTTACATACTTAGTTAATTGCATTACTAAACCTTTCGCATAGTTGCCTGAAGAATTGAATGATACAGTTTGGTTTACAGATACATACAAAAACTAATTCTTCTTGAAGTTATTTGACAATCATTCCACGCTGGCGACCAACATAGTACTTGCGTCGCTAAGACGGTAAGGCGAATAACAGAGTTCCTTAAATAAAAATCACAAACCCGGCTTCATAGCATTGAAATTTTCAACAACTAAAACGTCTCAAAATTTGGCGAAAATAACTCTTGAGAGCCGAAGTAGTTGAGTTCACTTCCTGATCAGCAGACGGGTAGCTACGGAAGGGTGATCAGCCTTAAAAAATTGCATCCCCTAAAGCTTATACCTTTTCATTTTTACCATGCATGACTTCTGAAGTTTGGTCCTGATATGATAGTATAGTCGGTAGAGGGCCCAGTTGTCAAAAACGACGCCAATAATTCTGTGATTGAGCTTATTGTTCCAGTTCCCAGTATAGGTGTTCCTGTAAAATAGGTCTCACCCCTGCAAACCTGATCTTTCATTAATAAAACGCTAGTTGTATAGCCATGAGTTTTGTGAGAGCAAAATATTCCCCCTGCAAGAGAAGGAGCGAATATCAGCTTGGAATTGGTCACATGTTCAGCAACACCAATAAAATACAGTTCTGTCAAAAGAATTCATCGGAAAGGCATAGGGCTTCCGTATCCTGGATACCAAGCGATTGTGCAAAGTCAAGCGTCGAAATGTGGCTGCAATGTAAATCTACTATATAATAATTCACGTCGTGTTTTTATTTATTTATTTATTTATTTATTTATTTATTTATATATTTATATCTCTCCTGTCACGCTCTATGGGAATAAGATAGGAGAAAATTCAGATTTCATTCAAATGGCGAAAAAAAAGTTGGTACCTTGGAATAGTCGAGTGTACAGTAATCAAGTTAAGTTTACAGTAATCAAGT
>LQNS02278125.1:29898112-29911275 GCA_001587735.2 Parhyale hawaiensis
ACCATACTGCACCCCATAAATGGTTGAATATGGAGGATATATCGATAATAAACAACCAAAGTCTCGACCATAATCATAGTTGTTCTACTATAATCACAACCATAATTTCCGACTGGGATGGAGCCTCAAGCAGAATTATAATATAGATATACAGACTGCTCTAGTATTATAGCTCTTACTGTTTCAAGTAAGGTAATCCACTATGTACTAAAACTCAGTTGTTGGTCGCTTGCTTGCTCTCTTGCTCCCTTACTTGCTTGCTCCAATGTTGGTCCGTCTCTCCGTCACGATGTGAAGAGTTTAATAGGAGAAAATTCATGTACTAAAAAACAAGTTGAGATACCCTACAATTTCAGCACTGGGAGTACTAGTGACAAATATAGCTCTAAATCTCCGGCCTCAGCATCCCGTGCTCTGGATCCCCAGCCTCTGGATCCCCCTTTCATTACTGAATGATATCGTAGTAGTTGAATCTTCACGCTGAGCAGACGCTTTTTTATACTGAATTTTTATCGCAGCCAGATTTCGACGCTTGAGGTCAACAATCAGTGGGTACCCACGATAGGGACCGACCGGGGCCCCGGCCTCGAGAAACTCCGGCCATTTTCAGCCCCTGGGCCCAGGTCAACACCCCGGTTTATCGAATATTGCTTCCGCCGGCCCCGGTTTATCGAATATATTGCATACTCCGACCCCAGCTTTTCAAACTGTGAAAACCGGGGTTTGGTCGGGGTTTTGGGGGGAGGGGAAACACTTAAGAGGCAATAAAATAAGTTTTCTGGGGGAAACTAAATTTTTTCGTGCTATCTGATTCATTATGAGTGACTATTCACCAATATCATATTAATATGCTGTCTCAAACTACTGTCACTGAAAAGACACCTTGGTATTAGTTAACTTAGTTTACTTTAGTAGGATTTGATTTTTCCCGTTTCTTTATTTCAATCCACTCATTTTTTTTTTTTTTTTTTGTGTAGAATTCAAATCTGAAGTCCGTTTGCGGCGATCGGCTCTACTTTTTGAGATATTTGACTTTGGAATTCCCATTGCTTTTCTGTGGTGAAAAATGACCACAGTCGCCAGTATAAGGGAAAACCTCTCCTCATATGTTTTTTGGGTAGGGTAACTTAAGTTAGGTTAGGTTCCTATGGGGTCACCGTGTATTTGCTCCCATAGGAAAACGATGGGAAGTTCAAAGTTAAATACCTCAAAAAGTAAAACCGACCGCCACAAACAAACTTCAGTTTTGAATTGTGCATCAAAAATTGAGTTGATTAAACTAAAAATCGGGGGAAAAATTGGACTCTACTAAAGAAAATGTTCACCGCAACCATTGTGAGCCATAAATTTTTATATTTGTGAATAATGCAGGGTGCATATAGCTCCTTTGGCAATGTGCAACAGCATATTATAGCTAGTGAAGAATGCATGTCAATAAATCAGCTACAATAACTGTAGAAGTTACCATGACTGACTAAATATCTGTTGGTTTCTGCAGTGCATCCTTAATGACTCGAATGCTCAATAGGAAAAGTTGAAAATTCAAGATTATATTTACTTTCAGATTGCTTCTTAAGCTCCCGGACTACAAGTTATTTACCGGTTACTACTAAAGTGTAGGACCTCCTCAAGCACGTTAAAGCAGCAGTTCTGTAAGGCATTGAGTCTGCGAGATATCTAACGTACACTTGATCAATTTTGAACCCTCTTGCAGCAATCCATTCCTTAATAATTCTCACTTAAATTGTGGATAGAATGAGTTAACACAATCTACATAAGTACTGTATTGATAGTATATGCTCTTCTCTAGTCAAAACAGAAATTCTGACTCATGGCTAGTGGGTTTTGGTCTCCCAGCGATTTGATTTTGGGCGCCCCGGCCCCTGGCTATTTTGTTTTGGTCACCCCGGTCCCGGCTATTTTATTTTTGGTCGCTCCGGTTCAGGCCCCGGTCTTTCCAAAATCTTCGCCCCGATCGGTCTCTTATACTAGATACGGTGAGCCCTGGGCATTTCCAGGGAATTATTTTGACTAAACTATATTTTCTTCGTGCAGCTTAACGTTTGACCAATTCCAAGCTGATATTCAGCTTGTACAGCTTGCGTTTCACTAATGGAAGATCAGGCCTGCAGGGATGAGACCTATAATACAGCAAAACCTATGCTGGGGACCAGAACAACAAAAAGCTCAACGCAAAATTATTGCCGTCATTTTTAACGGCTGGGCCCTCAAGTTCTAAAATATTCCCTTCATTGGAGTTATTGAAGTTGCTGTAGCATCTGCTTTCAGTTCATAGCAACTACCATTAGGAAATGAAAATACGCATAGAAAACCAAGTGGTTTCAATGTTGTTACCGTGGATTATACTCTCAAATTTCAGCCTCCCTATCCCCAGTGCACGTACTCTATGATCCCACGAGAGAAAGGAAGTAGCTCCTACAGCATGTCAAGAGGAACATGGAACCCATGCAAAGGGTGTTCACATACGGGATGTACGAACATCAAAACAGCAAACCGGAAAGAAGAGGAAGACCAGAGAAAAGTATAAACGGTATACCTCTGAAATAGAAGGAAACAAAGTGGTCACGAAGAAAAGTTGTGTCGAAGGCCTGGCCAAGATTAGCACGAGCAACCTATAGGGCAGGCAATAAGGTCCCCGGGAGAAGAGAGCCCTGCTCCCCTTCACCACAGGATGGGCAAACATAACGAGCCTGACTGATGGTTTACGGCCCACCCTTTGCCTCCTGAGGTCTTTGACGTTTTTAAGAACTATAGTCTGCCCATTTTATGAAGGCGGTTCGTTGGAGGCCAAATTCTTCTACAGCGGAGCCAATCCTATAAATGTTTCTCAGATTTCTCTATATATAGCTAGTGGGCGTGTCTAAGATATGGGCCGAAGAAAATCTCAGATATACTCGTACTCATAGAATTGGCAAGGCTATAAGGGAATTTGACCACGACCGAACCGCCTTCATAAAATGGTTAGATTATAATACTTCCATTACTTTAAAGGCGATACTGCAATGTTCGCTTTTGGTATTGACTTAATGCTTATAATTGTTATGACAAAATTATTAACTACCGCACTCTGAGAGCGCACACCTCCGTCAAGCAATGTCATGGTTACGGGAAAATCCCAAAACTAGGATTTCCTTTTTATCTACCGCAAAATTTGGTAATTTGTGTCTCTTCACATTGATAACAGTTTTTGCAATTTCATTGAAGGTCCGTCTGTAACATTTTGAGTTATGACAAACATCAGTCAAGCACGCAAACGGACGAACCGATGACCCAAATTTGGTCATTTGTGCCTTTCAATATTTCTATCAATTTCTACAAATTTTATGAATATCCGTCCGTAAAGTTTTGAAGTAGAATATAACTGAAAAAGGTATGGACGGATTTTCATAAAATTTGTACGAATTATTAGGAATATTGCGAAGAACAAATAATCAAATTTTTGTGATGATCTGGTTATCGGTTTGCTTGTTTGTTTGTCTCTATATTTGATTTTGTATTTGAAGAGCTACCATGACTAGTACAGTAACGCCTCGGGGGCATAATGAAAGAGTTACTGTACTTCTCGTAATAGATTTCCATTTGTGAGTAATATGACGCAAAAGTCAGGAGTGGATTTTGACGATATTTGCAGGAATTGTTAGACATCTTGAAAGACACACATGACCAAATTTTGGCGAAGTGTGTTTGGCTAATGTTTGTGAGCGTCTGCAGAAAGTCTGTGTGTCCGTAACTATCTGTACGGGCTAAGTGTATCTCCAACTGCTTTGGCGGGATTTTGTATCGTGTCGCAGATGCGGCTGGTCTGCCGATGCCCAACACTGCAGCGAACTTCGCGTGTGTCAGATCACACTGTAGTCCCGAGTGTTTGGGACACCACGTGCATAATTACGGCACCCGAGTTCCGCTCAAGACACGACCAAGTTCCTGCTGGCGCCTGCCACTCTACACTTGAGAAATCCTTCTAAATAAATCCAGCATCCTTCAGTTGAACAGGGACCGTGCACAGCAGCGAGCAGATTAAGCCTATATGGACCTGTCAAAGTAGCTGTCAAGGCTTCACAACATTTCAGTGCCGGTCCCTCCCGGCTGCTGAAGTTGGCTTTGCGCAGCGGCCGTAACCTGTCTTGAGTTTGCCTTATGATGGAGAGGCCTGGGATCTCTGTTTGCTCTGCAGCCGAGAATTGGGACCAACTGGTGCTAGCAGAGCTACAGAGCGCAAGCAAATTTTGGTATATTCTTCAAGCCCGCTTTATTAATTTGAATGTATTTCTTCGCTCGGCAGCGAGGCAGATGAAAATTTGTCTGACCAATGCGGACAACGTTGATGCATACTGGTAGTACATTGTTGAAACTCCTATTAGCTTTTCGAAACTATTGTAAGATGGTGGTTTGTGCTCTGTAAAGTAAGATATGATTGCGACTGTCTGGAGCGTACTGTGAAAGCTAAAAACACTGGGTCATATGTTAAATCGATACTAAACACTCGTTAGTAGCACAAAGCACTCAAGGATGAGTGCCTGTTTCAGACTAAATATTAAGCACTCAACACTCAAAGACTTTTGATTATCGTATTCAAAGTGCTCAGTACTACACTCAAGTTTCATATGCTAAATAGAGGCATTTCTCAAGGGAATAATTAACATATCGTAAGTATAGCACTTACGGATTTATTATTTATTTTTGTTGTTTGTCACGCACAGCGGTTGTTCATTTTGTACCGTTAAAAAAAAAACAGTAACAACTGAATGTAACAAATGACTGTACCACTATCCTCAACTCTACAGCCTCTTTACTGGCATCAACCATATCGACTCCAAGAAAGCACCAACGCAAAGATCATACTCTACAATACTACGTTTAAAGTTCAGTCTTTAACCAGACGTACACTAATATTGGATTTCTATTTCTAAATAAGTAGAACTCTGAGGGTGACTTATGATTATATAAATATACTGTCGGAGAATGATTTACAAATGATCAAGCGTTTGTGACTATCCTGAACTATCTTAACCTATCTAATCTCGATCTGCACTCAAGCCTAGACCTATTCCCGTAATCAGGGCACCATCAAGTACGTATGCTGCAGGCCGTGTGCGCACCACATTCCTATCTATTAACCAGGAATAACTAACAACTCTGATCAAACTGAAGTTTACTTGTTATACTAAGATTTACAAAAGATTAGAACTATTAATGGGTGCACAGAGCTTACAAATCAAAACCATGATCTGAGATATAGAACCATGTGCAGTCTCTTTGATTCGGTAATGTAAAGGTAACTCAACTGCTGGAACCATTGCATATCAGCATATTATTAAACAGACATCGAACGCGGGCAATATTTCCAGATTTATCAATTGCTTATGGCAGCTCAATCTCTATAGAAGACTTGCATGAATTGCAGTCCAAGAATTGGACTTGAGTCCGTTGGAGCTTTCCTGCAACCGGAAAAAAGGAATCTAAGTAGCCTAAATGATCAGACTGCAGGGCTATTTTGTAAATTCTACTAAGCTTTTTATAATTTCAAATCATTATTCATCATTTTTACTTTAAATGTATGTTTTGTTTTGTTGTGTCGTCCATAAGCATCACTTATATTTACCTGGGTCGGTGACAGCCAGAGACAGAATGGTTGTTTCTACGCTGCCACATCTGTTCCGGCCCGTAAAAATGAATAAACGTATAATAAATTAGTAATAAAATGACATTTACCGTGGCATAAATAAAATTTGTGAGCAGTAACTGGATTAACTAACGAAAAGTTTGCATTTTAATTCAACAAATTCTAAGCAAAAGCATGTCACCGTTACACTGCTAGACTGCCGCAGTACAGACACAACCATGCAGCTCCCTAAAAGACGGAATACATGAAATCATGATAACCGGACACTCAACATTTTTCAGGAAGGGATGAACTTATATTTTAGCTTTAAATAAACTACAACAAAACATTTTAACAAATTAAAACTTTCACGACGAAGTATTTTAATATATTTTTTGCATTACATAAATTAAACTGCTTAAGAGTCATTTTCTAATCTTTGTTCAAATACAAGTGCTGCACTCATAAGTATCAGTATTCGGTTCTCTGCATAAAAAAGCTGAAATATAACACTCAAGAAATTGGGCTACTTACAAGCGCTTAGTGAGGTCCTTCCATTAAACATGCGGTTTGAAGTATTAGTAGGCTAAGTGCTACTTGTCAGTGTTTAGTGTTGATTTAACATACGACCCATTCTCTACCAATTTTTTATTCACTACCGATGTGGTACTACATACCTTACCTTCAGGAAATACCTCCGCAAGAGATTTAGGTTTTTGTCGGAGTTTGTCAATTTTCATAGAGATAACTCAAACATTTATGTACAGATCTTCATGAAACCTACAGGATTGTTAGGTATGTTACGATGAACGAATGAACAAATTTCTCGGATGATCTGTTACTCCGTTTGTTTGACTATTTGTTTTTGCAGTTTGTAAGCAAAATAACCAAAAAAGTTATTACCCAAAACGTTGTGAACGGATCTTTATGAAATTTAGAAAAAAAATGATGATGGTTAAGAGGCACGAATGCGGGACATCCTATAGCGGATAAAAATTGACCTACTGTAATATTATTGGAATTGACAAGTTTTGGTATCACAAATAAGAGAAAATCGTATTAGGGTAAGGAGCCCAAATGCCGTTACTTTAAGCCTGAAAGTCCACCACGGTGGCGTCCACTGACGAACCCTCCCTAATTGCACAAATTGCTGATACTTAGCCAATTTTGTTGAAACTTGCCAGTCAAACTGTTTATTATGTAATTAAAAAGGACCGAACACTAAGTGCCGATAAAAAAATTAATCCCCTTTCATATGAATGTTCTGAAAAGGAGCCAAAGCCGAGCCAGTGACGGGCTTGCCTCCGTGAGGTCAGGGCTTCAAGAGTTGAATGTGAGGAGGGGGGGGGCACGGNGGGGGGGGGGGTAATGGCTTGAAGTGCCTTTACCCTAACTCCACTTCAAACTCAAAATTTCGAACGTTCTTCTGCATAATGGCTTCTGTTGAAATTGAACGCTAGAAATGTTATTGTTTCATGAGATAAGGGAAATTAAATGTGATGTTTTGTCAATGTGACAATACTCAAATTTCAATTTCCAAAGAAAAAAGTTACTTAAATGACACCAGTAAGCGTGTTTTTTTATAGATGGCTATAGACTTCTCAACGTTTATTTTCTTTGATCCACGCTTTCGGCTCCAGGTTAAATTAGCGTTTTCATCAGAGCTCTAACTTGACCCCGTGCCGAAGCTTGGCCCAATAAAAATAAGTCTTGAGAAGTGTTAATATCTCTCAAAATGAACCAAACCAGACGCCAAGCAATGTGTTCTCAAATATATGTGCATATAAACAGTATATTTATACATGATATATGTATAGCTCCATTACTTTGAGCTATACGACTCTCTGCTTCGTAAACGAGTTTTTACGCCTTCGCCCCTCGGTTAACTCTCACGTCCTGACCCTACAGCTAACAACTCGCAAAACTATCTTCTCTGCTGTGTTAATATTGCTGCGTGGTACACTCAAATGGTAGAAAGAATTCTCGCTGGCTTAGATGCTTCTTCACCCCTAACTCGATGCTGTGCGGGGTCACGATCGCTAAAGCAAGAATTTGCTTTCCTGAGAATTCATATCGATGCAGATTTGATTTTCGTTTTTATGGAGCGTTGAACATCGAAGCGTCGGGCGACGTCGCAAAAGAAATAATTAAATGGAATTCTATCTGCCGAGCACGCAGAAATAAAACTTGTTCGCCTGAAATTGGCGAGAATAATATAACCATTCAATGCATGCGTTTAATTCGTTGCTTTAAAGAAGGACCGTTTGGGTACATTTTGTACAGCGTTATTCTATGGGATATTAATGAGCGGCGTGGATGGTAAAGCATGAAACTGTAACGCAGTATTCTTATTACCGTTGCGTGTCAAATAGGACCTTATTTTTCTTACGTAAAAAGTATCTGATAAGACGGTATGCTTAGGCCCTCACTAATCTACAAAAAATAGCAACTACTCTTCCACGCACTAAGTACACGATATGGTACGAGACATCTCCTAGGAGCTACAGATTTTGAGAAACTGACCACGAGATGAAATGACTTACTGCGACGCCATGTAAAGCAAAATGTAGCTGTTGCTAAAGTTGATATGTGAAATTTTGAAAATTTTATTGTTTTATCGAATACAGTTTTCACTTATCGCTTAAAAAATTAGTAAAGTTCGTGTCACGATTTTCCCCGCGTTTTTTAATAGTTTCAATAGAAGATAAAGTAGGGGAGTGAGCATGAGTGCAGAGAAGGTTTCTTTGAAGAATAATATTCATCTAAGTTTTCAAGACGATCGATGTTGATGTTCCTGGACATTCTTCGCATGAGATTCCGGAGACGTTACGCTCGCCACCCATCTTCTGTGGAGGTGGTGCTTCACTCCGTGACTATGAAGAGAGCTAATAGCCTTAGCTAGGCCTTCGAAACATTTCGCCTTCCTGCCTACGGTGCTTCCTTCGATTTCCTTGCTCCTAGAATTTGTGTTTTGCTCTTTCTCTTTTTTCCCGACTTGCTGTTTCCCTGAGCTTTGACCTTTTTTGTTATTATATTCAGAACAATTTCCACAACAAAGGCGACATCACAGAGGAAAAAAAGAAGGAACACATAGTATGACGATAGACACGAGGAACCCATGCACGAGTGTGTTCCCACACAGGATCGACGCGCATGTCAACGACAAGTCGGGAAAGAAGAGGAAAGCTTTGACCCTAGCTGCAGGTACACCTTTGTGCATGGGTTCCACATCACCATTGACATGCTGTATATCTCGTATTTATTTTATGCTAAATTCCCTTTTTAGCAGGAAAGTCTGCTGCAAAAAGAATAAGCCTCAAATTTCATGCGCTAAATACAAAATTATTAAAATTAATTCACCGCAAGATAATTATCTAGGGTAAGTGCGTTCATGAGTTGGTGCTACGGCCGATATTTTTGTTTCACATTTTGCTATCTCAACTGCTTGCTGTTTTTGTTTCACATCAAGACCCTGACTGTGTGACCTCAGTTTCCCACCATCTCTGCTGCCCGCCATCTTTGTTTCACATCAAGGCGAAATTGGACCCTAGGTTGCTGCTATCTAAGTAACCTGACCTCAATGCGCTGGAATCGGCAGCCTCATATTGAAAGTAAGCAAGCACGGCGTCATGCCGGAAATTTAGTCATTTTCTCCACCTGCGGTCGGAACTGCTAGGAAATGAACTGATATTCGATCCGTGACAGAGACGCCGGCTGGATTTTCACGCTCGAGGAAACCTGGAATCTTGTGACATTTTGATGCTAGTCGGAAGTTGTTCGCACTTTCCAGCAAGTTGCATTGTGAAGTTATTCAAGATTTACGTTTTTGTCTGGAATTGCTGGAAGTATTAGGCATAGTTCGGTGGGGGTGAAAAAGAATCAGTTTAGTATAGAAGCTAAGCTGGAGCAAGTTTTTAACTTATCACATGTGAAGCAACAGTAATATTATCATCTATCGAGCGAGTTTAGCTGCTAGATTGTGATGGAATGAAGCTAGTTGGAATTCTATTTTTATGCGGCAAGTTGCTAAGTTAAACGACTAGACGAACGAACACGGTGGCATATTGGTATAGAACAATTTTAAAAGAAATCTATTAATAGTATTTGCGTCAACACTCGTCAGCTATTGTGATTTTTTATAAATTGATGTGAACCATACTTGAAAAAAATAATGTAGTGATTGTAGGCAGCTGCCCCGTTGCCTCATGTCAAATTTGCGACAGTATAATTCATTACTGCGCCATTCTGTCTTATAAGCAAGGGCTGAAAATATTAACACGCATATACAATCCATCCATGCTCAATCCGATAATAACTAGAGCCCGGATTTATTGCGCTTAAAATATTGCAGTTACAGCGCCTAAAAATTGCTTATATTGCACCTAAAAATTGCTTTTATTGCACCTAAAAATTGCTCTTATTGCACCTAAAATTCGCTCTTATTTCATCTAAAAATTGTACTTACTGCATCTAAGCAATAGAAGTGGAAGAAATAGGAAACAAAGAAAAGACAATACAGCGAAATATTGGATAGACCAAAAAAAAGTTGGATAGCAAACTGGAATAGCATGTCAATGGAACAACGGACACCTATTTCAGTTCAAAATACCAATTATCTGTAGGTATACATTGCGCTTGTGCTAATTGACAATTTTTCCCAATGGCGAGAATGATTCTTGCAAATATCCCCTTTACCTGTTCCTGTGATGTTGTCTCGGAACGGGTAAGGTTATAAAAATTTAATAAGCAGATTTTGCAACTCTATTATATTTCTACTCCAACAAATACATGGAACAATAATTGATAAGGGAACCAATTGTCATGACGTTTGAAGTGTTGTGACACGTGGCAGTAATAATAAGTGCCATGAGTTCACACGTCCCTCATCGTAACGCGTTCAATCACGAAACTGAACATGAGCCGTGCGTCAACTTTTTTTGTCTCTATCCACTCGTATAAGTGTGCTTCATTCATATGTATGACCCTGCGCATTCAGTTATGATATCGTTTCTTTACATTTTCGCTAATATTTTGCGTCGGTTTGAAATCATATTCGTATCCCATTATCTTATAGACTGATTTTGACGGGTATAGCCTATTTTAAAAATAGTTATAGCCTGATAAACCGACAGAAGAGACCTCAGCATAGAGCAATCAGTTAGACTACAAATCAAAGACGGCGTCCGTTTCCTTATAACATCTTCAGGTTTTCTTTTCGTAAACGGGACTATTGCACAGTGATTCTGATCATTAGAGTGAAGAAAAAAAAATTGTCGACTTATCCATGATCTGTGAACGCTGCAGAGGATAAATTTAGCATTTATAAGTTTTTCACTGAATATGAATGACGCAGCACGTTTAGAAAAGGACATGCTTCATTCTTCAGTCTCCCACGTTTTCTGTAGTTGCTTCTCTCAAATTAACGCGCTGCGTCCATGAGTTTGAGAGAACGCGTTACGATGAGGGACATGTGAACACGGCCTATATATTGCATTCATTGCAGTTATTGCACTTATTGTAGTTATTACACTTATTGCACTGACGCAGGAAACTGCAATAAATCCGGGCTCTAAGAATAACTCAGGCTGTGCAATTTTGCTACAAGGGCCTTTTCTCCCATAGGAATTAATGAAATAGGTAAAAGGGCTCTTGTAGCGAAACATCATACTCTGACTAAGATAGGGTAAAGGGTCACTCTTAACCACCTCTTGACTCTTACTTGTGTTCCAATCCTCAAAATTATTCCATTTATTTTCAGCAAACTTCCCTTGAAAGACAGTTGATTCAAATATCTGCAGCTTTCCCGCTGCAAAGGCGAACATTTAATCAAGGACTGGAATTTCAGGAAAAATTCACGGGTCATACGCATAGTAAGAGCTTTGACCGAGCCGAAACCAAATAATTTATTGTTGGCTCTTCTCTGGGAATGGTCCTCTTAACCCGTCTGTTGTTCTATTTCTAATTTAATTTATTTTGAGATATGTTCACTCTAGTTATCAATAAACTATCAAGGAATCCCTATATAATCTAGTGGTTGCTGAGGTTGACTTCCAATAATCATAATTGAATAATTCCTAAAGTGTGCTTTCAAAACCTCAGAACGAATGTATTCCTTTGGGAATTTACTGTAAGGGCAGTAGTAATGGGTGGTCCATATGAGTGGTGGTAATTGCTAACGATTTAGCAGATGAAGACATATAGAGCATGCAGTATATCGATAGACACGAGTAACCCATGCACGAAAACATTCTCACACAATGTCCACAAGCAAGATAGCAGCAAATCGAGAAAGAAGAGAAAAAATACCGACACAAAGCGGTAAGTAGGAACATAGAAAAAATGGAGGGAAACACAGTAGACAAGAAGAAAAGACGTCCCGAACGTCTAGCTAAGGCCTCAGGGAAACCCTGGGGCGTAGAAATATTTTAAGCACAAGCCGGCTAACTGAGTCACATACGTTCTTAACCCACTAACCCTTACTGCTCATTTTTTAAAAGGTATTAATAGAGTTGTTCTTATGAGAAACAAATGATTAGTTTATGCGTAAACGGGCTGAGGCGGCCTTAAACTGTGAACGGATTGAGATAAAATGCAAGCCGACGTGAACATCAATGTTTTATTATTATTAATAGACAGATCAAACCTCGCTGTAGTGCACCACAATAATCGCGCACTGTTGTAGAAACAACACCAAACTCACCGTTGCGTTTTCGGGACGAACAGCTGTTAAGAGCCTCGCGTAAATTTAGACAAACAGCAGTGTGATTCCAACCTCCAATCCTGTTAACACACTAATGAAATGGCAAATACACTAACAAGTTTTCCTTCAGGCAAGAGCAATAAAACAGCCGAGAGCTAATTCCATTGTGTAATATTGCTATCTTTGCTCATGTCGTGAAAAGGCGAACAGAATTAACTGGACTCAAGAGTAATTGGTGTCCAAAATAACATGATGTTGCGCATCTTGGGGCACAACTATAACAATAGCACTGCGCAATAGTCTATTATTATTATTATTATTATTATTAAAACTTCACGCTTGAGCTCCCACGGACAGGTAATACAACCCAAATGAAGGATCTGGCAACACCGGGAAGCCCAAAACGCAGCTAAAGGAAATCCAGCAAAAACCTATTAACAGCTGACTTAAACGCCTGCAGGCCAATACGACCAAAAGCCGATGCCGGCAACAAATTCTAAACCTTAACCGACCAGGGCACGAAGCACCGACAGAACTGATTAGTTCGACATCTGGTAGCCTCCAAAGTGAAAGAGTGCGCTCCGCAAGCAGGGCGAGTCTCTCTCTCAAAAACCTTGAGGGCAGGGAGAGAAGAATACAACCAGTGCCTCTCATTATTGTTCACTATATAAAACATACATAGCTCTGCGACTCTTCTGCTGTGGGAAAGGTTCACTCGATCATTATCAGCGCACAGCCTGCTGGCTGAACTAACAAGTCGGTCTAACAGACGCAAGTGAGTGTCAGCAGCTGAAGCCCAGACCGGTGAGCAATACTCCAACACAGGCAGCAAAAACGCAT
>LQNS02278125.1:29981795-30034032 GCA_001587735.2 Parhyale hawaiensis
TTGAACAATGTTTTCTGCGAAAATGATGCAAAAGTATGCACAGTAGAAAAATGTAAAATTTATGTTGCACTTCCTTATATTGGTAATGCCTCTGATGACATGGTCAGGTATTTTAGGAATGTACTAGCCAAATTTTACCCGCAAATTGACTTTATTTTTGCTCTTAGGAACGATTTTCAAATTCGTGATTTTTTTAATTATAAAGATAGACTGCCTTCTGAGCTGCTTTCAAACATTGTTTACAAATATACTTGTGGAACTTGCCAGAGTTCTTATTTTGGAAGCACTCAGAAGCAGTCTGAAATTAGGTTTTATCAACACATGGGACGTTCCTTCAGAACGAACCTTCCTCTCTCAGTTTCGTCATCTAGCCATTCCGATATCAGAATTTTAGAATCTCTGTACATAGCAAAAAATAGACCGATTTTAAACACCGACCAGACTCCGTACCACTGTACACGCGTTGATTTCTTGCCGCCCCCCCCTTTCTTTTCACATCCTTCTTCTGTAATGTACCGTTCATTGTAGCAAACTTAGATAACAATAGCATATGAAGTATAGTTTTGATACTCTAACGGTATGATTTATTTTTTTTTATATTTTCAGATGCATTCATTGATAATGACATATTATAGTCGAAACCAGTTGGTCTGAGTGCCTGTAATAGATGTTTTTTATCGCTGCCCTTGTGTTTCTTTTTATTCTAGTTACAATAAACATAGCATATTTCGCATGACAGACTATTTGCGTTCGCAATATTTATTATTCATACCTGTATTTTTTAATTAAATTAATCAAACTACACCTTCTGCGAACTACAAATATGAAAGTGATTGCGTTATAGATTCATTGGTGCCACTAAAATCTGAGCTATGTATACGAAGATCGATGATGGTTCAGGCTGATTACATTCTGGTAGGCTATATATGTTGTGCGTGTTTGGTGGATTTGCGCGATCGATCGATCGCGCTGCGCGTTTGGTGGATCGTTCAAATTTTAAAATGGAAAACAAAAAAAAAAACAGTCCTTGCCTCCCCTAACCTACCAGACATTAAAACCGAATATAGTCCAACTTACCCGAAATTACGGCCTAATACCTACAACATCCACCAAACGCGCACATCATATATACTTCGGTCGTTTGGGCTCTACTCTTCAGTCTTCAGATGTAATCTGTACAGAATGACAAAAACTACAGATCCATAAAAACAAGTCGAAATTTCTTTCAACAATAGCTATAACAAAATGAGTATCACTGGTCGCGATACAGTTCCTGTTACTGTTTTTACTTAACTTGAAAAAATAATTTATTTACTGAGCTACTGAAGCTGGTTATGAATTAAAAATTTTGCTGACAATATTATTTCTGGTATAGGATTTCCTGCTACAGTAGTTAGCTGTTACGACGCTGAGTCTCGTTACTAGTCTCTTACATTTTGAGCCTGCAGCCGCCAAACAAATATATTTTTAAACCAAAGAATAGTATGCCTTGGATACTGAGCGCGAAGATTTCTAGTGATAGACCGTACCCCCTCCCCCGTCTTGCGCCCTAAAAAAGTCCTTTTGCAGTAGTCCACTTGCAGAGCTATAAGAAATCAACATCAAAGTTTACGCAGATTTTGATATTTTAAAGCGCCAATATTGTAATCCGTGCTGTGTACAAGGTGCATATAAAATACACCGAACTTCAGCTTCATCTCTATTAAAGTACTTCCAACGTTAGGCGTCTGTATATGTAGGTGGATACTCTCAGGTAAATTCAAAGTAGATACATAAGGGTAAATAATGATTTCATGCCAGCTTCACTTAATCAACTTTCAAAGTTAACTGCCACTGACGTGGGTGATTCATTATAGCTGCTGTAGTCGAATCAAACGTATAAGAATTTTCCTTGAGCGTATTGATACAATAACGAAAGTATCAATGTTTATGGGTGCGGCAAAAGTCCTAAGAGAGACGGAATATAAATTCATTAGATTGCTCAAATCGCCTCAAATGTTAAGATCATGGACTACGTAGTAGCGATGAATTTCATGTTAATTCTCGAACGGTTATTGAATGTGTATACAGTAAAGGGCAAACTTTTATTAATTGAGCTTCATCTCGTTTGGCTCTCAAAGTATATATAATATTATTAAACTGTTAATTGGGGTGGAATTTACTGTCTACGATACTGTAATCAAATTCAATTATTTTGATAGTGACAAAACTGAACCTTGTAGCTACTGACGAAGACTGAACTTAGTACTGAAAATGACTGAACCTAGTACTGAAAAGATTGAACTTGCTACTGACGAAGACCCAACTTGGGACTGACAAAAATCGAACTTGGTACTCATTGAACAAGATCCAAATTGGTGAGAATCACCGAACCTGGTACTGACAAAGACCGACCTTCATACTAACAAAAGTCGCACAAGAAGTGGGTGCTTAAGCCTGGTGCCCACGTGACAACTTTCGTTGCCGCTAGCAACCACAAAACAACTCAACTCATCCGTTTACGCAGCCGTGGCACTGCTGTAGTATGAGCAAAATTTAACTGGATAAAAATTTCAAAAGTCTCAGTCGCTAATGCAATTTTTACACCATAGCAAGTGGAAATGGTGAACTTTCAACTATCGCTCCTAATTATAAGTAATTTTAGTCCACAACGATTCATATTATAAGAATTAAAGCACGATGTTCATAGACGTCATGCTGAAGTCACAGTCACGACTACACGGTCGGACTAGTTGGGTTGCTGCTAGGCAACGAAAGTTGTTACGTGGGCCCCGGGTTTTACGTTCAGCACAATCACACCCCTAAAATAATATAGGCTGTGCGAGTGAGGTTCAGAAGAACGCTCATGAGATCCATGCGGAAAACGGTCACACAATCCTCAGAGAAAAGTCTCTGAGGGTTATGGTCAATACTAACCTTGACCCTTCTCGTTTAAAGTCGAAACATCGTCAAAAACGCACAAACCTCCAGAATCACCAACGAACCAACAGATGGGTTTCGTCTGAACAACCGTAATGGAAAGACAAACAGCTATTCATAGTAGAAGCGAAATTCAATCGTTAGATTGACAGAGTGCCAAGAAAACAGCCTATAATGGCATTTCATATGGCATTAGGAAAGTTCATGGTAAGCACTAAAACAGCGTTTGTCAAATGTTAGGTGTCTAATTGAGAAACTTGAAAGTATCCCCTTGTTTTAGTCATAAAGGGCACAAAAGTACATAAATCCAGTTTGAGACAGAAGAAATTCTGGGCTCTTGTCTTAGTTAATAAATAAAATAAACTTCAAGATTTCATCTCTCTGAAAGTCAGCTCGCCCTCTCACACGTCAAAAATAAAGATAATATGAAACAAATGGACTGGTGTCCTGTTAAGTTTTACAAGTTCTGGAACAATTATACATAACATCCAATTTTCTTTAATTCGGATTCCAAATGCATCGAGTGTTTTGTCCATGGTGGAGCCTGATGCCCGTGCATCACTCCACCATCACTGATAATTTGAAATTGACCCCACCCAAAAAAAAAGTGTGATTAAGTTACTTGTACTGACAGCTGCGCAGTTTCTGGCAACTGTGTTCGGCCGCAGTAGGTTAAGCTCAGAACTGTGCGCTTCGCATGCCAATTCGTTCACGTGGCTGACGTGATAAAAGAAAATATTTCTGCCTGCCCGATAAAAACTCAGCATTCCATTTCAGTTATTGGTGTTTTGCATGCTGTGAACGTGGTGATGAAAAGAACATTAATTGCTGAGTGAAAACGTTGACCTCTTATAAAAAAAACTGTTGGGCAGAAACGTTCTACTGGCCCAAAAGAAAATTAAGTCAAACAATCCGCTAATTTAGAAAAACAAGCTTAACTGAATTTCATACAACTCGTGGGACACTTCTTAATTCCACGGTTAAAAATGTTTTCTATGTGGAACGTCAAGGGCAATGTGAACATTACGGGGCAAAGCGGTTCACGTAGTCCAAGACGATACATCACCATTTTTAGATCCTGTTGATCATATATCTGGCATTCTAAGTTACATTGCAAACGTTTGGGACTATGTGAACCGCATTAATTGCCCCGTGACGTTCTGCATTGCCCCACTTTACTGTACCTTAGTTTAGCCTGACGTAGCACATCAACTTAACCCATCTCATCTGAACTAACGTCCGCCGCTTAACCGTGTCTATATATCGGTACACAGTCTGCCTGCCTTAAACTTTGTTTAACCTTTCCTAGTACTGTATTTTGATTTCACCTGTGAACCACGCATTTCTTGTCAGCAAAGAATTCGCCCTTGTGTCTTGATAAAGACAAAGAAATACGACGGGACTTCTTGCATTGTTCTCTTATACATTTGGAAAACCTTTCTCAGCTGTGTTACCCACGGATAACAGATAATTTACTCAGTCATAATCTTACAAGTTTCAATGTTTTTGCAGGCATGCCCGATTTTTTTTCAAACTATTTAATTGGACCACCCCAAACTTTTTGCTAATCTTTTATTTATGGTCCGATTGCCACGAAATTTGCACACAATATGGAAAATAACAAAAGTTTTTACTCGTGCATATTTTGCCGTTTTCTTGTTCGTTTTCTTATTATCGTTGAATTTCATGGTAAACTTGTGTATTTAATTGTTTTCCTAAAAACTCCTTATCTCATTCAATATTCATGCTACAAGAAAACAAAGGCAGTTTTGGAGAAAGGAATTAAAGTATGTACTATAAAATTCCTCATTTAGCCTTTTCCGACAAAATATTTAGTTTCGGCCTGCATGTCTGTCGAACACAAAATTTTGATGCAGTTGACAATGTAGTAGTTATACAGTCACCCAAGGTGGGTTTCTTTGATACGCTCTAAATCATGGAGGCAATTGCCAAAGCAAAATTCACGCCACTGATATTTGTCTAATCAGTGACAGTTGAAATAATTCAAACAATGAAGATGTCGAAGGCTGATTAGTACGAGTATTTTCTTCTCCATATATAGAATCTATGGCAAGGTATAGGGCGACCTTACGTATGAATGAACTTCTTGCATACCCGAAGTTGAATCGCAGCACTGAAAGTATCTGAAGCTTCCATTAGCACTCTCATGCACCTTGATTCGTAGTTTCTTCCCACTGATGATTTCGTTGCATTAACAGCTATTCTTACAACTTTGATGCAATTGTCGACGAAACATCTTTCAATAACCAAAAAACTATCGGGCAAATATGATATACTAAGGTATCTATGATACCAAAATAATCAATCTTTTCAGTGTTGCTGAACTGCCAGCAAAGGTAACTAATTTTTTTATGTCAGAGAAAGAAAATAAGATTGTCGCTGCTGAGTAAGTATGAAGCCGTGAAAGCACCTCATCTGGATGAACATTAAAGTTGGCAATTGTATGAAAGGAAGCATGATCAATGAAGCAAGATAAACACAAATTCTTCGCTCTTATTTTATGGCAGCGCGGGCCCTCTACTATATAATATAGATTGAATTGAGATTATATTATTCCGTGGTTTGTGACAATATAGATCCGAGTTAAGTTACATCATTATACTAGACGGCCCGTGACCCGTTGGGTCACCCTCACCATCTTCTTTCCTACCGCAAATAATCAAGTGTTTAGCTGGTCATAGACCACGTGGCGTTTGACCCCGTCCACTCCTGTCCGTACGGTCACCATCACTAGCTTCTTTGCTTTGAGAGGCATTTTCATCACTCTGTTGTTGTTGTTGTTACGTAGGGGGCGGCTCCGGAGGGGGTCGGGCGCGTGGCGGAAGGTATGAGAAGGAAGGCAGGGAACACAAGAAGTCAGTCACAGATAAAGGGCTGTCCCATAGAGGTAGGAAGGAGGGCGGTAGGGTGGGCGGGACACTCAAACAGGTGGTTTACGGTATGGGGGGTGCGGTGACACTCGGGGCAGGAGTCGGAACCCGCCAGTCCGATCGTATGGCGGTATGACATCAGGTTTTCATCACTCTGCCTATGTGTAGCGGAAATGTATAGAGTGGTGGCAATAATGATAGCACAATTCAGAATTTTTCCATAACTTAAAAAAAAAAATACTTCGCCATATCATGTGAAATTTTGACATAAAAACCTTATTTCAACTAGTTACCTATTTCTTATCATAGTTTCCCTGTAAACTATTTGATTAAACTTTTATGATGAAGCGTATAAATTTTTGTAGAAATTTGGGTGGAAATAAAGATAGCACAACTTGAAAAAAAATTACACTTCCGCGTTACTCCATCCAAATTAGAGAAGAAGAATATCAAAAGAAACCGGCGTTGCCATATTGGACAGTTGCTCCCCACTTTGTAACCTCTATATTTGGAAATTAACTCATTTCTTAGCTTGGGAAGCCGGTGTGGGTTATCTGAAAAGGAAAAGGGTCAAATAAGCGCATTAAATGAAGATGGATACGCTATATATGAGTTTTCTAGGAAGGTTAGCAGATCTAAAAAGGTGGTAACTAACTTTTGCTTGTGGGATCGGTCAGCATCCGGTCTGCATACTGCTGCGAGTTACTGACCTTCCCTAGTAATGGGGGGGTTGGGGGGTCGCAGATATTGTCGCATGGAGTCTTCCGCCATTGGCGCCATAGCTCTAGACATCTGTGGTCGACTTGAGCCGTATACTCCTCTGGGGCCTGTTGGTCTATATCTGCATCACAAACCAGTGCATGCGGGTTTCCCAGTTGGGGGTACGGTCAAGTTGACTTTACCTTTACCTTTACCCAGAAGAATACGGAAAAAATAAGTCTCTTGGCCGCCCTTCAAAATTGAGCCCTACAGCCCGCCGCCGACTTCTCCGTGAGGCGTTTCGGACAGGAGAGGGGTCAAACAGCCTGCTAACATCCCTGCAATTGCATGTTACACCGAGAAGAGTGCGACAGATCCTGGGTGCATCTAAGAACTTCAGTTGTAAGAAGAGAAAAATTGCACCAGCACTAACGAAAGCACACAAGGCTAAACGTAATAAATGGGTTCGAGAAAAAGTGCAATGGAACCATGAAAATTGGTCTAATGTTATTTTTTCCGATGAAAAAAAGTTTAAACGACCTTTTGGTGGACGACCTTTTGGTGGAGGATCCCCTATGATGTGGGGAGCAATCTCCATCAAGGGCAAGACGAATTTGGTGATGATGGAAGGTAGACAGAATGCTCAGAAGTACACAGAGGTCTTAGAAACTAGTCTTCTCCCATTTCAAACTGATAAACATCAGCAAGAAGCGGTGTTCCAGCAAGATAATGCCGCCATGCACACAGCGAGGCTGACCATAAATTGGCTTAATGCCCATAATATCGCCACTTTAGCTTGGCCTGCTAAGTCACCCGATCTAAACCCAATTGAGAATCTTTGGGGGATATTCTCACGGCATGTTGACGCCAATGGGAGACGATTTCAGGGTAAAGAAAGCTTGTGGCAGACCATAAATAAATGCTGGGTGGCTATCCCTGAAGAAATGCTCGCTAATTTAATTAATTCTATGAATAACCGATGTGTACAGGAGTTGCAATCAAAAGGCAACGCTTGTAAATATTAAGAATTATGTTTTTTAGCTTCCATTGTCTTTTAAAATACAATTTTTTTCATAATTTATGTGCTATCTTTATTTCCACCCGATTTACACCCACAAACTATTATGTTCGTGGTAAAATTTTGATAAGACAACGAATACAATAATGATTATAAGGAATCGGTAACTAGTTAAAGTTACACTATTCAGTTAAAATTTCAACTATATTGATGCAGTATTTTTAAACTTATTACAAAATTTCAAAATGTGCTAACATTATTGCGACCACTTTATATATGACGTAGTCCAATTGTATTTCCCGCACCACCTTTATATTTAACGTGGACATTCATGCAGCCGAGTTCAGATTCATCTTCTGTATCACGGATACAACGAAATTGAATCACAAATGCTCGAATTTTTTCCTATCCTAAAGTGAAGAATCTGCCTCGCCCTTACTCCTGAACGATAACATAAATAGATTGTGTGGCGGACACTAAAAGTTCCCCCAAGGGCGTATCTCCAGCATCGACGCTCGGCTTTTTTCATATTTTGAAGCGAAGAAGCTGTGTGTAACCATGCAAGCAAGTAAACAAATAAATAAAGTTATCAGACTTATAGTGTAATGCAGATAATAGTTATTATTAGCAAATTTTTTATTATATAGGTCAGTTTTTAGGCTTCCCATGCCACTACAAATTAGCTGTGGTAAGAGTAAAAAATTAAGAGACATATAGAATGCCAAGAGAAATGTGAAAGCGATGCACGAGGATGTTCTCACTAAGGATCAACGCGCATGGGCGAGGCGTATCGGAAAAGAAGAGAAAGCACAGACGAAAGCATCATCAGTAGGAGCATGGAGGTAGAAGGAAGAAAAAAACTGGGCTCGCAGGAAAAGCATCCCAAAGGCCTAGCTTAGGCTAAAGTAATCTATGTTCTCTAATCCTGTGGTCCATCCTAATGCCTGCCGAGGTGATCCTGGTTTAGTTGAGAAAATATATCGAGGGCTTAGAGCCAGCAGTGGCTATGTCCATTATTGGCGAAATCGGGTTCCATTCACGAAGTGGGTGCCCGTAAGGCATATTTTTATTGTCACGGGTGTCTATGTCATATATTTTCATACCATATCTCTTCCTAATGAAGAGATATAGCACAGACACCCGTGACACTAAAAAAATGCCTCATGTGAACCCTTTTGTGAGGGAAACCCGATTTCACCAAAAATGGACATAGCCGCTTCTGGCTCCAAGCCCTCGATATATACCTGTGCCAGCAGCAACAATCCATCACTTTACTGACATGGCAATGAATAGAAAAAGTGGTCTACGTGATCGCTTCCGTGCGAGGTCCACTGATAGAAAATTGGAATAGTTGAACAAAAAACGGCCTAGTTTTGTCCCAAGTGTATGATTAAGGCCACTAGACTATGAATACAATATTGCCCGCATGCTACAGCAAGAGACAAAGGAGATAGAAAAAAAACAGTGTCTTTCGTGTGTATAAATTGGATCTAAGCTATTGAGCTCTCCAGGACATTTACATATAGTCACATTTTGATTGCAATTGATCACTATAATAATTGTCACATACATCTTTCCTATTGATGTTGATAGATGACCAGTTTGAAAATAGAAATGTTAGAATAAATAAAACTGCATTTTTATTATACTTTGAGTTTATGATATACTACCTACAAATACTGTTCAATGAATAAAAACGGTAGTTGCGCAAAATCTCATACTGTAGGAAAGAAACTAAGCATAAAGAACTGTTAGTAGGCGTAAGAAAAATTAAAACTCGAGTCTTTAAAAGCCCAGTTAATCATAAGTATTCATAAAATAGGATAGGAAGAACTGAAACTTCAATAGTTACTTTAACCCTAACCCTAGTGCCTCCATACCACTTAGTCTAATTAAATTAGTGGGAAATCTAAAGAATGCCCCAAACATCGTTTAATCACGGCACAAGAAGCACAATGTCTGCCCGCATAGTGTTGGATATTTCTTGTCACAATGCAGTAAGTTTGTTGAAGTGCCTGAATAAAACGTTCTAGTTTTGTTAACTATACGAAAATATGAACTTTTCTGGCGGGAGAAATAACCATGCAAACTGAAAATAATAATATTATAGTTCAAATTTGCCAGCTGCATGAGTGCCAAGAACTCATAAAATAAGGCAAAGGGACATTACAAAACTAGATGTGGAATGTTCTAATTCAAAAATTGGTATCGTCTGTATAGTTAAATTCTTATTCAAAAGAGTGGCAACGGGCCATACCCCCACCTCAACTCCTCTTGTCATTCACACTTGAAATGTATCTAGGCCGGTCTACACGCAGGTTTTTTCAACGCGTTCACTCATCCGCTCGTCCGAAAGTTTTGCAGCGTCGTTGTCAACACAACTCTGCGTACTCCACAAACAGTTATCAAACTGTAACCACCAAATCAGTTTCCTTGGCAAGTGTAGCCAGGCAAGTTACGGAGGTCTCGTCAAATTTGAAATGCTATGTAACTCAGAAAACAATGGAGTTTTACGCTGTTTCAACGGCAGAGTAACACATTTGGATAATTGGACCCATGAACACGTTCAAGAGACTAACGTGTAGGCCGGCGCTATAACGCATTTTTGCGTCATTATGTAATCTAATTCGAGCCTCCTTTGTTCCAGCAAAGGTGCTCCAACAGAGGATGACGATGGAATATGACATGATTATAATGTCGGATGACGAAGGAATATAACATGATTATTATTTTGATGGAACGTGCTACACATGCGCTAGGGTGCGCCCACACACGATGAACGCTCATGGGAAAAGCAATGGGAGAAAAAGACTAGGCACCGTCAGCCGCAATACCAAAATTAGAAGAAAACAAAGCAGGGAGCGAAAACAGGAGTCAGATGCTTCAACTCCTCGTAAAGTAACGTTTATATATAGTAACTGTACTGTTGCAGGACCTAGTACAGAGAGATGATGTTTCAAGTTTCATAATAATTTTGTGATGTTCGGTATAAAGAAGCGATACAATCTAAGCAGTGGCATCAATACTTCTTCTCAGAGCTGCACAGTATATACACGTCACCATAGTTTAACGGGGCGTTTGAGTATCCAGCCCCTGAGCTCTCGAAGGCCTGTAGCTAAGTCTAAATTTAAGTAACCTATGGGGACATACCACCAATAGCAAGCTGTAGTAAGGGTGAACCTATCTAATCTATGACTCACTAAGGGGTAAAATCTTCATAATTCCATAGTATCACTCGCCCACCGGAAACCTACAAAACGCACCTGAGGTGTTGTCTGATTTCGTGTTTTTGGTAAGAAATTTCGTACAAAAAAAAATGAATTGGAAGCCATGGTTTACTCGTTTATTGTTCACTCAATACATTAAAATTATTTACAAAACTAAAAATAGCAATTTCTTGCTCAAAGACCAAGAAGAGGAACATACCCAACTGAAAGTGATAAATCACTTATGGCGTTCTAATCATGAATGTACATCCGAAGTCCTGATAAGGTCATACAACTTTATTTTCAATCATCAAAAACCTTACTATTGAAATTGTTTCAGAGCATTCACTTGACTAGA
Source organism: Parhyale hawaiensis (assembly GCA_001587735.2). Taxonomy (NCBI): domain Eukaryota; kingdom Metazoa; phylum Arthropoda; class Malacostraca; order Amphipoda; family Hyalidae; genus Parhyale; species Parhyale hawaiensis. The sequence continues at coordinate 29,992,887 of LQNS02278125.1, forward strand.
TGTTAAATGGAATTTCAAACAACTATCACTTCTGGAGTACTTCAACGACAAATTAGGCTGTTTAATAAGGTTGATACAGTTCTATCATAACAGTTGGGTGAATGTTATCGACCTACTTTAGAAAATATGTCTACGAATTCTAAAATTTTTGCATATATACCTATATAATCCTAATAATGAACAGCATAAAATAATCCTATAATAACATTACACATGATCTGGCTATTCGACTAGAAATACATTTCACTCGATGATAATTGGCTACTTCAGGAATATCAACAATTCACGGAACCCTAGCCTGCAGAGAATTACGCCGTGATGAGGCAGTTTTCTTGAATATTTGTTTAAATTCTAAATCAGAAACAGGTCCCACTAGCTCATTTGGTAACTTATTGTGAGATTTCACACTCTGGAAAACATCGATACGCTTTTGCACTTCTAACCTTACTCCAGTTAAATTAAATCTTTGACGTCGCGAGTTGGACTTATGGTTAGGCTCCAAATTTCTGTAGTACATATCAGATCTCATTACCTAGTGGGATGAAGGTTGGGGATCCTAAGGGAAATGGGGGCACAATTATCACTAGTACGCTTCTTGCGGACGAGGAGGATATAACCCCAGACTACAGAGCAGTACTCCAGAAGAGGGAGGACAAAGCAATTAAAACAGCGACGTGTCAATTCAACAGAGCCAAACACCCTCCAAGCACACATCATAAGACCAATTTTCTGCGATGCACGTGAGGCAACCGAACGAATGTGGGGCTCAAACGTCAACTTTGGATCAAAATTGATACCCAAGATTACCAAGTCATCAACAACAGGAAGTGATACACCATCCAGCATGAGTACAGGAAAAGGAGGTCCCACTGTACGCGACCAGGACACGAGCATGGTCTTCGTCTTGCCCGCATTTAGCCTCATCCCCCACCTAGAACACCAGGAATCAATCATTTCCAAATCATGCTGAATAGATTCTGAAACCTCTAATCTATCACTAGGCTTATCGCAAACAGCCAGTGAAGTAACATCATCAGCGTAACCAACAAGTGAATTATTAACAAGATGAAACAGATCCGCCGTATATACAATAAACAAGAAAGGGCCTAGAATACTACCCTGTGGGACACCAGAAACCAAATCCAAAGACTCACTCCTCTTCCCATCAACAACTACACATTGACGTCTGTCAGATAAAAATTGAGTTATCACCGCGAGAACTGAACCACCAATACCCCATTAATCTCAGCTTATGGAGCAGCCCAAGGTGATTCACGCGATCAAAAGCAGCACTAAAATCAAGCTGTACCAACCTTGCCTCATGAACCCCATCAAGAACCAGCTGCAACACATGAGAAATGTGAAGCAGAGCAACACCGGTTCCCAAGCCCTTGCGAAAACCATACTGTGTTGGGAGAAGGACACCCTGCTTTTCAAGAAAATAACGCAATCTCGACGCAACCAACCTCTCATAAACTTTCTTCAACAAAACAGGTGTGATCGAGATGGGTCTATAAACAGAGGTACGGGATGAAACCGAGCCCTTCGGAACAGGCGTCGCATGGGCAACACGCCAACACTCCGGAAAAGAGCCCAGCCGCAACATTCGACGGAATACGGAAGCCATCGGGGCTGCGAGCACACCAGCCACCCTCCGAAGAAAGAAAGGAAACATACCCGATAGATCAGTGCCCCCATAAAGGCCCAGGTCAAGAAGAAAGCAGTGCACTTCAGAGGATCTGGAAGCAAAACCGGAGAACCTCAGCTCGGGATCACATGCTAAAGGAATGAGCACCCGGTCCCTGCTCTCTTCCCATCAAAGTAGCGCAACAAAAGATCCGCCTTGGCAGCGGGGTCCGCAACAAAATCACCATCAGTACCAATTAAAGGAGGCACAGAAGAGCTCACACCAGGCACAGCGCTCTTCAAGGTGGACCACCACTAATGTGCGCTAGCAGACGAGGCTAACAACTCCCTGGACCTCAAATTGTGCTCCCTCTCAGCTTCCTCATAAGTAGCACCAGCCCGACGCCGCTATTCCCTGAAAAGCTGAAGGTCGACAGCAGACCGGCTAGTACGCCAACGGGCATATGCCTCCCGTTTAACTGGTGCGCCCTCCTACAGGCATCATCAAACCAGGGCTCATCACCCGTCCTAACCGTTATGAAGCGGGAAGGGACATAAGCGCGCCCCATGTCAGAGAGAAGCCGATCCAAAGTAAACCCAGGATCAGTAGACTCTCTCACAACAGCCCAAGGTAGCTCAAGGGTGGCACCAGAGACGGCATCCCAATTCACTCTGGACTTCAAAAATATTTCACACCTAACAGTGACTCTTGGGACCCGCTGACGAACCTGCAGCGTCGCAGATAGGGCACCATGGTCCGAGGAACCAATGGAAGACACCACTGAGACTCCAACCAGATCAGAAACATCAATCATCAGTAGGTCAAGAACACCTCCCAATAAATGGGTAGGACCTTCAACCAATTGCTCACAACCAGAGGCACTCGCGAAGTCGAAGGCGGCATGACCATGGCAATCAGTCCTCCTAGAGCCTAACCATTTCATATGGTGACAATTAAATTCACCCATAAAGGCAAAGCCCGAACGCCTATCCGACGACTGAATTCTAGCCATTGCATCCAGGAGACAATCAAAGACCACATCATCAGCAGACGGGCTGCGATATACTGAGAACAAATAAAAGTTCCTGAATGAGCCACAGACTATAAGCACCATCATCTCGCAGAATGGACACTCATATTCACTCTGCTTGGACACAACAACACCCTTTCGAACGTAAGCAGCCAAATCCCTAAATCCAGAGCAAGAGCCTCGCAACCGCAGCACTGGCTTTCCAAAGTTCGGGATCATCAGCTCAGAAACATTTGCGATGGCTTGAGACGAGCGTCTACGAACATAGCACAAGGTCATAATTGGAAGAAGCTACAGCTAGTTCAGCAAGGTAACCTTCTCGCCGAGTCTGGTATAGAGCAATTTTGTTGTCGATGTGGCACTCTCAATAATTTAAGCTTCTCGTCTGCATTGGGCTTGAGATGCTGCGCTTCACCCACGAAGGCTGTTACTGTAAAATTATCACTTGCCTTTAATTAACTTTGAAGTCTCGACATTCAGCTGCAGCTGATCAACACCTCTGCGCCGGCAGGTGCAGTTAACTACTGCTACTTCTGTTCTCAGTCAGGAATGTGGTACTGTAGCGAGCATTGATTTTATTGACTCAAGTCATAATGGTTTTTGTCCCACATTGGCAATAAACGTATTGCCGAGATTGTCACGACACCACAGTTGTATGGAGGTCTAACCGTCCGAACAACTTTTATTTCTTTTCTTGGTACCTGAATCCATCGAGTGACGACCTGATTTATGATTACAGTCTAGCTAGCTGCGATGGTCTTTGTCTTAGTATTTGGATCTCAAGCCGGAATTGGTTTTTACTGGAGAATTAAATGTTCAACAAAGGGAGTGGCTGGGGCAGGAAGCAAAGAATGAAACGGGAGGACTCAATAGGACTAAAATAAAACTTAGCCGTGACCGCACGTAGCAATTTTACATCACATTGACGAGTCGAAGTATTTGAGTGTGGGACCTCAGACCTTCGTAGGTTGTTTTCTTGAACATATCACGGTATTTTTTCAATTTATTTCATTCAATATCCCGCTCATGAGTGGCCAGCTACTTGAGCTACATCGTAATGTAAACTGTTGTCGTCAAGTACAGAAAGTTCCAGCAATAGGCTGACTGTTACTGTGGTTTCTCTAGCGTAGAGAATTGTCTATAATGGTGCTTATATTTGTTGGTAAGGAATAATATGTTCTGTGAAAAGCACTGTGAATCGAATATGAAGTGTTAATTAGGCTTCAATTAAGAAAAAGAAGTTAAATCCAGTTGCCAAAAGGGACCAAATTCGGCGCTAGTGCTGTGTAAGTTTCCAAAAGCATTCACTACAATTTTCTATGGATAATTGCTAATTTAGTATATACATATTATCATTTATTTATACGCTAGAGATGAGTTTCGCAATTTAAGATGACGATGACGTCACTTTTTAATGCTAATTTTTCGTGAGTCCTTCCGTCACGCTCTTTCCTTCCTGGGCTGGGGTGACTTTCGCCTGCTCGTAGCAATATGAAGCTGATATGGATTTCTACCTCCGAAAAGGAGGTCATGTTAATGTTGGAGTTTGCTAATAAGTCTGTCTGTCTCTTTATTTTTCTGCATGTGTGTGTGTCTGTCACAAAGATAACTCAAAAATTTAGGGACGGATCTTCATTAAGTTTACAGAGATTGTTGTTATAGGTATGTTACGAGCAACAGATGATCATCATAATGCACCATAACAACTGGTGGCGTGGGTTTTCAAGATCTATCAAGTCAGAAGCCAGTTCCAGGAGTCGGGGGCTATTTCGTCCTGCACAGCTTCGGGGTACTGGCCGGACATCTTCATGGTCTTCCATTTGTTAGTCCGATCGAGGCGTCGTCGCTGTTTGAGCTCGTCGGCCGTTTCGGTCTCTTTCAGCAACTTCGCCTCTATTAAATATCGTGCCCACGGGTCGTCGCTCTCTCTGAAGTGTCGGGAGAGAGCTTATTTTTCCGCTTCGACGCAGTCCGCGACGTTGATGAGGCCACGGTCCCCCTCTCTTCTGTTGAGGTAAAGCCTGTCTTAGCACGATCTTGGGTGCAGTGCTCGAAAGACGGTCACGAGCTTCCTGGTTTTGATGTCCACGTCGGTGCAGTCCTTCTTGTTGTTGTTATTATTATTATATCAACTTATTAAGCAGACTGCGTAATTATGCCACTGTTCTAAATATCAAGAACGGCTTAAACTTTCCATCGTTAAATTATCCCTTAAGCTTAAATATTTTATCTTCTTCTATCACACAAAACATTCTCTTCACCAGCGAGCCAAACGAAGAGCGTTGATATCGTTGTCGTTGAAGATTAAGTTTGTATATAGGTTTGTTTGTCTCTTTGTCCAACCAATAAGTAGTCAAAGGAATTGAGCAATGTTCATAATTTATTATTGGGAGTTTGGTGGGATGATCTAGGTATGACCCATGCCTAAACACTGGGGTTTGCTGGCCATAAAAAATGACGGCGTTGAATTGCCTCCGCCGCAGCAGATTGTCGTGCGCCACGACACGTTCTATTTTATTTTTTTATGTTATTGTTAAAAGACGTGAACAGGGCGCTCTGCACTAGCCCTAGCATCCATATGAGAAGGATTCGCTGTTCAGCAAAAATGACTTCGTTGAATATGCCCTCGCCGCGGGTGATGGGTGATCTAACGCCACGAGGCGTTTTAGTCTATTCTACATTAGTTCTACCTAAAATTTACCAAAGAAAGTAACCAACCGAAGTTTATTGCAAACTATCATATATATGCTACGTCACGTACCCCCGATCATCCACTAAAACGCGGACTCGTGCGTATCAAAAAAGTTTTGGGACCACTGATGTGTGGTATCAAAAATCTCAATATATACACCTTTATACACCTTTATCGTTCTCACATTAAAATACATATTCATTCAGTCAAAAATAAAACTAAAGTACAGGAAATATGGAGAACGCGTCCACTGAAAGCGTATACACTTATGGGACATCAGTCATAAAATTGTCAGTAATATCATTACCTACCTAAAACAAAGTTCAATTATATCTACTATGTACAGGTTATTTTCACATATTCAATTGTCAGTCTTACACCTTTATACAATTATTCATTCTTAGTTTCTCACACATATACAAGCATTTCGAAACTGACATGCTAAAATTGACGTACTTAAATTAGAATGCGCCCTTCCAAAAGCACTGTTTGCGCATGGTACGCCTAGCTGAACAGATGTCAATAGATAAAACTAATATAAGGCACTCTAACATGTCAAACTAAATAAAATATCAACTCTTGTAGACCAAGATCTCATCTAACACCCACCTCACTTGGGTGAATTGTCCAGAACTGCCGACATTCAAAACAATTTCGCAAAATCTCAACGCAACCTGCACCAGCTAATTAATAGCACATTTCAGATACACATTATGATGACAGCAATCAACAACATCAATAATAATACAACATTGTACCCTTATGGCCGCTACGTCAAAAATATATGATGCAATAAGTCACAAAAAGCACAATACAAATGGTTTGAAAAGTGATTCAGGGACAATTGTACATTAAACTGATCATGCACAGACCAGACCTATATATCACCAGTTTTAAACTGTTCGAAAAGGTTGTAAAAGTTCGTTATTTCTTGTCTGTCACCCTGTACACATATACAGACGCCTCGCGTAGGAAGTGATATTATAAATGATTATCTTCTATAATATTGCTAGCGTTGTTGCTTCGTGTGTTACGCTCTTTAATAATAGAGAAACGGAAATAAGAGCTACGCCCTTTGTTAGTTTAAGAGACTTCTAATGTTAATCACTGCACTTGTTTCATATCTACCTACCTCTTTTCATTTTTTTTTTTCATAACATTCTACTGGCTTTGCCAATAGCGGGTGACATTTCTATAGGGCCAGTTGCGTAGCCAGGATACTCCACGTGTAAATAGATCGTTTAGTTTTGGGCATCTACGCTCTGATTTTTTTTTTTAAGCGAATGTGCTACTCGAAAAGCATCTGCCACTACAGTGCTATGTCTGAGCAAATACAATGACATCTTGAGAACAGATTATCTTGTTGTGAGTGAAGAACTTGACAGAATCTGTTTTTTTTTTTTTTATTATACAACTATCATATTAAGCAAAGCAGAAAAATGACGGGCTGCTGATCAGTATCCACGAGTCCCGAAATAGTGAGAAGAAATCTGATACGCTGCAAAAAATAATAATAATTAAATGAAACTTGTAACCTTATCTAGGGTTCAATTGTCTGTAAACTGTGGGAAGCAGAGCTTAGAAAATTCGTGCGAATGCTTAAAAGAACAATGCAAGATGTAATGCATTTCTATATCTTTATCAAGACTCAAGTGCAAATTCTTTGCTTACAAAACAAATGCATGATCCAGTGGTGAAATCGAAAGACTAGGAAAAGTTAGATGAGATGTAAGGTAGACGGGCTGCTTAAGGCTGCCAGCTCACAGAGGCGACGCGATTTGCTTCTGCCGGTACTTTTCCATTAATTTCTAAGCAGATTGTTCTGGCCCCCGCCCACAGAGGTGACGCGATGTTGCTCAACGCTGAACAACGTTGCGCAACACAGACGATCCGTTTGTAGTTCTATTATTTTCTACCTGATAAAATAGTGACCCCGCACACAGAGGCAACACGAGGAAACACCAAGCGATTCGGGCCGTTGTGACAGCCCAACTTCCCAGTCTTTCCTATGGAGTATCGCCTGACCCCCAGCACACAGAAGCAACGCAACGCGACGCAACGCCGCGCGACGCGACGCAACAAGAAGCAATGCTGTTACAGCAGTGTCACAAAAACCAGGTAACACCAGACTATATATATTTTTTGTATCAGTACACGTTTTCCACCAAAATGTAATATATATATATATGTAGCCTATTTTTGTATGCATATGAATATGAAAATCTCAAGGTAGACAGTCTCCAAGACGATCAAAAAGTTTCGCGAGTTTGGTCATGAAGATGCACCGTCCTGGTCGAGGCAAAAAACTACCTGTCAGAACATCTCGAATGCGGGAAATCATCAAAGAGAGGGTGCAGCGAAATTCAGGAGTTTCAATAAGAGGAATCGCTCGTGACATTGGACTTATCCGCAAAGCAGTTCATGTCATTCATGGCTAAGGAGGACTTGCAATTCAAGCCTTAGAAGCTCCGGAAAGTGCAAAAGCTTACAGACGCGAACAAAACTGTGAGGAAGGAATGATGTCAGGCGTTGTTTGAAGAGGGCCACGAGTGACAACTGAGAGCGGATTCTCTTCACCGACGAGATGTTGTTCACGATTGAACAAGCTCGCACCCTCAAAATTACAGAGTTTGGTATCAACATCCTTCTGAAAATCTTACGCACGCTCAACATCGTCGGAACTCTAGATCAGTCATGGTTTGGGCGGGATATTTCGCCACTGGCAAAACCCCTTATGTTTGTTGAGGAATTAGTGAAAATTAAGAAACCTACCGAAAGGATATCTTAAAAGCTGTGGTACTTCCTTGGGCTCACAGTCACCTTGGAGACCAGCACTGGATCTTCCAACAAGATTCTGATCCAGTTCTCAGGTATGAAGGAACTCAGGACTGGAAGGTACCGCTTGAATTTTCCTGACTTCATAACCAGTTAAGAATGGCCTCCATACTCGCTTGCCCTGAACTCTGAGGATAATTCCATTTGGTCGATCTTGGAGTCCAAAGCCTGTGCCAGTCCACACGGAAATTGGGACTCTCAAAAAATCCTTCTTGAAGGAATCGGGTAAAATAGACGAGGAAGTGCTACGGCCCTCTGGTGAAAAGTTATGCAAACGCTTGAAGCTCTGTGTAATAGCTGAAGGCGGCCATTTTGAAAACCTTTACTAAGGTTACTCAGCAGGCCATAATTTCACGTTAAGACCATGTTTCCTACTTTTATTCCATCGTTTGTCGAAATATTTGTTAAAACAGTTGTCTCCGCTATTTTTTATCACCTGGTATATTGCCAGGGAGTTTCAAAGTAATGAAGGTGAATATAAATGTCACAACAGGTTCTATTAATAAATTTTCAAAGTTCACTGCCATTGACGTGAATGCTCGACAAAAAGTGTATTCAAGTGAAAAGGATATGAATCTTTCCTTGAACACACTGATGTAATATTTTAAGCATCTATATGGGTGCAACAGAAGTTCCCAGGAATCTATATAAAGTCAGAAGGGTAACATGACTAGTAGCTTTCCACCATGCTAGTAGCCGTCCACTTGGCACTAAAAAACTTGCTGAGTGAAAACTAGCAGTACTAGAAAGCCCTACATAGGCTTAAACTATAGGCTAAGTAGTGCCGCATCATCCCTGAAAATGACGAGCGAAAAAAGATGAAACATAAAAAGCGATGGTGATTTTCACCTTATTTTCACTAAAAACGTGCCCCGAGGCATGATTTCATCAGTGTGAACAGTTTTCTTCAATCTAGTATTACGTAAGATATAGTAATTTTATTTTGATTTCTCTTATGTTAAGTTGAAGGGCAATGATGGGGCTTTCACATAGAATGATTGAAAGTACCTATTACTGCTTTCATTACTCATGATTTTCGGTCGACCATGGCTAGTATCCGTCTACCTCTCAGAATCCATTCAAATTATGTCAAAGTGCTGGCCGGTAGCAATAGCTATGGTTAACCAAGCTCACTTTGGTCATAGAACGCATACTTTAATGAACATAGTTTTGAAAATGTATCTCACCATGTCTAGTAGCCGTCGACTCCCAGTGGCTAGTACCCGCCCGGACGGGCATTAGACATGGGGGGGTGGGTGGACGGATACTAGGCACGGATGTTGTTGCCGACAGTTTCACTCAATCCTACTTTCTTTTCAGAGACTTGGCTATGGGACATGTTTAATGATGATTATAAGGACAAAAAAAAAAGAGGGCAAACGCATGGACAGAAATTGGAGAACATATTTCACTGCCAACTGAACCACAAAACGAGTGGCGTCTTTTACGACGATCGTCGTAAAAGACACCCATCAAAAAACGCTCCATGTGTAGGCAGCCTAAGAGCTAACTTCGTCACCAGGAACTGCCGTCAGTTGCACCATCTCCTGTTGAAAAGGCACTCAGGACAGCTCTTGGTGAGTGAAGCCCCTTTATATTCCGACATGGATAGGACCCGCCAGAATATTCACCTGAAGGCGAGAAGACTATGCTACTGGCGGCTTGTTTGGGAAGTTTTGCGCGGCTGTAATGCAATTGCGTGAGTTTGCAGTTTCTTAACGCTGATTTAGTCATTAAAACTCGCTCTGTTGACTATGGTGTGGCACTTGTGAGCCATAACGTACGAAACATTTACCGCCAATACCATTTTTTAAAATCATGCAGTTGCAACTCACGTACTTCACTTGAAAAATTTGACCGTCTGGACGGGGCATAGCAGGAAACAAAGAACATAATGTTACATACGTTCCTTGCTTCCTGGGGTTTATAAAATCATGTGGTAGCATTTAATAGATGGTCCAAAGCACGAGACCCGTTGGGTCAACATCACCATGTTTTTCGCCGTCGTAAAAACAGCTGTTATTAAGCTAGCCATAGACCTCGCGTTATCTGACTCGCCACTCCAGTGGCACATGCCCGTAGGTGGTCACCATCAAAAACTTTTTTGATTTTCAAGAAATATTCAGCACTCTGCATGTAAGCACGGTAAATATACCTATGAGTTACGTAATTCACTTGCATTTCCCGTATCACGTTTAAATTTAATGTGCATGTTCATACAGCAGAACTCAGCTTCATCTTCCATATCACGGATATATCGGGCGTTGCAAAAAAACTCTGCCACACTTTCACAGGTGATAGGGACACTCAAAACAAACACTTTTTCATGAATACCAAAAATTCCAAAATTTGTTCGTTTCCGAGATATTGACATTTATAACGTTTAGGGTAATCTTACAAATAGTAAATAAGTCTTTACGTTAATCCTATTTATACCTTTGAATCTGGCAATACAGCAGTTTCCTACGTTATGGCAACACTGTGTTTACAAATTACTTTACCGGACCTGCGAAATGGTTCAGTAACATGGCCTGTTAGATCTCCCGACCTCAATCCACTGGATTTCTTTTTCTGGGGCCACATGAAAACTTTGGTGCACGGCACTCCTCTGCCAGGATCGCGGTCGCAGCAGGCAACATCGCTGAAGATCCTTTCAGAGGAGGTGTTACGCCTGCACTGAAGTAAATGGTGGACATTTTGAACGGTTAATGTAATTGGTTGTAAAATTAATGTATTACATTTCTTTACACAATATACTTTCAGTTTCCACTCTACTGTTTATTTGCAACTGGAGTTGTATGTAGGTAGGCCTTCATTTAGTTGCAGTATTAGGTAAGGTTTTGTTACAAATTACACATGTCAATATCTCGGAAACGAACAAGTTTTGGAATTTTTGATATTCGTGAAAAAGTGTTAGTTTTGAGTGTCCCTATCACCTGTGAAAGTTTGGCAGAGTTGTTTTCCAACACCCGGTATAGAATCAAATTGAACTTCAGCGCTCGATCAAATTTGTTCCTGTCTTCAAGTGAAGAAGACGTGTGCTTTTATTCAAGTGTGCTTTTATTTAGCTACTGATACTGGCCAGGTAAATAAAATTTCAATTCTTTCGTGCACTCACGTCTGTATCAAGGTTACAGCGCTCCATAAATATCGGCCTCAATCTGACTCCTGAACGATGTCGTAGATTGTATGGTGGATTCTAAAACTTTCCTTAAAAGAGTATCTCCACCTTCGACGCCTGAATTTCTTTCCATATGAAGGCCGGGACCCCACAGAACGCAACAAGCGACGCAATGCGAATTTTACGGGATTCGTGTTGCAACAATGCACAAGTAACGGGAGGCATTGCAGTTTCGGCGGTGGGAACAGCAGACTGCTGCACCCTCCGTTATAAATTGCCGTGCAACAAATTTCTCGCATTACACCGTGCACGTCGCTCGTCTCTCCGGTGTGGCGGTGGCCTGAATAAATAGCCGAAATCCAAAATAGGAGGAGGTGGACGGATACTAGCATGGGCTGGACGGAGTCCACGTCAAGCCGCGCTAATTCCGTTCACTTTTTAAAATTACTCCAGAAAAGCAAAATTATGGGAAAATATTCAAAATAAGCAAAGCATAATGTCGTTCCATCACTTAACTACCGATTAAGATATTTGCCGCAACTCCCGATCAAATAGGTTGGTCACAATAATCTTTGAAAAAAATGGCTTGCAAAAAGTGAACAGGTTCTAGGGATGTTACCTTAAATTGTTTAACGCACCTCCTGTCTTAAAATCATTGACTACAGAATAGCTATGTAATAATAATATGTAATTCATCTTAATTTTCAAACAGTTATTAAAGCATAATATTGACGAAAAATTGAATGAAAAATTTGAACGTAAAACCCTTTTGAAGTTTCATCGCACATGTCTTTTGAATCATAATACTAACAAATAGCCAATTGGCAAAGATCGAACTTCGTCCTGACAAAGATCGAACTTCGTCCTGACAAAGACCGACTTTCGTCCTGACAAAGACCAAACTTCGTCCTGACAAAGACCGAACTTCGTCCTGACAAAGACCGAACTCCGTACTGAAAAAGACCGAACTTGGTACAAATAAAAGTCGTGCCACAAGTGGGCGCTTACACTCAGCTCCCAAGTCAATAAAAGCTATGTGCGTGAGGTTCAGGAGAAATCCGAAGAGATCAGTGGGAAAAACGGTCCCTCAAAGTGCAATCAAAGAAAAGTCTAAGAGGGCTATAAATAGCCAATAATCGATAGTAACCTCAACCCACCACCCTTTAAGTCGATCGAAACGCCGCCGAAGACTCACAGACTTACAGAAACAGAAACGAGTCAACATTGCTCGGTTTCTTCTGAACAAGCGTGAGGGAAAAGATGAAAAGTTATTTTACGGTGGAAGCGAAATATAATCGTTAGATTCATGAGTGGCAGAAAAGCAGCCTAGTGGCGTCTCCTGTTGCCTGAGAAAAGTTTGGGCTTTCCGGTGTTGCAAGAGGCTTCATTTGGATTGTATTACCTGTCCGTGGGAGCTCAAGCGTGAAATTTTAATAATAATAATAGTAAGCACTACAAAATGGCGGCTGTCTGAAAAACGTGAATATCTCCTCTCATGCTCGTCATAGAGGACACAAAAGAAAATCTAGCTTGAGACATAGATGAAATTTTGAGCTTATGCCCTCGTGAATAAAAAAAAAACATGGCTTCCTCTTTCAGAAAGACTGTGCGCCCACGCCAATGTCAAAAAAGGAAGAAAAGTTAGAATGGTGTAAGGTAAAGTTTCCCAGGTCCAGGATAATTAAATAATTTATGAGCTCCATCTTCTTCAATTTGAATTTCTTTTTACTTCTGGGTTTGGTCCCTATTAGAGCCTGCTGCCTGTTCTTCACCCAACTCCTAACGATTTTAAATTAACCCAAAGGCAAGAGTGTAACAAGCAGCGACAAGCAGCATGCATCATCCGAAAAATCCTCAGATAGGTTTATGAATAATCGTGCAAGAAAGACATACAGGTAGATGTACATAAATTATTGTTTAGTGATGCTTCTATTAGTACTGTATGCCACATTTAATAATAGATAGATTATTATAGTCTTTCTTGTCCAGAAATTTACGGGAACTTTCTCCTCACCTTGTAATCCATAATATTGCAGGCATCATACATTAATTTACTGGCACCGACATCTGTAGAGTCTGCTAGGTAGAATTAGGTTCAGCCCAGTCGGAAATAATGGTTGTGATTATAGTAGAACAACTATGATTATGGTCGAGACTTTGGTTGTTTATAATCGAAACATCCTCCATATTCAACCATTTCTGGGGTGCAGTATGGCAGAGATATGTCACAACCTTCGACCATATTGCTAACCATAATTCCCGACTATAAATACCCAATTACAACAATTAAGGTTTTAGCTGTACAACCATGATCTACTATAGTTAGTCGTAAGAAACACCATTCACGACCAAAATCAACTGTGTTTAGCGAATGATACAACTATATTCTAGCAAGATAAACTTTTTTAACTGTTGATATATTAGGCAGACGATGCCTGCTTTGTTTGCTGATGATTACTTTCTTATAAAAATATAGTTTTATTAGGCCTGCAGCTCAGAATGGCCTTAAGGCTCTAAACTTCAGAACGATGCTAGAGCAGGGGCTTGAACCAGTCGTTGCTGTTAGCTGACGTGTATATGTAACAAAAAAGTGAAGAAGGTGGGTAACTACGCTTAAGTGGTTAAGCGTAAAAAACGAGAAACAATAGATAAAAATAATTCCAAGGCCGTTAGTGTCCATGTATACCATGCAATTTTTATATTTTATCGACTGGAAAGAAAAGACTGAAAATATGCACAATTTTTGCACTTTGATATGAATCTTTGGATTATTCGCATTCAAACTTATAGTCATACAATATTATTTTGGTCTATGATGTTGGGAATTCTAGCCATATTATTGAAATCCATGGCAATCCATACATATTCTGCCCCATATAATGGGAGGAATTCCCGTCATGATCGTACGTACGGAAATCCGTTGATAAGCGACCATAGTTACGCTCTAGCATATGCTCTACAATTATAGTCTTTAAACTTCCATGTACTACCATCTACCATATATAGTCGTCAAGCATCCATGTACTACCATCGACCTTCGTTTCCTGACAAACCTTAAACAACCAATAATGCCTCCACCAATATCGACCTAAATATACTAAAATCAACGTTATGTTATGGTCGACATATCTACCATATTGTTTCATCATCCATAATCGACTTTAATCTCTCATACACATCTATATTCTACTATAACCACAACCATAATTTCCGACTGGGAGCTAAGAACTATCAGTTTGGCATACCAGAATTTCACTTCAGTTATTGCTATTTTGAATGCAGAGCGTGCAGAGAGAAAAACGTACTAATTGTTCTATCAAAATGTCTAACTCTTACAAAAAAGTCTTGTCACTATCGGGATACATGACTACTTATGAAACAATTCTTAGTTGAGAAAAACAAGCTTACCTGAACACTGTATATATTGGAATCAAATTATTTTATACCGTGGTTCGTGCCGAATTAGATCATCCGGGCTTAGTTATGTTATGATTATTTTCTTTTCAGCAGTATTTTTCTTATCATGAAGGCTAATTAAGGCCTCCATTAGCAGCACATAGCAGTTGTTCTAAAAGAGGAAAAGAAAAGACACATAGGTTATACCAGGAGAAGCAAGGATCCCATGCAAGAGGTCGTTCCACAAAGGTACAACGAGCATAGTAAGAGTTAGACGGGAAGGAGGTGGAACAACAGAAATAGAGTACCTTCTAGGAGCATGAAAGTAAAAGGAACAAAGTGGGCAAGGAGGAAAGATGTTCCCAAGGCCTAGCTAAGGTTACAGGATCCCCTAACCCTATGGCCCATCCTATATATGCCTGCCCAGTTGATCAGGTTTTAGTTACAAAGCCACAGGCGATGCCAGCAGCAACAATCTTCCACTTTGCTGACACATCAGGTAATATAAAAAAAGTCCTCTAGTTGATTGAGTCCCTGCGTGCTCTACTGATAGAAAATTGGAATAGTTTCTAAAAAAAATGCCTCGTTCTGTCCCAGTGTATGATTAAGGCTAATAGCCTATGAATATAACATTGTACAAATGCATGACAGCAGCACACGAGTGACAAGCTAAAAACAGTACAGTATTGTCTATCGTGAGTATAAATTGGGTCTAAGAAATAGAGCTTTCTCAGACAATTACAGGTCATGGGATTGTTATCGATCAACAGAATAATTTTCACATGCCTTCTTCACTCTTGGTCAAATGGAGAAGCAGTTTGAGAGCAAGGCAGAGGAAAAAAATACAGTATTAATATTGCTATAATAATTTAAGCTTAAGATAGTCTACCTGCAAATACTGTTCAGTGAAGAGAATATACTGAGCATGAAGAGAAATGTACCACTTTGAGAAAATCAAGACTCCATCCACAGATTTCATATGTTAGGAAAGAAAAAAAGATACAGAACAAATTTGTCATTAGGTATAAGACGACTTTAGACTTTCATGAACTTAGTCTTACTCCATAAAATGGAGATTTAAGTCAGCTCAACATACAGTAATCGGGCATCTTCGAGCTCCTGCAACACAATTGAGGGTAACGAAGCTAAACTTCTTGTCTGCATTTCCGGACAAGTCAAGTGGGTCGGGCTTAAATCAACTTTGAAGGTCCACTCGAACGTTCCTTGAGTAACTAACATCTCAAAGAATGCCCCAAATATCGCATGATCGTCACCAGAGAAGCTGAAAGTGTGACCGTGCAGTCTTTCATCTCTATTGTCTTAATTCTTTTATATTTATTAGAGTACAATAAAATGCTCTAGTTATGTTAAATATTGAATAATACGCCCTTTCAAGGCACATGAAGTACAGCATAAGTTAGACTAAGTGAAATGTCTGTTCAAATAAAAGGTATCACTTCTAAATATCGAATATTTATAGCAAATACATTATAGAAATATTACGTTACGTTTAAATTTGCAGGGCGCTTGAGCGCCAGGAATTCTTAATAAAATAATTTAATACGACTATACAGAACTATACAAAGTGCTCATCCACGCTCTCACTTAAAAATTGGTATCATTCATAGTTCAATTCCCATTCATAGAAGGAGTCATCTTGCCGTTTCCCTAACTCACCCTAACCGCCACTCAGACCTGAAAAGAATCAAGGCCTGTCAACATGCTAGTCTGAAAAACTCGTTCACTCATCCACGCGTCCGATAAGCCATCGGTATACCGTCTTTGTCAACATAAATTCGTGTGCGCCACAAAAGTTACTGAAATGATTACTAACTACACCTCTTCTCCCCCAAATCTAATATTTTTTCTAATATGCTTAGGTCAAATGGACCGTTTGAAGAGTCACTGTCGAGATGTTCAACTTTGAAGTTTTCTTTTTCTCTAGTGGAACCACTTGCTTGCACACTAATGCTGGGCTCGCGTAGTGGGTGTGGAGGCAGAAAGACCGTGCCAAGCCTAGCAAGCTCTCGCGCAGTGAGCCGAGTGTCAAGTTCGCGCGAGCTTGCTATAGGCTCGGCTCGGGCTTTCTGCTTAATCACACACTACGCGAGCATTAGTTTATCAACCTAAAATGACCTAATCTAAACTTACAACAAGGAAAAGAGAACATAAAATTCTTGATGACCGGCTTTGAACCCTAGTGAGCCGACTGGATCGGATAATGGTTATCAATATTTGTCAGTAGAGTAAATTTCTCTATGAGAAAAACAAAATTTGAAAGTTACATATCTCAACAGGTGACTCTTAAAACGCTCCAATCTACCTAAATAAATATGAGAATATACCAGACCTGGGGAGAAGGGGTGTAGTTATCTAATAATATCCAGCTCTCCTGCAGTTGCACTCTGAGTTTCCAAATACCGTAACGAGTTCCCAACATGGTCGAAACGCTCGTGTTGCGCGATGTGGAAACTCAAGTTTCCAAAAACGGAAACATGTGTTTCAAATTCTAGTAACAAAGGTATAAGTTTCATGGTTTGCTGCACGGTGTGGACGGGCTTTTTGCACAAAGCTGACCACAGGCTTGGCTCGCGCGATGCTACCACCACACACTACCCGAGCCGCTCCAAGAGCCAGGCAAAATATCGAATATCTAAAATAAAAAATAAAGACCTTTTTCTTCTATAAAAATGTCCCATTGCCCATTTTTTTGTATATAATATATTCAAAAGCTATAAATAAATTTCTTTTAGCGAAATCGGCTAAGCTTGCAAAAGAATGATCTCCCTATTAGTGAAATTTCTGAGAAGGTAAACCGTTGTGGGCGGAATAGTGAAGTCGTACGATGAAACCGGCTGCATTGGTGCCCCTAAAAAGCCGGCAGGCCCGTAAAATGTCAGAGAGGACAGAGTCATCCAGCGTACGTCAATGAAGGATCGTTTCAAGTCCTCAGCTGCGTTAAGTAGGGAAATGAATGACACAGCATGTGTTAATAGCTTTAAGGTTTAGGAGATGCAGAAGACACAGTGTTGTTTAATACGTTTACTAGATAAAGTCGTATGGACACTGACAAGCTATTATAAGTAAGTTCTTTTGATGGCGACACAATGACAGTATGTTATGTCAAGGGTTGGTAGATTTTGCGGCGCAACAATACTGAAAAATGTAGCATACAATGTGTGGCACACGTTCTGGATAAATTTCGACGATAGCTGACGATGTAAAGCAAGAGCTCCGCGAAATGCAGGGCTTTTAAATGGCTTCCAAGAAAAGTTATCTGACGCAGTGAACTCCGGCAGCTGTGCTGTATCTAGGAGTGGTGAAATTTACCATGGTTATATTCTTTTTGTGCGGATTTATACAAGGAATAGTCCTTGGCCGGACAATATATACGATGTATTTGGAATTAACATTTGGTCGAGTAAATTCGTGATTTTTCTATAGCAGTATCCATGACTAACTGAACTTCGCATTAATTCTAGCGGGTTAGACATTCAAGCTTTGGGGAAGGCTAAGATTACTAGCAATACAAGAAAGCTAAGCTGAATATATGTAACAGGCGAAGATGTAGCATTAGTGTTCCAGTACTGAAGACTTTCTGCTCGACGTGCAGGCGAAGGCAAGCAGGGCAGGAGTAGAAAGGTGAGGTCCCGTTTGGCCTCGCTGTGAAGCCTCTATACATTTGTGTAAGTGCAGTACAGTGAATTGCAATCCGAACAATGGCGAGCTTACGACAGATCACCGTATTAACGGATATTCCGAAATTTACCGGCAACCCACGACCAAATGAACCCCAGTTCACCCCGGAGATAGACGCCGCAAAATCTACCAACCCTTGACATAACATACTGTCATTGTGTCGCCATCAAAAGAACTTACTTATGATTGCTTGTCAGTGTCCATACGACTTTACCTAGTAAACGTATTAAACAACACTGTGTCTTCTGAATCTCCTAAATCCTAAAGCTATTAACTTTGGCCATGAGAGGATGGGATGGCTAATGATAGTTTTGTAATTAACAACAAGAAATAAACGTAACATTCTGGCACAAACAAGCGAGTGTTAGTGACAAGCAGGAAAAGACCCACAGCCGCAGCCACATAGGGACCATCGCATCGCATCAAACCATGAATATAAACTGAATTACTCACTTCCTTGTGTTCCTGTAAGGCTGAACTTTTTGGACTTTCTGTGTTCTTCCTTGAAACTCTTGGTTCTTGTGACTATACTGTTAATATATCAGTGGAAGTGTGTAAGTGCAGTACAGTGAATTGCGACTAGGGTGACCTTTTAGGTACAGTGTATCACACAAGTGTTTTATCACTTTTAGTGGATACGTTCTCTATTTTGAGTTTAATGTTTGCCTATCAGCATTCGTAAGACAATTGTATTTCAAATCAGAGAACAATAAATGTGTTAACTGCACTTACGATATCACCGTATAACACCGTGACGATAAGTTAAGCTAAGCTCGCTCGGATTGACTTATTCTATAATTCAGAGAGGATGGCTAGTTTCGCTACTTTGGATGGTGCTGCAGGAGTTAGAAGCACTCCAATTACGCTGGTGCCGTTTCGAGTATTCATTTACGGAGCAGGATATGGCTTTTTATAGAAGTCTTTTGATTAGTGTATCAATTCAATGTTAACGCCTGAAACTGGTTCTACGGTGGTTAGCCAGTTCATCCGTTTCGCCAAGCCAGGTTATGACGACGTCAATCTGGTTAGCGATCAAAGAATCTAGGCACCAGGCTTATAAGCTTTACAAATTTAAGCACTCATGGTTGTTCAAAAGCTCATGTTTTGTTAAGAAAACTCTATCGCGTGCATCAAAACACCAGATTTGTGCACTCTAAATTTTGCCTGCATCTATAATCTGTCAGGGTAGCGACCAAGACTCCACACGCCAAGTTCATGAAGTTCAGAAGCTTAAGATCCGATGCTGGTGCACCGCCCCATGCTTAAGTCGGCAAGTCTCGCCACTACATCAGTCAGTATTAAGTTAAATTCTGCTCAGAGGTGGCCGAAAAGCACTCCTCTAAGAGCCTAACTAATGACCCTGCGGGTTGGGCTGCAGGGAACCAACAAATTAAAAAACTTTATGATGGATGCAGCTCAGCGAAATGAAAAAAAAATTCCCCGCCCGCAAGTGTTTGACGAATGAAAGAAGAGCTCATTACTGCGGCGCTAATTAGGTTTCCGTTAATCTTTGATGTTTCCTACAGACTGCCGAGTACTTCTCAGAAAGACAATATTAATTAATTTTCATGTCCCAAACTATTCCTCAATTGAGAAATGCGAGAAAAATATTTTGCGATAGTCCCGTAATACTGTAGATGCTTTCTTACATATCAGTCAGGAGGGCAAAATAAAATAATGACATTGTGGGCACTTGCCCCGGACCCTCTCTATACAAAAAAAAAATCTCACGTCAAAAAAGTAAAAAAAAACGAATAGCTACTCTTCTAAATAAATACATAAAAATGTATGTGCCCATTTCGGTACGCAGCCGCAGCTTTACATTAATCCCCTCCCCCCCAGCCCAATTGCTCCGAGCCTCTTCATCACCCGCGAGCGAAGCGAAGATCGAGCGGTGCTAATGCTTACGTTGAAGATTTGTGTTGGTATGTATATTTGTTTGTCTGTCCACCCAACAAGTGGTCGAAGGAGTTGAGTAATGTCCTCGATGCGGTCCACACCAAAAAAAGATAGGATTAGCTGGCCATCAAAAATGACTGCAATGAAATTTGCTCCCACGGCGGGCGATGGTCTTACGCCACGAGGCGTTCAAGTTTGGTTAACGCCGTCCCCGTGCCTAGGGTAATTTTATTCATCGCGGTCGAGGAAGTCTAAGCAACTCCCAGTACAGTTTTCCCTCATTAACTATTACCTTCTACGATATGTAACGCCTCCGTTTTTCATAAACTTTAATTTAAATGATTTTGATTGCAATTTTAATGTAAAAATATAGAACGGATTTATTTTCAGGTTAAAACGCTGGCAGCCAGCAGAAAACATAAATGTCAATGCTTCGTTTACAAGATCGTCCAAAGCATTCAGTCGCCGACTACTGAAGGCAAGGAATAAAAAACTGGCGTGTAAACAAGTACAAAAATTTATTTTAGTATTATTTTTCATTTCTATCCTATGCAGTTTATAATAATTTGACACTAAAACATTGCAACTGCAAGCACCTTTCGCCGTTGCGAGTGTATAAATATGTCGCCACAAGTTTAATGTTTGGGGCAATTTTTTCCCTTCGGAATCAGCGTAGATGTCGCTCGTGTGCGCACGCCTTAAAAATGTCTCTCGGTATCGTCCGTCTATCTAGTACCAACGATCACTGCCATTTTTATTTTTAGTCGGCTCTAGCGAAGCGAAAGCAAGAATGTATGGGCAACAGCATGGTGTGTTTCTGAACTTATCGCGCCACATTGGACACTGTTTCGTTGGGTCCTAGGGCTCAGTACATATCAAAGTGTTGTCGAATGATGTTGCGCGGACTTTGAGTTTCTACGAAGCCGCACAGCGCATCGACATACCTCACTAAAATTTACACTGACAAGCTTTCAAGGTGGGGAAAAAGTCTGTAATAGTTACCGCTCTTTGCCATTTGGTCTACTACACAGCTGCCGTAAAGACTTCGCACCGTCACCTAATTGGAAAGTTTTTATGTAGTTTGCTTGTACCCTTTAGGTTCAAAAATTTTACTTCCGGGACCTCGATATAAGTACTCTTGCTTTGAGGGTACATATATCAAGTAGTTGGATATAACAATTTTGAAATTAATTGCTAACACTGTAGAAGATAAGTAGGGGATCTATATCGAGGACTACTTGTAGTGTATTTCAGTGACAAGGCGAGGCCAAGCTAAGCTAACCATATAAACTGTAACTTGTCAGCAGTTCACACAGAAGTGTTGGTTCACCTACTTGTATCCTTTCGCAGGCATCAGTCGCAACCCGATTGTGTTTGAGACCTCCGAAAACTCCATTCTGCAAGGCAGGATTGAATGTTTTTGCGTCCGTCTCATGGGGAATCAATTTGGGAGCAACACCTAAAACTCGACCCAACGTGAGGAAGCAACGCTCTGGATCAAAGTCCAGAAGATGTTAAAGTTGATCATCTTAACTTCACCCATCGTCTATAGATTTGTTTGAACTATTAAGGTTGGCAAGAGTTAAAAGCTCGTAGCAGCAGAATGTTCAGTGTTAGCTCTTATCAGCAGAAGGGAAAGCGCAGGCTAGTGTCTATTCAGCATGCAAGTGAGTTCTTGCGGCACATGACTTGCTGAGTCAGCGTTCCGGGCCCGGACGCTATTACCGAGAAACTGACAATAACCAGAAATGGGGATAGTCGAGGGGGTCGCAAGCTGTTGCACATCGAAACCTCCCGACTCTGATGCCATACCTCTTTATAATTTTTGTTCGACTGCAACCGTTCAACTCCTCTGAGGCCAGTGGGCATATAATTGCAGCTTAAACCAGTGCGTGTGGGCTAACCAGTTGGGTATGCGGTCAAGTTGACTCTACTTGAAGGATTATCCGAATCATGTTGAAGTGAACAGTTCTATAGTAACACAAGTAGCAAATGGGTCATCACGCTCTCGCAGTACCGATCGGTTAAGTCTTTGGTGTACTTCACAGCTGCTAAATGTACCGCAAACTGTCCCAGGGTGAGGGTAAGTCCGAATACTTACCGCCAGTATGCAAAAATAAAGTCACTGAGAAACACTAAGCTCAAGTCTATGAACCGAAGTTAGGGCAGCGTGGCCCAAGAGTCGAGTATTTCAAACTTGTACATCAGCAAGAGTTTTAGGCTCGTGAAGTCCCGCAAGAGATGCTTAAGTTGTGAGGTTAAAGTGCTCCTCAGAGGGAAACTTCTGCGTTCTTTCACGAATAAACCCATGCCGTGCTGAATTTTATACGTGAACTTTGCTTTTCTTCTGAAATCAAGTTAATATGGTGACTTCGATGAGGAGAAACCCTGTAGCTACTGTCATTCATAAGAAAAGTTTTCAGAACCACCAGCGCTCACTGTATTGTAATGTCGTTACTTTAATGATCTATTACTCTAAATAAAAACTGCTGCGAAAACGTAAAAATAAATACAGATGTCTCGGAGGCGATCACTTTAGGCATAAAATTACGTTTGTGCCTCAATTCAGCACTTCAAGCGCTTCATTCGTTTCATTATCATCGGCAACGAAGAAAGTTCGAGCCGTTTTTTTTAGTAAATTGTCAATCAAAAAATGCAAGAACTTCCTATGCTAAGTGATCAATATTCAATACATCAATATTTCCTATTTTAATCCTCTCAACTGTACCACAATGTACACTGCAATGCAAACCATGAAAGAAAGAAGGGTCATGTAGTATGTCGAGGGGCACTTACTTGGGATCCTCACACCAGAGGGTCCCTCACCAGGTCAACAAATGAACGCGGTGCGGATGTAACAACAAGTACCTTGTGGGTTTTAGGACGAAGTCCAGGTGATATTCCTCACGTCACCTTACATATCGCTTCACATGCTGGGTTTCCTCTGATCCCAGCTAGCAAGCAACGAGTCAAGGTAGAGGAGAAAAAACAAAGAATCTATAGTAAGTACATAAAAATGGGAAGAATCACAATGGCCATAGAAGAGCCTACGGGGTTCCCAGAAGGAGCTCCAAGTGCATCGCTCAGTACGCATTTAATCTAAATTTAGAATCTCTTCCATAAATTAATTAAATTCCACACAATAGCACAGTACTAACTCTTTCGTGGCAGAAGTTTTGCTCATGTAACAACAGATTTTTATGCCCGCTGAATATATTTGCCATCGGAAGTAAAAACTCCTTTATTCTTCAGCAGAACAAAAAAATTAATCAAAACTGATAAAAAAAAAATTCCGGCTGGTCGATGTAAAATACAAAAAAGAACATTCCTGAGAAAATGACATCGCGCTGATTTTGGAAGCAGAAAATACCAACAGAAGCGAAACTGGTAACGTGAGGCGATCGTAGTTTTCGGGTCGTTAATCCCTGAACATGCTAATCCAACGAGATAGACCATTTGTAAGTGTACATTTCCTAGAAAAGTATAATTACGAAGGATCTTGCGTAAAGCTAAAATTTTTAGAGCGTAAACCGCGAGCTGCAGTAGTGAGACTTTTTGAAGATATACGTTTTATTGCTAATATTGAATTACCATTAATTCACATCAGTCGCTGCTTTAGTGCTAATTATATGACGTGTACGCTTCGCGTAGAGAGGTCGAGATAAGTTTGTGCGTCTTGTCTTCGACTTGCCGGCAGGGTTGGCAAAAACCATGGCTTTTGGCTTACACCAAAAACGATGGTTTTTGGTTAAAACAAAAAAAAACTGATGGCTTTTTGGTTCATTTGTTTTTTAAACTTTTTTAGTTCTGGGAGTTTTTTCCAACACTTAAAGGGTTTTCTGTTTTGTAAACATGTAGCTCGCTAATCATCAACAATCTTAGTCACTTCATTTCGATTTCTTATTGTATAAGAGTGATTTTAAGAAAAATGGGTTAAGAAAAAACAGTTAGCAGAGTACCTGTTTTGCTATGCCTGCATTGAACATCCAATCAGCAGAGATGCTGAGATTTATCATTGTGATATAAAATCCTTAGAAAAACTTAAAAATACTTCAAACTACAAATACAATTGATAGAAATAGCTAGCTACTAGCTAATTAAAAGCAGAGTATCGAACTGAAGAAAGTGAAATAGCTATATGCAGTCATGCTTCTCATGAGCTCACTAGCTGTCTAATAGCATGTATACTAGCTACTTCTTACTTTCTTTAGCTGCTAGCTTACCTGAATATAATAAGATATGCATTTCTGAAATGAAGGAACACAAAATTCAATAAGTTATAGGTTTTTAGTAAACATAGGCAATATTTGACTTCAACTGCCTTAACAGTTAAATGGATTCCTAAATAGAGACACATTACCTCATCCTTTTAGTTGTGCAAGTAAAATTAGTAATATCCAGAAGAAAAACTATTTGGTATATTTATGAATAAAAAAACAAAAAAAAATTAATAAAAACCGGAAAACCCATGGTTTAAACCATGGTTTTTAGTTTGTCTGAACCACTTGGTTTAAACCAGCAGCCTGCTGGCAAGAACTTTGAAAGCAAATGTTATATTCACCACTTTCGAAAGCTACACACATTTCTGGAGAGCACGATTGAGCTTTCGGCCATCTCAAGCGTAACAAGCTCACAATTCACGTTTGAAACCCGATCCGTATGACACAAAGAGTCCCCTACAGGTGACTACGGATGACCTTGAAATACAGTATATTAATAGCAATTACTAGAAAATTAATAAAGTCAGATGGTGCAACACTAATGAATGTTATAAGACACCTACTGCCTATTATTATCAAATCCAATAATAACTAGAGATACTCTCCGAGAGAGCAGATTTCCGCTAAGTAACGAATGCTGCATGAAAAACAGATTTGTTTACAGGCAGACAAAATGAACGCATTACCATTAGGAAAATTTATTAGTCTGCCCCTCATGATAGCTTTAACGGTTCCTGTAAATTTCAAGAAGATCGGTCCATTACTTTTTGAGTTATTCAGATAAAAATCGACAGACAAACCAAGGCAAGCTCATAATATCATTGGCGGAGGTAAATGTCTGCCTTGATACCAACCCTTTGCGCCTCCTTAGACTAGCAGCTGATTATTCAGAAAGGAGGAAGAAGGAAAATATCGCATGTCGGCAAAAACATGGCACTCATGGGCAAAGATGTGCCCACGTGACCGTGTGTTACGCGCACAGGAACAGCAATAGAACAAATGTAACTAAAACAATGGATTAAAAAAAATAAGCAAAGTGGCTACAAAAGACATGTCTCGAGGCGAGCTAAAGCTTAGCTAACCTATGGGGTTTACTGAAGGCACAATCACCAAAACATGGGATGGGTCACGGATGAACTTATAAAAAAAAAAATCGTACAGGATGGCCCATCCTATGCTCCTTTATCTGTGGAATGGAACCCTCCTATGTAACACCTTCTCTCTAATTTTCCTTACATCACATTTTCATAATCCAAGCTTATTTGAAACTCATATTCAAATTTTCACTAACGAGCTTTCAAAATTTGACACTTTCAATAAATACAGCAAAGGCATTGGAAACCATGCGCATTTGTTAAGTTTTACGACAGGTCAGTCATCAGTCTGGGGCTTGTCTATGCTGCTTGAACTCAATATTTTCCTGCTTGCCTTTTCATGCTTCTTATCGAAACCTTAAGCTACACCATGCTCTACTATTGCTTTAATTGGGATGAACGATAGCTACCGGCAAAAAAAAATCTTTGTAACGTTTTTAGTATTAACTCAGCGAGTAAATCAGTTAGTTATAGTCAGAGAGTTTAAGCCTCCGTTTCCGAGCAGAACGATATCACAGAGGAAAGAGCAGGGGACATAAATATAGTACGTCGACAGAAACGGGGAACCCATGCGCGAAGGTGTACCCACACAGGATCAACATGCATGGGAACAGCAAGTCGGGAAAGAAGAACAGAATAAAGCATGAGCAAGTAGGAATATGAAATTGGAAAGGAAGCAAAGCGGGCACGAAAGACAGACGTCCCGAAGGCCTAGCTAATGGCTGAGGTAACCTACACGACCCCCCCTGTGGTTGCCGGGCCCCGTAACATAAGATGGGCGAACGAGAAAATCTGTCAAAACAAATCAGTCATTTATTAAGAAATATGACCGTTCCTAACAACAGCAGCGTCGTAACATGTAGGCAGCCTAAGCCCAGCTATAGACACCTGCCACTGCCTAGCCTTACCTCCACCTCCTGTGATGTCGCTGCTTTAGAGGAAAACAAGAGCAAGCCCCGAGCGTTCGTGCAACATGTCATTTTTAGTGTTTCCAATATCGACAAGCTTAAATTTCGACCCCGATATTTGGGCCTACTTACCGTGCTCGCAGCGAAGGCTCTCGAGACCTCAGCGCTTGAATCGTTAAAGAGAAACCGGGGCCGGATCATATCAGGTCATGTAGAGCAATCTTTTCTTTAAAGCGTCTGCCGGTACATGCCGAGGAGTCTCTGGGTAAGGTAAGGACCAAATAAGATAACAGTTTGTTATAAATAGAGAACAAATATATAGGTACATACCTCTCAGTAGTGGATGTCAAATTGTTTCCTGTTGGGTATTTTGTACACGAACTAAGGAATTAATTCCCTGCGTGCAAAATTTCTGGAACGAAAATCCATGTTTTTCGGATTTCAAAGCCGAATGTATTCATTAGAGGTGCATATGGTTAAATTACTATTCTAGGCTCTACCGGCAGTTTAAGTAAAGCGTGGAAGGCTTTGTTAGCAAATTCGGCCACTCTATGAATAATTATTCTACTTTACAGATTAGCTGTAACTGTTGCTTCTTTAGCGTACTGCTCGGTGGCATCATCTAATTGGCCTATATTCTAATAATTTCGAGCTTTCTGGATTTCTCTTGTTATAGTAGGCACGGTACGCTTAGAATAGCGGAGACTGCTTCAGTTTTTAGTTTATTAGGATGTATAAAAGACGTATGGCATCTGAATATATTGTGCATTTAATTAGGTAAAAATTAAACCCCGTTTGGCACTAAGTGTTCAAGTATAGCTGCCTTACAATGCACACGGTCCTCAAGAATGATTTGTTCAAATACTAATTTCCTTAAAGGAGAAACCAAAATTAAATTTGTTATAAATTTGGGGTAATGAAAGAGGTGATTTAAAGAGGGGAGTAAAAGATAGTTATAGATGTCCGGAATCTATTGGATGGAAATGGCAACCAAACTATCACAGTATGTAAGCCCGCGAAGAAGAAAAAATTGATGAATTATCTCACTAAGGATTCTATCTTTCCATCATCAATGGATAAGAAAACAATGCAACTACAATTTTAGAATGCATTCGTGGAGCAAAGTCCGTCCGTTTATCGGAGCCAACGTAAACGAAGTTTGTAAACATAGAACCAACACTTATGACACTGATGTTCTACAATATTTGATACAAGTCATACCACTGAATTTACAGTGCCATAATGCTTCCTTCAAGGCAGTTGCTGTAGGAAGCCACATCGCGTAGGATACGGTTTTCATATTCTACATAGCACGCTGGAATTAAAATTCTCGATTTGCCTTCAATCGGTCGATTACGGCTTCTGCGATATTTTCCATTGTACGAAAATGGTACCGTCGGATGTGACATTCAATCTTAAGAAAATGAAAAAAATCAAAGGACTCAGGTCTAGCAAATTAGGCTGCTACTACGAAGCCGCATGAAAGTTGTTACTTACAAAACTCGTTAATTGATCTCACTGTGAATGGGACACGGCGCATTGTTGTGATACAATATCCAGGTGTTTCATTCTCACTAAAGCTTCCTTCATACCAATTCAATGACCAATAGAACGTGTCGAGGCGTAAGACCATCACCCACAATGGAAATAGCTGAAAGTGCTGAGTTAGCAGTTTCTGCATTTTTTACATCTATAAGTCAACCCACCTGACTGCCTGCACAAGACTCAATTCCTTCTTGTCGTTTTTCGGTGACATGGCATACAAATATATACACATGCAGAACGAAAACATTATCAGCTCTCACTTCGTTCGTTGGTGATAAAAAAATCGGATGAACAGTGGTACGTGTCTTTTTCAGCTTTCCCATCATCATTTCGCCAATCACTCATTGAAACGCACGAAATATTTGTACATTTCCATCAGTCCTTGCAGCTGATAGGGTTCCCGCAGCGATGTACATTTTCAATTAATTTATGGTCCTCTGAGAATACCTTACGCCCCTGAAAACTTTAGCTCTTGACGAAAAAATCCTCTACACAAGCCTGTTGAAGTTGGCTTGAAATTGCAGTCGCACTTGGGCCGAATTTGAAACAAAACTTGCCAGCGCACGGTTGCGCACCTCTGCTCGAATTTGCACGTCATTCATTCGTAAACGCAATACAAGAATACCATTCACGAAGCCAACCGCCATAGACTGTTTGTTGACTGTACCTAGGACGTGTTGCAATCACGCCTTCGGTGTCACATGGGCTACACCGGCTTCCAATGCCACGCAGGTTGGGTAACACCGGGTGACACCGACGACAACCCTCCTGAATTGTAGGGTTATATTTATGAACTGGGTAACACTGGCTTTGTTAACAAACATTGACTATGATACTCAATAATTATGCAAAGATTCTAAAATTCTAATGTCTGAAGCATTAGATGAGCCAACTATTTCGTAATGTGCTAGGGAGTATAAATGACCGGTCTGCTCGCAATGCTGTCTGGGAGGTGAATGTGGTAAAACTGTGAGAGGAAGGTTCGTTCTGAAGGAACGTCCCATATGCTGATAAAATCTGATTTTAGACTGTTTCTGAGTACTTCCAATGTAAGAACTCCGGCAAGTTCCACAAGAATATTTGTATACAATGTTGGAAAGTAACTCAGAAGACAGTCTGTCCTTGTATTCAAAAAAGCTACGAATTTGAAAATCGTTCCTAAGTGCGAAAATGAAGTCAATTTGCGGATAAAATTTTGCAAGCATTGTCTTAAAATATTTGGTCATGTCGTAAGAAGCACTTCGAAATAGTTGGCTCATCTAATGCTTCAGACATTAGAATTTTAGAATCTTTGCATATTTTAAAAAATAGACCAACCCTTAACTCTGACTCAATAATTAGTATAACAAAATGCATGACTGCCATATATCGCTTGAGTTCTATCATGTGAAGCACTTTTGTGTAGTTTTCCAAACTTTTTATTCTAAAATACAGCTAAAATAAGGCTCCACCAGAAATGTATATGATTCAGCTTACCGAAAATTCTGCAACACTTTGTTGGGGCGCTGAGATCGCTCGTCGCATTCACTGCTACACGGGTAACACTGCGAGGGTCGGACTGCAACACGCCACTACTTCAGTCTAACACCGAAGGTACTTCCGTTACTGGCCTCCATCCCATCCAAACAGCAAGCTACCAGTTTCGGTAGCTCTAACGCTCCGCTACAGCATTCTCACTACTTTATTTACACACCTCTTGTGATATCGAAACGAATTCCATTCGGTTATTTTATACCCGTCTAACACATTACGTTGCTCATTTTCCGTGTTAAATTTTACACCCACATAAGCGTTTGATTCTCCTTCTTTCACCGTATTCATTCAGTTGGATATTTTCCAAGGTCCATATTAATACTATTCGATATATGCTGGTGAAATGAGTGCTAGCCTCGTTCACTACTTCCTAGAACTCTGCTAAGTAAAGATTGAAGTAATTTTGCATTAGCTACGCTAACGTATTTGGTTACTACTGCACGGCTTCAAACACAGGTGGTGGGATTTCTAAAAGACTTTAGATGACAATTGGCCATGGGCTTGCACGTGGCGTCTCAGGCTTCCTTGTCTGACGCAAGGCCAGCAGCTGCTTCTGGATAGGCCCCAAGGGTCGAGGCGAAGTCCGAAGTTCGCTTAACAGTTGGTATTTTATTAAAATTCCCATTGCAAACAATATACTATACAGTATATATCTTACTTATACATATTATATAACGTTTAAATGTATACAAATCCTACATATATGAGTGGTTCACAATTCAATTGTTGCGTTAATTAATATTGGGAATGCCACATGCGCAATATCCTATTATTTTCTCAACTTCTGCACGAAATTTTATTTCCTGAACGACAATAAGACTATATATCATGGGTGCGTCTGGGTTTCATTAGGAAGTAGTCGAAAAACCCGAAATATTTATCCTTATTGCGAGATAATTCTTGACAGCCGAAGAGAATCACATTTTCGAGGTCATTTTTTTTTCAGAAACAGAGGCAAGAGAGAGTGAATACTTTGGCCGCGCTCGCCTTTTTTTCAACATTTTCCATCAAAGTCAACATTGCATGTGCAGATTTCCCATCTCATATAACAGCGACAGCGAGCATTACCAGTGGGTGGCTGTGTGAGCAACTACTTTGCCGTCATGTTTGACTGCAGGCCGCACTAGACCTTAACTCTTCACCGGGCTGCACAGGCTGCAAACTCGCCATTCGCTGTGTACGTTTGTGTACGTGCGTCGGTGTACGCGCGGGCGGCGTTCACATTCGTTTGCTCTGCCTGCGCGCTGTATCGCCGATTAGGTTAGGTTGGGCAACGCTAGGTTGGGTAACGCTAGGTTGGGCAACGCTAGGTTGGGCAACGCTAGGTTGGGCAACGCTAGGTTGGGCAACGCTAGGTTGGGCAACGCTAGGTTGGGCAACGCTAGGTTGGGCAACGCTAGGTTGGGCAACGCTAGGTTGGGCAATGCTAGGTTGGGCAACGCTAGGTTAGGTTACATTAGGTTACATTAGGTTAGGTTACATTAGGTTACGTTAGGTTAGGTAAGGTTAGGCTAGCTTAGGTTTGGTAGTGTTTTTCTAGGGGTTATTGCGCGGCAAGAGAGCTTACTTGAACGCACGAATTGCGAGTTTGCAGCGACTGCTACCGGGCTGGTGACGGTATCTGATCGCCCCATGATATTAGGGGTTGAGCACTGAGAAAGCAGGTTGCCAGCGCACTGGTTTCCTGCGCCGACCTGCGCCGGAAACTGGCACGAGAAGGTGTTCGCAGAGGACGCAGGTAAGCAGCTCCAACCCTCTCTGTGAGCTGTAGTGCCATCAGTAGCCATTATGTCGAGCTCAGCCGTGGACGATGACTTCTTGCTGTTTGGTAGCATTCAAACAAAAGTCAAGAGAAAAAGAAGAAAAGTATATTAAATAAATTACAAGAAAAAAGAGTTGAGAATATCATCGTCTCTCTTTAAATATTTCTTACGTGGTAGCCATTTTATTTGTCTTAAGGAAATAATAGTTCACAAAAAGTAATAAATCACTCTGTTTAGAAGCAAGAAACTATTGAGCACAAACACTCTTCGGGTACTCTACGTGTTAGCATTTGCAGCAAAAAACATAGTTCGGCACACTGTCGCTAGCGGGAAGAAACAAAGAAAATGTGCTATTTTTCGACATAACTACATCAAAAGTGACCTATGACACCACACTCCCACGCGTGTTGAGCAAGAAAGAATGGATAGAGCAAACAGGAAAGCTGGTTGAAGCAGGTTGTCGGCACATACATGCTCGAACCTGTTTCCTCTGTGCACACTTTTACTTTACATGGTTTAATTCTAGGCACGGGTCAGCGCCGGTTGCCCGCGCGGGCAAGCCTGGTTTCTCCGTGGCAGTACTCTTAGTCCCAGCGGAAGCGTTTTTTGAGCAATCCGGCAAAAGGCTTGTTAACAGCTTTTTAGGCTTTCATTGTTGAAAATAAAATTTTGCTCAAAATTTCACCAGAATTTTCAATAGATAGTCCAAAAGTTACCCCTGACTCTGCTTACTATTGAATCAAATTATCAAGACCAATATAAGCATTATCCACGAACAGATAAGATCAATCTTACAAGGGCGAAATTCCCCAGGCAGAAGACTACGGCAATAAACTTTTGTTCTATTCGATTCTGTGCATTCCAAAGAAGCCTTTTTCTTCACCGCTCAGCAAAACTCAAAACCTTCAACATTGTATATTTTCCCTGGAAAACACAAGTCTCGGTCGATCTAAATTCGTCAAAACCGAACTGGTCTCGGCACCCCACTGCTCGAATGTAGTTAGGCAATCACAAGCCTAAATCTTTGCAGAACGCCGCCGAGGGCTTTAAAAGGCGCGATAAGTTGGTGAGATCTGCAGCTTGGGCGTCGTTTTTCAAGGTGCTGGTGCCAGGGACTGATGTAAATAGCGACCACCGTCGAGCTAAGATCATTGCAAGCCAAAATGGGAATTGCTGCGCCCGGTCAGAATATTTGCCGGAATTTTGGGGCTTTTGGAGCTTTCAGAATTTGGCCGCGTGCGTCACCGGAGTGACAGTGCGCGAGGGGTTCACATTCAAAAGATTTCACGCTCCCTTACACGGGAAAGTTTGTTGGCCTTTAAAGCAGGATAATCCGCTGCAGAATTTCTAGCTAGTGAAAAGTGGGAAACGAATTCATTGCATTATAAAATACATGCTGAAAAGTTTGTACAATAACTTGTGCCTGCAAGAATCAACACGTGTATCCTCGGCTGTCAACGCAGTATTGTTGAGTTATACCGAACTTCCTAAACATTCTGTAGCATTAATACAGCTTCTACATTCGAGTAACGACAAATTGATAAACTTGGCAAACGGAACATTACATTTATAAGTATAAATTTGGAGCAAAAAAATAGTTGAAACAGCAGCAGTGGGCCAAATTTCATCCATTTATATCTTTCTGAAAAACGTCATGCAATACGAGGAGTAAACAGGCCGCCAAACAGCGGAGACATAATACTTACAATTGTGCAGTTATAATTTCATTAAATGTTACTATAGTTATCTAATGCAATGACTGTGCTCAACACTAATAGAGATTGGTTCAAGATTTAGGGGAGCAGAATACAAAATGTGCACTATATACCATGGTAGAATTTCTTAGTTAAGTAACAACAGGTCAAGTTTTAGCTTCTCTCGAAAGAACTGGATATACAGTACATTCTGTATCTAGCACCCATTGAGTTTATACCAAGGATATTGATAAATATCAACATACACTTTTTAACGTAGCTATACTTTTAGGATTGATAATTGATTGTTTATTAAAATAATAGCAGAATCGTTAACCTGCTTTACGACTTGGCACCGAAAATATGCAACTCTCTAATGCTTTGATGGTAGGTAAAAAATGTAGCACTGACAGATATAAATTCATGGTTCATGATAATGTTGCTAGAACTATCAAAATCATATGTAGCTACTACATGTGATATTTAAACTAAGATATGTGATAATGCAAATTAGGACCCTTAGTTGAACAGACTCGCAGGCCTGTTGATCGGCAGTCAAGCTTTAAACTGAAGATCTGTGATAGTGCAACTAACCTGTCCCAGTATGCGAATGATCCATTACAATGCTAAGCCTGATTTGTCTAAACGTAAGAGTAATGCTTAGGCATGAATTCAAATTTGATTGACCTATCGTTATAGTTACATACCTCTTACTTCTAAACTTACGCTCCTAATTAAACGCACAACCACGGTGCACGTTACTCGTGTTACAGGTTACAAACAAATATTTCTCGTGCTCTACATATCTTTTAATATTAATGGACCACCAGCAAGGCATGCTATCGAAGGTGTTAGTCAAACTCTAGAGAGGTATACTATCATTAACTTGTGCACTATATTTTCTCCACTATTAGCTACTTTAAATTGCTGACAATGAACGGTTCGGCCCATCTCAACCCTAGCTGTCTGTTAAGAGGATTTCTAGACGCTCATTGCGATAGAGACGCTGAAAAAGTTGGCAAATGTTTGGAAACATCGAAGCCAAACTTTCGATCCCAGTTGAGCTTCCGTTAATCGAAGATTTTGGAGCACTTCCAAACAGTAAAAGCAAAAAAATAGACGAGAACGAGGTGAGGCCCGTGGCCGCTGAAGACAGGTAAATGGGAAGATTAGTTTTGCATACAACAGCCCTATATTTAGTTTGAGAGTCAGTGGCAGCTCGTGGCCCGTAAAGTGGGAACTGCCGCGCAGCTCTATACCAGGTCCCTTGTGATAGCTGTGAATTTCTTCGGACGAGGTCCAGGAGACGTTATTCACGCAGCTCACCATGTGCAGAGGTAACATTACGCCCGTGGTCAGCGGGAGAGCTAGCAGCGAGTATCACTACAATACACGTAGGTAACTGCTTCACCTGGTTTGACAGGTACTTTTAGTATCTTATAAGTCCAGTAAGTTTGTTTAACGAGGGACATCTTCACTGATTTCGACGGGAGAAAATGGTCTGATCGTTAAGCTCGGCAGGACATTTCAATGCAAACGTAGCGGGAGAAAAAACCTTGCAGCTGCAATGTCTTACGATAAAATTATTTTAAGTTGCGTGGAATAGAAATTTTAATATGAACTTTTTAATTTCGTTCTTGTTTAGACATTTGTTTACTGCCTGTACGCAGCATTCAGTTACTGAATGTTTTGTACGATCTTGTAGCTTCTAAATGAAACTCCTACATGTCGTTTCCTGCTAGCTATCATCGTTCGAACCTTGAGACAATATCATTTTATACTTATAACTAGAGCTAGGACATTTTAGCTGTTAATTGAAAAAGAGCCGTAGTAGCGGTTAAAAGGAGCACTTGTAGCGCTGTAAGTGTGCAACAGTAGCGTTAGAAAAGGGTATCAGGAGCACTTATGAGAGCGTTTGGAGCAGTTACCGGAGCATGTAGAGCACTTATAGGAGCGTTTGGAGCATTTACCGGAGCATTTAGAGCGCTTATAGGAGCATTTAAAACACTTATAGGAGCGCTTGGAGTAGTTGCTGGAGCGTTTGGGGGGCAGTTATGGAAGCGATTCGTGCACCAAATTAGAATCTACCCACCTATTGAAGTAAGAATTTAAATGAGGTTTTGCTTTTGAAAATATTTTGCAGGTAAAAATGAGAGGTGAAAAGATTGAAAAAATCGTCAAAATTTTTGAAAGACCAAGCAAAACAACATTCGACCTTAGTCCAGTACAATGTCAACAGATAAAAAGGTGTACCGGTACCTAACTACGAGGCATTGAATGCACTGAAGTGGTATTGCACCCTCATATACAGGGGCGTGTTGCAATCAGACGTCGGTGTCACCCTGACAGTTTTCCCGTGTAGCAGTGAGTGCGACGAGCGACCTCAGTGCCCTAGTGAAGTGTTACGGAATATTCGGCAAGCTTAAACATATATATTTCTGGTGGAACCTTATTTTGGCTGTATTTTAGAATAAAAGTTATGAAAACTACACAAAAAGCTAGAATTCAAGCAATCAATATATGGCAGTCATACTTATAATACTAATAATCGAGTATCATAGTCAATGTTAGTAAACAAAACCAGTGTTACCCCAGCTCATAACCCTAAAATTGTAAAATTTAGGAGGGTTGTCGTGGGTGTCACCCGGTATTACCCAACCTGTGTCGCATTGACGGCCAGGGTAGCACAGGTGACACAGAAGTCCTGATTGCAACACGCCTCTGCTGTTTCGCCTATATGGTAACTATACTTACCCTAAATGCGGTTACAACCAGTTTAAAAGAACCAAATTGAATTGTAAAATTACAGAAACCACAGTTGAAAAATTATAACTATTTTAGTTATCATGCACGTCTCATTCATCTACCCATTATGCTATTTTGTTCGTTGGTGTGTTATAGTGTGGGGGAACTCAAAAGAAAATTATCACACTCTAAAGA
The DNA here is from genome assembly GCA_001587735.2 of Parhyale hawaiensis. Classification (NCBI taxonomy): domain Eukaryota; kingdom Metazoa; phylum Arthropoda; class Malacostraca; order Amphipoda; family Hyalidae; genus Parhyale; species Parhyale hawaiensis. The sequence goes on from LQNS02278125.1 coordinate 30,028,883, forward strand.
AGTTCCCTACTTCAACAATTTTACCACTTTCAAACTGATAGAAATTTCGTCAATGGACAATGAATATTGCTGTTGTCGTTTATTTATGCATGAATCAGACTCGTTGATATTCAATACACTTGAAAGTAAGGTTGACCACCTGCTAAAAATGCTCCCGTTATTTGAGATTGCTCCAACTTTGTGAGCAGTTAGAGTCAAATGGAGTACCAAGAAGCACTTTGGAGCATTTATAGCATTTGGAGCATTATGGAGCATTTAGGGCGCTAGTAGCATTTTATGAATAAATACTCCAATGTCCCAGCTCTACTTATAACACTGCAGTTGAAATTGTGACCGTGTAATGTTTTAAGAAAAACGGAAGCGTTCCCTATCGTAGCGTAGTAGGGAATAGATAACCGAGGAAACTAGACTGCAAGTTGCTTTGAATTGCTCGAACGCTACGAAGAAGATTGTTCTTGAACCATCCTGCGGAATTCGCTCCTCAGGCAACTTTTTTGCCGAGTCTGGTAGAGCTTTTGTTGAACAAAGTCTATTCTCGGCAATTTTTGCTTCTCGTCAGCATTGGGATATGAAGACGTTTCGAATGTAACGGGGCTTTTCTGGAGCAGCTTTAATTGCACCCCGGGCGATGAAGCTATGAGACTATTTCGTTGCAACTGCTTCCCCGCCATTTCCGATCGTAACCGAGGTGTTCTACGCAGAAATCGCCAGTATGTTCGTATTATTTGGTAACAATTCGCTCGGTTACGTTTATTTGTAATTTTTTGTGTAATTCTTTCAAGAGAGAATGGCAACTTACATTAGTGTATTTTAGTGTCAAATTCCTTCGTCTATAGTTCTTAATTAAAAGAATTATAAATATTCTGACCTGGAAATGTGAAACGCGTCCGCTTTGGTAGCCTGAATCGGCCACTGAAGACGCAGGCAGCTGCATTGCTATGAATAACGAAGTTAAATAAACTTGTTGCTCATGCAGGTGCTATACAGCCAAAAATAACGACACGGTGTTGCACAGACACTTTTTAATCCAATCACTGCTTGTGATTGTAGTCTTATTTCTGTTTTGGGAAATACATAGCATGAAGCTGCCCTCATGCAGCTAAGTTTCGGGAGGAATCTCAGTTTCGAGAAACAAGTTCGGCAGCCTGCCTATTTCCCTTACGTTCATAAAACATTTTCTTTGGCTAACACCGTAAGGTATCGTGAAATCGTACAGCAGAATATCTTTTAAATTTAACCACCCCAGACAATCCAGTTGAATAGACCACCAAGTAAGTTTTACTGCACCGTTTTACTACTCATTCAATAAGGTGTCGGTTACTGCTCACAACAGAAGGCGCTGTCTGTAGTCTGCGTTTTCTGAATTTTTCCAGTTTCGGAGTCTCCCTTTCAGGAATTTTTTTCCTCTGTTGGAGTCTCTGTTTGACGAGTTCTCCTGTAATTAAATGAGGAAAGCACGAGCGAATCCACCTGCTCTTATAGTATTGCACTCCTGCTCCTGCTGTGCAAAATTAAAGCATTGGCTAAATACTTTAGTTATTATTGCTTGTCTCAGCTGCATAAACAGTACTGATAAATTAAATGCCTCTGCATAAAAGGATATAAAAATGCCTCTATTAAGTTATTACCTCCGGCAAGGAGGTTATGTTTTCGTCGTGTTTGTCTGTCTGTCTGTCTGTCTGTGGCCAAGATAACTCAAAAAGTTCGAAACAGATTTGGACGAAATTTACAGGGATTGTTAGGTATGTTAGGAGGAACAGATGATTAACTTTTGGTGAAGATATGTCCCTCCGTTTGTTTGTTTGTTTGTTTGCTGCCTCATTTTTTAATGCCATAACTCAAAAATTTATGGATAGATTTTTATGAAAATAACATGAGTTTTTAGGTATATAACAAAGAGTAAATGACCAAATTTTGGTAAAGATCCGTTTGTTCGTTCGTTCGTTCGTCACGATTTTTAATTTTAAGCTTACAATAACTCAAAAAGTTATGAACGGATCTTCAAGAAAATTGCACAAGCTGTTATTACTATCAAAAGACACAAATGGTTAGATTTTGGAGTTTATACAAAGAAAATTATGGTTTCCGAGCCAATTTGGATTTTTTTGCTACCGTTGCCTCGCTTGGCGGAGGTATGCGCTCTCAGAGTGCTCTAGTTAATTTTGATTTCGCTATCCTGTTGACAAAACTGTCTGCACGCCCTACGCATATGGTTCACATCGCAAAAATGTTTCAAGATTGACAGAAAGTGACAGGCATAGGTAAAAGTAAAGTCAACTTAACCGTACCCTCAACTGGGAAACCCACACGCACTGGTTTGTGCCGCGGATATAGCCCCCCCCTCTTTCCTCATCTCTGAGGAAGGTCAGTGCCCCCACGGCCGTTCTGCAAGCCTACTAGTGCCAAGTAAGCCCACTTAGATCTGCAAAGAACTCGCATGCCTCGGTTGGCCTCGCGATACAAGGAGTGTGAGCCTAGAACGTAAGCGTTAGTTAGTTATAAACTTTGTTTAACCTCCGTAGCCGCAACTCAGGCGTTCCAACAGAGATGAGTGTGTAGTATTTAAATACCACATAATTTGTCGCGTGGCCTACGTGCGCTACTNTACGTGCGCTACTACGGGCAGGAAACAAGGCGCAAAGCATAGTAGGAGACACTCGAGTGGTCGACCTCTTTCACGGCCTTCCACACGAGAGAGACGAGAGAAGTTCCGCGGACTAGGTACGCTATCTAGATCGACAGCCCACCTCGCGGAACAGAAAAGGAAATAGAGAACCTACCTAACTTTACAAAACTAACCTCATCAGCAGGAACTGCAGCCAGATGCTACATCCCCTGCAGAGAAGGCACTCGGGACCCTTGGGTGCGTGATGCCCAAGCATATTGTGGCAGGGAAGAACGTAAGCGTGCTGTTACCGGAAGGGTAGATAATTAACCAGAAACATTGTCGTGGCGTTAGAAATCGCAAATTTAAACCTACCGTGATGAGTGAGAGTAGCAAAAGAAAAGTACGAGCGATTGGCCCGGCAAAGTTGAGCGTTGAGCTAAGCGAATTCGTCTGCTGTACATAGGCTTGCCTTGTAAGGAACTTCAGACAGAAATACACATTACGCTACGTTGAATAGAGTTTGAGGCCTTTGTCTCGCAAACTCAGTTTTTCTCCATAATATGGTGTTTTCAGCAGTCTCAAGCGTAACCGGATTGCTGCTAACATAATTTAATATGGCAAATCCAACGTTCCTGTTTGCATTTACGGAGAAGTCAGGCCTAGAAAAGCTTACCTTAGTCCGATTTTATGGGACAGTCGGTGAATCTCAGACAAAAATAAAAACAAATAAATACTGAGTACTCCGTACTCGGTAGAGTAATAGGCCAAGGAAATAGAACTCATGGGAGCAAGGAAACGAGCGATGGAGCTAAACTAACCTTTTAAGAGTTCCCTAGGGATGCTACTCCTCATAACACAGGCTGAACATCCCAACTATCTCAACCATTCGGTTGACCTTACCACATGCGGCATATAAACCTTACATTCCAGAAATTGTATAAACATCCTTAGAACTTTCAGATGACATCAACTTATACCAAATATGGTTTGAGCGCGGCAACTTCGCTAACAACACAATAAAATCGCTCCGAGCCACCTCTTCTTCTTACCGATTATTTATCCACGTTGAAAAGTTATCGCAAGTTAAGAACGCGGAGTTTCGCTGTGCATTAGCGCTTAGCAAGTTGGGATCAAGGCCGGTGTAACGGAAGTCTGCTCTTTCCCTGCTAATTATAGTTTTAATTAAAGACTGAAGGCAACACGAGACGCAGAGGAGCTGGAAACGCACGAAAAATATCGTAAAGAGAGAGAGTTGAGAAGGAAAAAATCTCGAAGAAATGTCGTTAAGAAAAAAGGATGAAAAGTACAGGTTCAAGTCAAACATTTGGATTAGTTAACTGTTGAACAGAAGCGCAAAGAAAATGCTATTTGTAACACTCAAAAGAGTGAAAAAAAAAAGATTAAGGAGTGCAAATTTTAAAAGATTCCATGCAAACGGCAAGTAATCAGTAATTTTCTTGCAGTTTTCTCGTACGAGTCAATTCACCTGTCGGTTACAAGCTAAAAAATAAGACCGGAAACTTAGCAATTAAATAGCTTCCGTCGTCAGCCAGCGTTTTCGAACATCACACGAAGAATAAAGTCTGGCTTTGCAACAAACAAAATCCGCAAGGAAAGCGTGAAAATCTGCTGCAGTGAAACACTTGCGAGGTCTTACGGAAATAAATGAGACTTTGCGAGAACTTCTCTCCCAATAGGATTCTTTTGTTACCAGTTGGCAAAAACTTTATTAAACTGGGAAGATGCTCCGGAAGCAGGATGAGTTGAATCAAACCGTCAAGGGTCAACTGAATTTTGACGCGAGGCTGCGGCTGCGTGACACACAACTTTATCTGGGCACGAGATGTGGAGTTTCTTTGGCTTTGCTTTATTAATCTCCTAATTTATTTCTTGATTAAATATTTGAGGCGGCAGTTGAGACAGGGTAAAGGAAGCCTAAAAATGGTGTGAGACCAACAAAAAGTAAATTAAGCAAGGCGCGCAAGACTCGTAGATGCATTAATTAATTCGCTGTTTTTTTTTTTCTAGCATGTTGGTACAGCGTAATAAAAAGAAAAGCTTTTTATGCGAGTTGTAGATAGTTACATTGGCTACTAACCCTATAACAATTCTCCGTCCTTTGTTTCTCATATTTAGAAGTTTCCGCGCACTACCTCGCCTTATTGTACTTTGATTGCAGTGGATGTGGATGTTGCTGCCACTGTTAGGTAAATGCGAATAATTATTAATCAGTATCGCAAGGCATGGAGGCGGATTTTATACTCCATTCGTCATAAGTTATCACACGAAGAGGAAATAGTTAGAAACCCACAATGAAAAAAAAGCTCTGCCAAAACGTAGTCATTTACTGTCACGGATGCCAGTACATGAGATACTCTATGACTGAATAATTGTTATCCTATACTTGACAAGACTACATCTATCTATCTATCTATATTATACTAAAAGTCTGTGAACCGGTCTTGCTTGTGTCTTGCTTGTGTCTTGCTTGTGTCTTGCTTGTGATCTTGCTTGTGTCTTGCTTGTGTCTTGTGATCTTGTT
>LQNS02278125.1:30036025-30060914 GCA_001587735.2 Parhyale hawaiensis
CATCGCCCGTCCTAACCGTTATGAAGCGGGAAGGGACATAAGCGCGCACCATGTCAGAGAGAAGCCGATCCAAAGTAGACCCAGGATCAGTAGACTCCCTCACAACACCCCAAAGTAGCGCAAGGATGGCACCAGAGACAGCATCCCAATTCGCTCTGGACTTCAGTACATCTAATACTGAAGAGAAAGATTCCAAGGTACCTAACTTTTTTTTCGCCTTTTGAAATCTGAATTTTCTCTTATCTTATTCCCATCGAGCGTGACAGGGAAGAAATAAATATAGTTATAAATAAATAAAAACACGACGTGAACTATTATATAGTACTGATCCTCCATATTTACCCATTTATCGGGTGCATTATGGTAGAGATATGTCACAACTTTCGACCATATTTCCAACTATGATTCCCAACGATACATACCCAATTACAACCATTAAGGTTTTAGCTAAACAACCGTGATCTACCATATAACGGTAAGAAACACCATTCACGACCAAAATCGACTGTGTTCAGCGAATGATACAATTTTCTATATTCTACCAAGACCAATTTTTTCAACTCTTGACGTATGATGTACTGGATAGTTATGCTCTAGCATATGCTAAAGCATCGAACATCAATGTACTATGTACTACCATCTACCATATAGTCTTCATACATCCATTACTACCATCGACCGTCGTTTCCTGATAAACCTTAAACATCCAATATTGCCTCCACCAATATTGATCTAAATATACTAAAATCAACGTTATGTTATGGTCGACATATCTACCATATTGTTACATCATCCATAATCGACCTTAATCTCGCATACACCACTATATTCTACTATAATCACTACCATTATTTCCAACTGGGTATTACTGTCTTACTTATTAACGATTTGATTACTGCTCAAGCCAGGGACTCTTAGAAGTCCTCAATAATACAAGTGACTTGCCAAAGCGTACTCAACTACTATCTTAATTCAAAATTTACCCGTCTGCACAGTCCATTTTTATTGTCCTAATTAGTAAAGACTTTGGGCAACGCCCGAAAAGAAAACGCTTGCAAGCCCTCAGGAAAAGCCCGGCCAAAAAACAAAGACAAATACCCGAGAGCCTGGAGAGACCGTTAGGGTCACGAAAACCCTGACGTCCTCCACGATCGATGTCTGGCCCTCGGGCGACCATTTGTCTGTACAGTGGTGATGGAGAGGAGGATCGTCCCTCCTTGCTGGAAGATCATTCTTCCTTTGTACTCTTGCAGCAAATGCTAATCAGGAGCACTAACGCTGCATAGCAGCTCGTGGCCAACAGTCATCGCAGGTTGTTGAGGAAAGAGAGCATCGAAAAGCTATGAATAATTGATACCGATGCGTCAGAGGCCTCTCTGGAGAGATAAAACAGGCAAGAAACTCATTCATTTCTCAGAGTGAGATACTGTTGTCATTTCATTACTTCTGGAAAGCACAATATGACAGAGCTTTGTCTAATTGTAGTCAGTTTGAGGACGCACTGTAAAGATTTCACACGAGGATTTTGAGCGCAGAGCACTCGAAATTATTGAAACGTTTTTTAACACTATTTTTCCAAATTAACTTTCAAAAACGGCCTTATATGGCAATAGCTCATAGAGGGCCGGGGTGTAAGTCCCGATGTCTCTTTGGGAATGGGCCTTTTGGTTCGTCTACTGCCGCCTATCTAATCTAATCTTATACTTATAACCGTTAAAGCGAGCGTTTATACGGAGTAGCTTATAACCTCACAGTCTCCTCCTCTCAATAGTCTTCAAACCGTGAAGCTAACGTAAAAAGTAAACCTATCTATGTCATGATCCAGGAGAAAATGCCTTTGAGTTACACACAATAAAACATTTCATCCTAAAGACGTTTTTGAGCTACACAAAAATATTTAACCCTAACAACGTTTTAAAGAAACCGACGAGAAACCCTGAATATTTAAGAGCTGACTACCGAAAAATACTTACGCTCGTTGTAACCGCTGTGGGGCTACAAATCGAAATATGCGTCGAACAGTTTTTTGGCGCTTAACTGTTTTAAAAGCTCTACTCGTAGACGAGGGGCAACAAAAAACATGGTAACCAGAAAAACAGCATATATTGAGGCAGAACCGTGGGAAGATGTGCTTGTGAAACAAGGTACCCTTTTCAAGCCAGCAAATTCTCACTAGTGCAGTCATTCATAAGAAATTAATGCATTCAGTTTTTAATTAGGTTATCATACGCTGTTTTTACTTTGAGTTGAAATTTTATTATCTGTTGCAGTACTTAGCGCACAATTTCACTGATTGTCAATACAAATACCTTGGAGTCAAAGTATGTAATACCATTGCTATAAAAAACAACCTTGCGTAATTCAACGATGTGCGTATTTTTACTCGACGATAAGAAATAAAAAAGCTACATGCATTTTCAAGGCAATAACTGAAAGTTGAATTTCTTTCATAATACTAGATTTAAGCCTCCCTTAATAAGTACTAAGCTTTTCTAAGAGAGCAAAAGGAAGGAACATATAGAATGTCGATAGAAAAACCGGGAACCGATCCAAGAAGGTGTTCCCACACAGGATCACCGTGCAAGGGACGACAAGTCGGGAAAGAAGACAAAGAACAGACAACAGTAAGATTAGTAGGAGTATGAAAGTGGAAGGAAACAAAGTGGGCACGAAAGTCAGACGTCCCGAAGGCCTAACTAATGGCTAGGGTAACTTACACAATCCCTTGGGGCGCTATTCCCCATAACATAGGATGGGCGAACCTAACTAACCTAACCCTATGGCCTATGACCCATCCTATGCCCCCTGAGGGAATTTTTTTCATAAAACCTAGCCCATTGCACTTCCCATCTCATTCATTTATATATTTACGGGAAACGTCTGTTTAATAAAATATGCTCGTTTTATTCTACGAACAAATAAAACAAGAACGCCCAAGTGCGTGAGACCATCACTCACAGTGGGGGGGGGGGGAATTGTAAACCCGTCATTTTTGACGGCCAGCTTACTCTCGAGTTTTGTCATTTTTCCCATCTAAGTCAACCCACCTGACTCCCAGCAAGAAATTATATGAACATTGCTCAACTCCTTTTCCCTCTTTTTGGGTGGACACAAATATACTTAAATCTTCAACGAAAACATTATCACCTCTCTCACTTCGCTCGCGGCTGATAATCATTTAGGTCCAGACAATTTTGTGAAAAAGGTGTTAATTAATCTTTTCAATATCAATAACGAAACGAACAAAATCTCTGTAAGACAAAGACGAAAATTATCGGACAAAACGAGCTACAGAATACAAAGAAGAAAAATAAGCAGGAAACAGTATTACAGTACTAAAACTATAACAGTGCGAGAATGCCGGTTCGATATCGGGTCAGTTTACTTACGCGTCATTAGCTGCCATTGGAGGCCGCGGCTGGGGTACAGAGGAGTTTCTTCTGTAGCATCTCCGACCATCGCCTACCCCATAGCCTTTCGAAATAGCTCATTGGATAGTGCTTTAGGAGACACAATTGAAAAGGGAATGCATACAGTACAAGAAAAATGCTTCACTTAATCATATGAGTAATGAGTGGAGCAGTAACTCGCCAGTAAAGAGAACAATAGAAGTGTTACGCAGGAAGTGGAGCAATATCGTTCCATATTTGGCACAACTGGTAATTATGTATCCTAATTACTAAAGCACAAGCCAATACATTAGACGCTAATGAACGAAGTTCCATAGCCGTAATATACAAAAATGTCGTAACGATGTGTTACTGCTCCGTTAAAATTATTTTCAGCTATTAACAAGGCAAATTTCACTTTTAAAAACTGTTATAAAATAATGCACTCTAAAGGAATCATCTTATATTGCTGCAAATCTCTCTTCCGTCCGCGAATCTTTTTTTTTTTTATGGCTGTTGGATTGTGCACATCGTCTTGCAGTGCAAACTGCAAGTATCTCTTCTTTCATATTATGTACCGTAGTTGTTGCAGTGTGTTCATCATAGAATTATTATGCAAACTCCTCGCATCCGGGGTTTCGTTAAATAATGTTTCTCCATAAAACACTACCGGAATTGGAATTTTACAAGAACCCCAACTCATCACTTCGGAATATTGCAGTACTGAATATGCACATTGAGGTACATAAAAAAATCCGTTCGTTCTCGGTAACAGTCTGAAAAACTGAGAAATGGAAAGATTAGAGAGCATTTCCTATTTGAAGTATCTCCTCATCTATCATAAATTTTTTTATTTTATGCCCTATAATAGAATGGAGGATGAAAAGCATTTGCTATTAAACTGGTTGCTGCTCTATAGGAATTTTGTCATAATATTCTCGGTAAATAAAATGGAAAACTGAATGGATTAGAATTTGCGCGGTTCCTGCCATACCCGATGCGATCTGGGACGCGTTCTTCATGCTGTAGATATATATATATATACCTATAATTAAGTGCTTGCCACATGATCACCTGAAATATTCCAGAAAATAATTATGCTTTACGAACCCTGATAACATTCCTAGCTGTTCCTGTAAACATAGAGATCCATTCACCACTTTTTGAGTAATGTTCCGCCAATCAAAGTGGCAAACAACGAACGAACAAATAGATCCTCACCAAAATTTGGTTACTAGTGCGTCTCTACAACTTTGACAGTCACTGAGAATTTCTTTAAGAGTCTCCTGTAAGTTTTTTGTGGTGACAGAGATAGACAAAGAAACGGACACACAAACTCCTCTAAAAACATAACCTTTGCGGCGGAAGTAGTTATTGTACGAAGATGGCGATTTGTAACGTCATTAAATAAGTACAGTCGACGTGAAAGCCACAAAAGTGTTCAAAGAGAAGAAAACGGAAGGGGCACGTATCACACTAGGAAATAAGGGAACCCCAAACAAGGAAAACAGTGAAAGGGAACCCGAAGTCTGCAAAAAGTGCATATATATATTGTCAGAAGCAGCTGGAAATCGAAAGGAAGCGGAAAGAAAAATGTCCTGAAAGTCTAGCTAAGGCTAAGGTACCTTATGGTGCCCCTTAGGGAGAGCCACTGCAATCCGCAAAAAAAGTATACAGTCGGAGAATCTAACTAACCAGACCTGAAGACCTAGCAAGGATAAAAGGGACATTAATTGAGTACGAACAGACAGAGAAAGCAAAAGTGTGGGATATTAAAACCTACGTACATATTGTAAAGTTATAAGAAAGGATAGATAACTTAAACGTGCCTCCTATGAAAGCAACTGTCCCTGACGTACGTGCGTTAAGTTGAACTAAACCTTACAGAATAACGTTTCGACCAACGCTATTTCACCGAAAAATCAATCATTTATTACCCTTATGCAATTACACCTTTGTGTCACTGTGCATTTTGTATGCAACGTTCCCCATAGTGTGCTTGCTGAAAGAAATGCAGAAATCACTCGTGATATAAAAAGTTATCTCAACTAACCGGATAAAATGAGACTCTCAAGAACAGGAAGCAGGGCACGGGCGAAGAAAATTCCCAATCAGCAATGCCAGGATCAGTCTTGCCTTAATGGCCCTTTTAAGGAGCTCTTTCCTTTGAAACTTCCTTATCAGCACGCTTACCTCGGTCTTAATGAACTAATGTTGACTCGGACTTCTCAAATCGCCCGTCGGCTCGTGAGTGTTTCCAGTCTTCTCCAAGACAGGGCATTTCGTCATTTTAGTACTACGCATACGAACACTATGGACGTATCAGTAACACATTTGTGGGCGTTGCATATACATAGTACTATTCTTGCGAAAAGCAACGTTTGATGCAGGTACGGAGGAAGGTATAAGCCTATACTATGTAGGCATCCTTCTGAACCTAGTTATTGCTGCAGGGCCCTCAAGTTCCTCATGAAGTCATTATTATTTACTGTAAAACCTCGATTTCTCATAGGAAGGTAGTATTTGAAACTTCTTGCATGAAGGACGCTCGTCCCTTAGGGCGCTGGCACACCAAAAGTAGATCAGCGAGAAGCTGACAGACAAGCAGGCTGGCAGTTTTTGAGAAGCACACAATGCATTGGAGCGCGCACACCGAACAGCGGCAGTTGAGCAGGCCGCTGCGGCTGTTCAGTGTGCGAGCTCCAATGCATTCCGTGCTTCTCAAAAGCCGCCAGCCTGCTTGCCTGCCAGCTTCTCGCTGAACTGCTTTTAGTGTTCCAGCGCCCTTAGTAACGAGCATATTTTGCTCGCTTCTCAACAGCAATTTTTGAACATCCGAAGCCACGGCCTTTGGCTTCCTCAAATGCTTTTCACAGCATTTTCAGTTGAACGTAAAAAGGTAATACCAGTTTTGTTTATTAGAGTTAAACGATAAACTGCAGGTTAGGGCTGATAAAAAAGTATTTTCTTATGAACTTATGGATATGCTACTGCATAGCAGAATTCCCACATCAAAGTAGTTAATTATTTTGCTTCCCATTAGGCTGTTGCACCAATGCTATTACAGCAGCTAACGAACAAAAGATGTCATTTGAAAAGTAACGAGTGTAAGCAAACTAGTAGAGTTTTCTGCTCTGAAATATGATAATAAATTAACGAAGGACTTTCCGATACTGACGCTTTTATTTAAACTAAATTGTGACGCAAATTTCCAGGCTAAAAAGCGAATCAAATTTCATAACAGAATTTAATCAGTCATCTGGAACAAGACCGCGTTATTTCAAGATGAAGAAGTACTGCACGCTTAAACCTAAAACGCTATGTGTCAAGTTTTTCCAAGATTTAACCGTAGTACCGCCTTACAGGGCGGCTGAGCACCGCTCTTTTAATAATATACAGGAAAATCATTATATAATCATGCTCACTTGCTCAAGAAAGGGTCAATACCAAGCTAAGTTATCTCACTGATGAGGCTTTTCCCCCTTAAGAATACAAAATGGACAAAGAAAAAGAGTATCAAACTAAGGATAGCCTAACTTATAGGCACACACTTATATACTGGCACTGATCATCCCATGCTTCCTGCGGACTTCGTGAATAAATCGACCTAACGTTTCCTCAGTCGAACAACAAAGAGAATTTTTAAGAAAAAACACACAGCAGTCAGTATAGTACAAGCAGGAGGCATAAGTGCACAAATATACAAAACATTGCACTTCTTACAGACTTTGGTCAGCCTCGGTATAATTTAAGTTTTCCAAAAGGAATGACAAACGTTTGTAAGTTTCGTATTGATGGCATCCTTAGAATTTAGCGGTTAGAGCAAGTTTACTATTTATTATTTTAGTACGAGTGAATGAAGAGGTAATACTTATAATGTAAAATGGATGAAAAGAATTTATCTCATTTTTCCGTAAAGGTGGTGAAAAGATGGCCACAAAACAAGTCCGTTGATATGATTATAAACAAATGTTTGTGACTGCCTTGTTTAAATAAACTGACACAAGACTTCATAACGCAAAAAGCTACCTTACGCTGTGTTCATATTTCCTGACTTTGTTTCATAACAAAATTCGATGACATTCAAAGTCATCAACAGAGCAAGACGGCAGTGAGCTGAACTTGAATTCCCAGAGGGTAAATATATATATCAGCTAATGCAGCTTTAGCCACATTCAAGGATTATTCACATCATTAAGTGAAACAATCTAGTACGTTGAATACGTTGCTCAAGCCTCCGTAGACACAGCTAAGGTGTTTCAAGAGAGGAAAAGGAAGGAACGTACACTATGTGTAGAGAAATATGCCACCCATGCATAAGGGTATCGCCACACATGCAGCGTCAACGGGCGTAGGAACAGCAAGTCAGGAAAGAGGAAGAACAGAAAAAAAACATCAGTAGGAGTATGGAAATAGCACAAAGCAAAGTGTGCACGAAAGATAGACGTCCTTAAGCCTATAGTTAAAGCTATAAGCTAGCGGCGTTAGTCCCTGTAATATTTATACGATGGGTGAACCTTAGTATATTAACCTATCCCAATTGCCCATCCTGTGCTAGTCCATCAACAAAAAAAAAAAGCGTCAACGTTAACGCACCGCCGCGCGCCGAGAGCCGATATTTAATTACTATAGGGCCCAGACGTCAAAAACTACGGCAAAAACTTTGTGATTGAGCTTTTTATTGTTCTGCTTCACAGTCTAGGTTTTGCAGCATTATAGGTCTCATTCCTGCAGGCCTGATCTTCCATTAGTGAAACGCAAGCTAAACAAACATGAGTTTTGCGCCAGCAAAATATCCCCCCTGCAAGATAAGGCGAGAATATCAGCGTGGCACTAAGAAAATAATAGTTCAGTCCAAGGAGCTTCTATAGAGAGGAGGGAGCCAGGAGCCTCTCCCACGAAGCTCAAGAGTCTCTTATGGCTGCCAGCCAGCTGTCGTATGCACCAATCGCATATCAGTAAAGAGTCTCTTATGGCTGCAGCCAGTCGCGTAAGCACCAATCGCATATCAGTAACTCGGTTTGTCTGCTGCTCCCCCGTCACTTCCACCAATGAGCGTCTCAGTCCTAAAAGATCTGGTTGACTCGCTGGAGAATCTGTAAATGGGCCACAGGGCTCCCTCCTTCTCTATTGAAACTCCTTGGTTCAGTCAAAAGAATTCACTGGAAATGCCCAGGGCTCACCGTATTGTGGATACCAGCTGATTGTTGAACCTCCAGCATCGAACTTTGGCTGCGATGTAAACTCAATATAAAAAGGCGTCTGCTCAGCGTGACGATTCAACTACTTTGATATCGTTCAGCGATGAAAGCGGGATCCAGAACCCGGAGATCCAGAGCTATATTTGTCACCGGTACCCCAAGCGCTGAAATTGTATGGTATCTCAACTTGTTTATCAGTACATGTGACGGAGAGACGGACGAACATTGGAGCAAGCGAGCAAGGGAGCAAGCAAGCGACCAACACTGCGCTTTATTATATAGTGCATTTTGTGAACTACCACCAAATAAAATACCGGTTTTCGTAAGATAACATTCTTTGGAACGTCATTATAATTACCCTGATCCTTAAAAGTTAAACTTTATAGAATTATAGAGATTTCCTCTGTATTATGTTGCACTATTAGTTTAAAATTCCTAGTAGCTGCAAATTGCACTGATATTCAGTCCTCCGGGACAGATTATCTACAATATAATAAAAACCGATGCATATTTATTCATCCATTTTTTGTCTCGCTTTAACAAAACAGATGGGCGGAAAGTAGCTCAGGTTGGAGGCTTTAGTCCTCCTCTCAAGTTCCAATGAAAATTGTTTGGTAGAAAATAGGCCGAGTTGCAAAAAATGGCAAGCTTATCTTAATCAGGGACTGTTGAAATTCAAACAATGACGACATCGCAGGCTTAGTCTGATTTGTACGAGTATTAGCTTCTCCATACATCGAAACTATGGCAAAGTATCGCGCGACTTATGTCTGAATGCAGTTCTTGCATTGCCGAAGTTGAAATCGCAGCACTGAAGATATCTGAAGCTTCCATTGGCACTCTCATGCATCCTGATTCGTAGTTTCTTCCCACAGATGATTTCGTTGCTTCAGCTATTCTCCCAAATTTAATTCAGTGGTCGATGAAACAGCTTTCGCTAAACAAAAACCATTGGACCTGTATATATCTATATATTATATAGGCTAGCCTACCGTATCCACAATACAGAATCTGAGCTATTACTTTGAGCGTTAATTACTGATCGGCCTGCAATAAGCAATGCAATTTTTCCATTTCAGAGAGAAAAAAAAATTCGATACTGAGCGGCTGTGAAGCCGTAAACACTCTTCTCAGAGTGCTTAGGTTAGCAGTTGTCATAACGAATGTATAATCAATGAAGAAGGTCATCACAAATTCCAAATTCTTAGCTGTCATTTTATGACAGCGCGGGCCCTCTAGTCATTGTAATAAAAAGTTAAGGTCCCCTTAATCCAGGGCAAATAAGCTGTACTAAACAGAAAAAAATACTTATAGGATGTGAAGAGAAACAAGCAACCGAAGCTCGAGGAAGCTGAAACACACAAGCTGACACACACATACGTAGTACACTGCTGTAAATTGTATGGAAATATTGCAATTAAATTATGAAAAATAGGGAGAACTGAGGAAATTCATCAGTAGGAGTATAACGCTAGAAGGAACAATTGGGTATGGAAAAAAAATGTCCCGAAGGCCTAGTTGAGGCTAAGGAAACCTATGGGGAGTTTCTGGGAGCGCCGCTGGCTACTTACATGGGATGAGCGAACCTTCAAACATAACCCTGTTGCATGTCCCAGAACAGAAAAATGCGCCGTGTGCTTTAAAATTGAACTCTTGCAATCAAAAAGATTACATGGGTAGAAATTATCGCGGGGTAAAGAAATATCAACAACAGTCCGATGAGCGTAGTAAGAAGAGCGCAAAACTGAAAGACCTTCCTCGACCGCATGCGACAAGTCTGAGTATTTGCGGGTGGGACTTCTGCAAGCCTGCGTTGGGGGTGAGACTTCTGCAAGCCTGCGTTGGGGGTGAGACTTCTGCAAGCCTGCGTTGGGGGTGAGACTTCTGCAAGCCTGCGTTGGGGGTGGGACTTCTGCAAGCCTGCGTGGGGGTGGGACTTCTGCAAGCCTGCGTGGGGGGTGGGACTTCTGCAAGCCTGCGTGGGGGGTGGGACTTCTGCAAGCCTGCGTGGGGGGTGGGACTTCTGCAAGCCTGTGTGGGGGGTGGGACTTCTGCAAGCCTGCGTGAGGGGTGGGACTTCTGCAAGCCTGCGTGAGGGGTGGGACTTCTGCAAGCCTGCGTGGGGGGGATGGGACTTCTGCAAGCCTGCGTGGGGGGGATGGGACTTCTGCAGGCCTGCGTTGGTAGGTGACACAATCTTAACCAAAACTGTTTAGGCAGTGTTTCATGTGCTTGAAGAGAGTGAAACTATAAGAACAGTTATTGTTCATACTTCTTGTCATGAAGGACAACCATTTTGCAGGATTGTTTGTTCAGGTGCAGCACAACTGCCCAAGTGTAGCAGGCAAGTCAGGAGAGAGAACGGTGGGATGGATTCGAGTAGAAAACTAATGCGATGTCAATTTAGCGAAAAGCAGTATGAGTAAAGAAATCAACAGTTGGGCTCTTCTTTCAGCTGAATTAGGACTATTGCATCTATGTAAGTATATAGACGTTTGCGAATTTAGAAAGCCGACAAAGGTTAAATTCTATCTTAATCACAGCCTAAATTAGCTAAATGCATGACGTTTGTTGGCTCGATCACGCAACTCTATGAAAATATATATCTACTTACTCTACGGCATTTTTTCGCATATTATACGTTTTTGTTCAGCTATTATCTGTTACCTCATTTTATTCATGTATTATACGTGTTTGAAATCTAAAGCTGACAACTATTCCCCGATATTATATAAACGACTCGTAGGCTGTTCAGGTGCGTTCGTCGATGTGACGTCGTAACTCTCACAGCCATGTTGATGAAGTCACTTTTAGATGCTGGTTTGACGCGAGTCCTCCCCTTACGCTTTCTATCTCCTTGCCACGTCCGTACAAAGTCTAAGTGATTCAAGTAGGCTATAAGACATCGCATTTTACGAAGCGTGTGTGTCATGCATATCCATACATCAGAGCAGATCATAAAACGTCAAGAAGCAGTTAGGGGATCAGAGACCTCAGCCATCAGTTCCAAAATCACTCAATTTCTCGGAAGTCGACTGCAATCTGGCCCCGAGGGACAAGCTGACGTTGTTGGTGAAAGCTCCCTCTATTTCCTGAGCCGCTGCACGCACTCCATCATTCTTAGGTTTATCAACTGGGCTGAAGGAGAATAATTGCTTTGATTTATGACAGTTGTAAGTCAAGCTTGGAAATGCAATTACATGCCTCTCGTCCAACGTTTCATTCCACAAATTAACCTCTTGCCGTACTAATCTGAGACAGCGCGTGGACTTGTTTCTAAATATTTTGTAAATCTTGTAAAAAATCTACTGTCATCGTTCATTTGGCTGCTGAATTTGCACCTATTAATTATCAATCAGTTTGATTGAAGACTAAATTTTATACATGGTATCTAATATTATTTCGTTTCCAATTATTTAGGAAATATATCTATTTTGATATGGAAGGTTGAAAAAAAAAAAAATATTCCGTTAAGCATGTTGAGTCCTGGACGTTTTGTACTCAATATATGTAAGAAAAAATTATTTTACTCGCATATAAGGTGTTATCGATGGGTTTATCAAATTCTAGTTCATCCATGTCCTATGGCTTGAACTGTCCGGTATTCAGACAGGTGTTTTGGTTTCGTCCCTGCAACCCATATTGCATGTGCCACAACCAATCCTATTTCCCTTGTGACAGCTGTAAATTATGGAGAAAAATTGATTTCTCGGAAGTGTCATGACTAATCGAATAATGGTTAACGCCGTAGCAGTTGGGTGAACTGGTTGAACCAAGCTCACCAGTCTGAAGTTCTTGACGAGTCCAGAATATTAATATTGGAATTAAATATACCGCCCAGTGAGAGACACCTTCCGTCTGATCCCGACTGCCTGAGTTACACTGTCGCGAGAAGAACTGGCTCGCTCGTAGATGCTGTCAGTGTCGTTTCTCTTATCCGTGGTAAGCCATCGCTATGCAGTAAAGAAAGCAAACCGAAAACGTAAGCAAAACGTAAAGATGTATACGCTGGGTGATGTAACAATTCCACACGGTAGTGTACGGTAACGCCCATATAAAAGAATTTATAAAGCACGCTTCTGTTTTATGTAGTTATAGGAAATTCTCAAATGAAAGAACTGAACGAAGTACAGAAGTGAACCTTTGCTATATACTGCAAACTGTAATAAATTCACGCGAAAAGAATGACTGGTCTTCGTCTCTATAGCACAAATCGATACGTACCGTATCCATACGTGACTCACTCCTATATCTGTCTTGCACCATATGTACGTAAGATTACCACATTTTATAAATGTGTACACTTAAATTATTGCACATACTTCCAGCAAGATACACTTGGAGCGTTAAAAAACTAGTAGATGGACGAAGCCTGCAATGCATACGCATTACCGAAAAGGACAACTGTGGTGTAACCCAGTTTCTGACTTTCAAAACCAACCGTTTTATTTATGATACTCATAGTGTGTTGCCAAGATAACAAGTTACTGCAACTATTTCTGTAACATTGCGCTATGGCACTCATCATTCACTGGATTGACGTTCTGTTACTACGTCACAAAAATGTTTCAATTCCAGTACTTGCGCATCAATTACTCCAACCATAGACTGCTCCAAATATTGTATAGCCTATATGGTCCAACGTTTCAAAGAACATACAACCTTAACCCCCCCCTTTCTACAAGTAAATATCACCTAAAAGGTTGCAATTTCAGCATGTGATTATATATCTACATTTACCTTTTTATGAACTGCTACAGCATTTCCAAGAACATTTTACATTACCTCAACTTTTTTATTAACAAATAGTGGAAAAAAACTGTAATTCCACTATTTGAACATCTATTTGCCTTTAATGTAAATTGCTCCAACGTTTCCAAGAGCGCCTCCCATTACCGCAATTTTTGCCGGATTCTTCGCTTGCTAATTTGCAGATTTGCAGTGGCAAGGCTCACCCGCCGGTCTTTAATGGCGTGGCAAAAGTGCACCTAGAATTTCTCGGAGAGTTTCGAAATTCTGCCAAGATTCAGCCACACGCGTGATAATTTTCTCCAAGAACAGTTGTGATTAAATACATTCGCAAAGTTATAGTTACAGTGCTGTTCATATACAGCTAATGTCCAGAAACGGTACGTATAAGGCAGCTTATATTCAATCTACACGCTGATAGAAGTAAAATTATACCTAAGAAACGATGCTATACCTACGTAGAGAAACAGCCTCTGCTACTGGGCCCGATTCAATTCACCTAAGATTAGAGCTGCTCATAAATCAGAGATCTGTTTTGCTCCAATAGCTCTCTAATGATCATACATTTGATGGACGCGCCTTTCGTTCCATTCTTTTATCCTGAGAATCCTCGGGAGCTTTGAGACGGAAGAAATGCGGTGCGTGTTGGTGTTTCTGAACCATGGAGCGATACATTGATTTCTGGAAAATCTACGGAGGGCAAAAAGGATGTTTTCAGAGGATGCGAACAACAGCATTAATCGCGAGAAATTGGCGGCAAAAGAAGCGTATTTTCAGTGCTTTAGTACCCAATAAATCGAAGGGACAACGGCAACCGCTGAATGCTTGGGTGAAAAAATAGAAGATTTGCAGGCGCTAATGGTGTCCCCGTGCAATATTTTGAGAGAGACCGACGATCAACAAGCAAACTAAAATCGAACTTGACAAGAATTTCCAGTGGTCGATCATGGAACTTTATGACCATCTTAGGAGATCAGCAACAAAAACTAAGGCCGTCGATACGAGTATAGAGACGTACATCAATTGCGCAAGTGTTTTCAAAATATTAGGAGTTATTAATTATATTAATCCTTCACCGTCAACCGTAAACAACAACAACTAGTTTAGAAACGCCACCATTCGAAGTAGACCCTGAGATCCACCTAGACGATGAAGAGTAAAGAGTATAGATGGCAAGCACTGTGAACTTGTGGCATTTCTCCTTAATCCTACGTATTTAGGCTGCACTATTTCCCTATACAGGGGCACTTTCTTCTAGAGTAATGCAATAAAAAGTAGAAGGAAGCGCTCATCTTGCGAAGCAGACAGAGTTCACTAATGTCATACCAGTGCTAAAAATAAAAGGGTTCCTGATGCAACGCCTTTTCTGTTATGCGTAACAGCTGTATATACTATCAATAATTTAAATAAGATCCATTGAAGGCCACGGAGATTTTGTTTTTGGTAATTTTCTGTTGCTTCAGTTTTACGTATTACGTTCTTTCGTACAGAAGTAAGGTGCCTTAAAATATCACAAAGACTCGCTATTTTAACATAGAGCTATTTACAATTGAAAAGTGCCGACCAACGTTTCGGATGTACGCACATTTGAAACAGAAAAAATACCAATAACAATTCTCAGTGGCCTTCAATGAATCTTGTTTGAATGAAAATCTGCCGCCAGTTTATGATTAATTTATAAACAGACACGATAGGAATAATATTACGAACTGTAGACGCGTCGTTTCAAGTTCACTGTGTGACTAGTACTTATCTGCGATCCAAGAAAAGGAGAAAAGCACGTCAATCAAAACGAAAAGCAAATCATTGGAACAAAACACCGGAACTGAGGAAGAAGAGCAGAAAAAAAGATAATCAGCGGAAGTACAAAGAACGTAACAAGCGAAAGCACGAGACGAAAAGAACTGGGAGACTCCCCATACAAAATAAAGATCAACTAAATCAATATAATCCTATGCCAAGTGGCATATTCTATGCCACCGAATGAGGCCAAAAGCGACATTTTGTATGAAACCCATTTAACTAAACACGACATAGGAAAAACTATAGTGAAAATCTTAACTTTCGCAAGTTCCGTGCGTAAATAGCCAACACTTCCGCAGCAAAGCAACAATCGGAACACTCAGCTGCACTTATCCAAGTCTAATTAAACCTCGCCAAATATTGCGGAATTAGCGAGACGAACCTCGAAATGCCGGGACGGTCTCTGTCTCAGGTTACCTACAGGGCTCTACTGCTCCAATTGTTTAGCGAATTCGATATCCGACGCATTAAAGCCTTCACTTGATCTACTGTACACCACGGCACACCGTAACTCGAATATAATTACGGCCTGTTGCATAGCAAGTGAAAGAATAGCAGTATTGGAAGCAACGTGCGTCTGCGTTTCAATATTGTTCTCTCAGGGTGATAATGCATCTCCTTACGGGCTGTGTGTGTCCGGACGGAATCTTGATTTTTTGTCGAGGAGGTTCGGCTCGTGCACAGTTTAGGTCACGAATGCAACCCCGGGAATGCAGCGAAGGCGGTCACCCGCGCGACGCACCTCGAACGTTCGAGTAGAATTAATATAATTGAGTAACGAATTCGTGTTTCACCATTTTTAATTTTCGTATCAGGTAACGATTCGTTCGAGTAATAAATAAGCAGATCTAGGGATGAAACGTAATGAGTAACGTAATGACATGGCGGATTTATATGCATGGCAAAAACGTACAGCGCTTCTGTGTGGGCCAGGCACACTAAACTACTCGCGAAAAGCCACAGGCCGCTGCTAAGCACAACATTAGCCGAAAACACTCTGAATCACGCCGAGCTCTCACGCCTGAACAGACATGACCTCAGAGGCGCCAAATGCAGACACACAACTCACTGTCGCCCAGACAGCACCGCTTACGCTTCGCTGCAGCGGATTGTGAATACTGCCAGAGAGCTGTCCCAATCGGAAGTTTATAGGCATTCATCCGATACTGCTCACTATTTACTCACAGGCAGCCTATAAATGCCTATAAGTTTTCGATTGGGGTATACAGTGGAGCGATAAATCTAAAAATTAGCTTTGAACGGGATAAAACTAAAATCGTTGCAGTAATTAGCTACCTAAAGGAACTACATCACTGATAGTAATATTACATTTTATGCACCGCATACGTAATGAGACTCTTTAACCAATCTATTGTCAAAAATTATTTATGGATAAAAATAACGACATATAATTCGACTTTACTAGACGCTTAATTCCATCTTTTGATTCTGTCAATAAGAGCTTCAAGTTAAAATACCAACATAGAATTTCACTCTGCATTCAATGAAAAAAGAAATCTCATCTGGGCTTGAGACCATAAGTATGAGCAATTTAGTACCTCCTAAAATTGATTGAAAATGGTATGCAAGTCAATGCCGTGAATTGGTCTAACAGTAAATCAAGTGTAGACAGGGCATTGAAGACTACAAAGAATACTTAACCCGCCAGTGCTACTGCAATCGAAAAATTAAAAATGTTTGTCGGATATTATCGGAAGCTGCCCTTATATACGTCGGATAATTGCTTATAAACGATTGAGTGAATACGTTGTGCAAGCTCTCCAAGATACAACTTCGGTGCTTTAAAAAAGGAAAAGGAAAAAGAATGTAGTATGTCGATAGAAACGGAGAACCCATAAACGAAGGTGTTCCCACACTGGATCAACGTACATGATAACAGCAAATCTGGGAAGGAAGGGAAGAACTGAACAAAAAGCATCATCAGTAGAAGCATGAAAATTCAAGGAAGCGAAATGGGCTGAAAAGACCACGTCCCAACGAAAGCCCAGCTCAAGCTTAGGTACGTAATTTATGGGGTCTCTTGGAGGGGATACTCCCCGTAATATACCTACATAGAATAGGCGAACTTAGTAACCTAACGTAAATAACCCCATGGTTGAAGAACATAAGAAGTTAACTCATCGCTTGACCATTTTGAGACGGTTCTGCGTATCTCCTTGTGTGACGTCAGGTGGAGCAATGAACATTGGTGTTGTGCAAATATCAATAGTATTACTAAGTTATTTATATCATTTTTTCCGCTAGAATGAGCTGGTGTTTGATGTTTGGCTGCTTTAAAAAATTAAAAAAGAACTTGTTGACGCTTCTTCATTCTCCTGAAGTTTCGGAGTAGCGAAAAAGTGGATTTGAAGCAGCAGAAAAGTGTACTCAGTTTTTGCTGTCACCGCTAACATCTACTATACTCAAAACATTTTTTGCCCCAGCAAAATGATAAACTACTACATAGTCATTATGAGTAATTCTGTTTTCCTTCAAAATTTTCCCAAGTAACCACAGACAACACTAATTTCTCTTAAAAAAGACATGAAAATTGGAATAAAATCTTCCTTCTTAGGCTGTGAACGCTTGTCTAGCAACGTTGGTCCCAAAATTACGTTTCTGTGGAAAAACGTGAAAGAAAACGGTATGTCGGCGGGGAAACTGTTTAATTACTTGCAAGATCGCCTTTGAACGACTGAGAAGTGAAGCTCAAAGTAGTGTAAAAAAACACTCCTCCATTGGACAATTTGAAATATATTGATGAGAATAGCTCTTTAAAAAACAAATTTTACAGGTGCAGTTTATAAATTTGGACTTGCAATTACATCTAGAGCGTTTAATATTCCACCGATAATACGTATGCAGCTGCAGTTTTTTTTAAGATATGTTCTTCCACTTTTTTTTTTTTTTTTTAAGGCGGAGTGCACTAGTATGCACAATGATAATGTGATGATTACGAAATAAGACATATCAATACTTAGGAATCCGTAGCTGAATTGTTGTAATTGATTTTTTCGTCTTTCAATCTATTTGTTTGACAAGGCAAGTAACAGGCTTAAACTACTTAACACGGTTTGCTGTGTATCGCTCCACCTGACGTCAGAGCGAAAAGGGGTGGGCGGGGCTTAACATACTACCTGCGCGTTAGTTAACCCGGTACGTAGTTCAGCCATGCCTACACCTATGGCTCGGGCTATGCCAAGCCCCTTCCCTCCCAAAGTACAGCCCTGGGTCTGTGACTCGAGAATGGTCGGATCACGTGCGGACCCTGAAAAAATTATATATTAGACGCAGCCTTTGGTATTTACTCTGCATGTATGGGACATATCAGGATAGAGAACTTTATTTCGTCTACTTGAAGATTACAAATTACTACAGTTTGAGTTTACTATCCAGATAAGCCCGAAATGTGCAGAGTAGATCCCAAAAATAGCAGACTGCATCTTATAATTTATTCAGAGACAGTGCGTGGTAGAACTATTTTTGAGACACTAATGCAGGCTTGTACTTTAGGAAGCCTTGGCAAGCTCGACACGTACTGTACCAACTAAGTACTGCCGTTCGTACAGAAAAGACAAAATCAACGTAGTGCATTGGAAAATAAAGTATTCTTGGCATTTGGTATAATATAAATTTACTTGAGTACTGCAGATGCGCAAGAGAGGCTTGCTGTCGGCAGGCAGTCTTTAAAGCAGCGTCGAATGACAATAAAAATCTCGTTAAATTCAGTCGCATTATACGGGCAAAAGAAAACGGCGCCATAAGATGCAATGTAGCAATGTAACATTAGACAATAGGCGTAGACTCGCCTATTGACATAAATCCCTGGCAATTTTAATAAAACTGCGCCTTTTCAGTTGAGGTTATTGGCAATAATGCGAACAATAACCAGCAAGTGCTCTCTTTCTTTGGAGTTTGTCACAACCTGATGGTCTACTTCCATAAGCTTGCAGAAAACAGATTATTATTCTGCTATAGTTTAATGTACGCTATATATACCCAGAACACTATACGTACGACTTCGAAGAAAGGAAGAGAGACAGAACATGAAATATGCCGATAGAACTGTTGTCCTCATTTGAACCACTAATTGGCAAAGTATAGTACAATTCTGGAGAAAACGCGAAGGAGAAAACAAAATATTATCAGCTTGAGCATCCACATGAAACGAAGCGAAATGGTTGCAATAGAGAAATGTCCTGAAAGACAAATAATAGGGTTAAAATGTCCTATGTGGTTCCATCTGCATGGGTCTGTGACTCCCCGTAGAATATAATGGGGGAAAATAGCTAGAAATGAGTCAAAATCTTATTACGAGAGAATTCCAATGTACGCACACCAATACACAATTATGGAGAAATATGCAGTTTTGCTTAGTGATCAATTTTGTTGGCCTTTTCGAGATTAAAGCACCAAATCGAATGCTATTAGTTTATTCCCCGAATAGAGCTGGGCTTATCACATTGCAGCATAAATTTGTACAATGCAAAAAAAAAAAAAACAATCAACTGTAGCGCTTGTTTACTATCAGGTTCAATGTTTTGTCACGAAAGACAGGGCGGCGAATCAACATTGAAGCACACTAGTTAAGTTGGAATACATAGAACGCTTTTCATCCGTAGAAATATTTTATCTCAGTATTGCTGCCGGAAAGTTTTCAATCTACTCCCAGCCCGAAGCATCTCCAAAAGACGATAAAAACTGAGAGAAGAAGACAGACGAAAGTAAACACCAATGGTGCGAGAGGGGGTCTCCAGTGGACCCTACGCGGGAGCAGATAGGAGTCCCATGAGAAGGATTGCTTCCCACCATTTAGCCGCCTACCTCACAAAACAAAAGGGGAAAGTTTTGGGAACCTACCCAACCAACAAACCAACCTTCTCAGCAGGAACTACGCCCAGCTGCAACATCTCCTGCTTAAAAGGCACTCAGACAGCTCTTAAGTGAGTGATACCCGTATAATAAATATTATATTTTGACTGGGATCAGGCCTGCTTAAATTTACCTTTGAGGGCCAACTGCAAAGGCCCCCATACAGTACACGAGCCTGCGCCCGCAAGCCGCGCCACGCGCCAGTTTTTGTAGTGTGTGGGCATCTACGAGCCGAGCCGCAAGCCGCGCCATCAGGCTCGTGGCGCGGCTCGTGCTGATCTGTCCCAGATATTTTGCCTGGCTCGTGGCGCGGCTCGTGTAGTGTGTGGTGGTAGCATCGCGCGAGCCGCCAAGCCTGTGGTCAGCTTTGTGCGAAAAGTGCCGTCCGCGCTATCGTCTCTAACGACGGAGATGTGTGCGTGTTTGCGTACGCAGACCGGGTGCGAGTGAACGGCTTTCAAGTTGGTGTGCCGCGCTACTCGCTGTATCGCTGATTAAATTGGGTTAGGTTAGGTAAAGTTAGGAACGGTTAGGTAACGTTAGGTAACGTTACGTTGGATAACGTTAGGTAAGGTTATATAAGGTTAGCAAGTTTAGATTGGGTTAGGTTAGGGTTAGGTTAGGTTGGGTTAGGCTAAGGTTAGGTTAGGTTGGGTTAGGTAAGGTTAGGTTAAGTCAGAAGGTTAGCTAAGGAGGTTAGGTAAGGGTAGGGTAGGTTAGGGTAGGGTAGGTTAGGTTTGCCTAAGTAGTATTTTTTTTAGTGGTGGCGCGCGCAGGAAAGCTTACGTGAACGCAAAATCGTCGTGAGAGACGATAGTGCCACCCGTCCACACCGCACAGCAAACTATGAAACTTCTATCTTGGTAACTAGAATTTGAAACGAATGTTTCCGTTTTTGTAAACTTGAGTTGCCTCATCGTGCAACTCGAGCGTTTCGAGCATGTTGGGAGCTCGTTGCGTTATTTGGAAACACAGAGTGCAAATATTTAACTTTAAAGTTTTTCTCACAAGGAAATTTACTCTACTGACAAAAAATGAAGAACGGTATCCGACCCAGTCGGCTCACAAGGGCTCGAACCGGTTGTCAACAATTTTGTTTTATCTTTTCCTTGTTTTTAGTTCAGATTAGGTTATTTTAGGTGTGCTCGAAACTTCAGTCAGATTAGTATTATGATGCTTATGATTCAATATATTGAAAGTGGGCTTTGTGAGATTTTGTGATAAGCCCTAGTTACCGAACTAACTTCTGTTACCGCTGAACTCATAGTTTTGAAATTGCATTTCATTGACAAACCCGATTCTATTGAATTTCATGATTCTTCATATCTTAGTTCTATTAGTAGCTACGCACTTAGAAGTAAATAAATATTTACTGATTACATAATATTTTCTATGCTTTATTGGTCGAATTGGGCCATGTTAAATCGTGCCATGTTATCTCTAATTATCTCTAGTGAAACAACTTGCAAAGCAATGCTCGGCTCGCGTAGTGTGTGGGGAGGCAGAAAGCGCGAGCCAAGCCTAGGAAACTCGTGCGAACTTGACACTCGACTCGCGGTGCGGCTCGTGTAGTGTATGGGTCCTTCATAGACTATAGTTTTTAAAGTAACAGCCCATTTTCAATGTATTTTTAGCCTCATGAACCGATAACATTGAAATCAGCACGCAGCAATCCGCTTCGTTATCAAATCAAAGAAGGCGTCAGTGCTCTTAGTACAACATTTTCAGCCTAACTAGTTTTCTTGTGTTAAACGGGAATACAGTGATTCTGATCGTTAAAGTGGCGGTAAAAAAAGCATTTTTGTGGACATGTTCATGATTTGAAAACGCTATAGAGGATAAATTCAATATATATAAGTTCTATTTACTGAACTTTAATCACGCGACGCGTTCAAAAGAGGGACGTGCCTCATTCTTCAGTCTCCCACATATGCTGCAACTGCTTCTATCAAATGAACGCGCAGTGTCCATCAGTTTGACTAAACGCGTTACGATGAGGGACGTGTAAACATGGCCTAACAGAGGAAGTAAAAAGGACATGGCATGTCGATAGAAACCGACTCATGCACGAGGGCATTCCATACAGGATCAGCGCGCATGTGAACAGCAAGTCGGGAAAGAAAAGGAAGAACAGAGGAAAATAACATCGGTAAGTGTATGAAATCCGAAGGAAGCAAAGTGGGTATGAACACACGTCCCAAAGGCTTAGCTAAGGTAACGTACAGGGGGGCCCTGGAGCGCTGCTCTGCATAACATAGGATAGGCGGACTTAACTAACTTACTTAACCCTATATGGCCCATGTTATGCCCTGAGGAAAATGTTTAGAAATATTAACGCACATCTTGTGTTCAGAAAATTTCCACATAACCTGAAAAATTGAACTGCAAAGCGAGTCAGCGGTAGTCGTTGAATATAATTTCCCAGAGGCCACTTAACAGGGCACTGCAAGCCCAATCAATCGTATCAACCAAAATGTGGCGACAAGCACGAATATATAATATTTTTTGACACTTAACCTATGTATATCTCATACCATGCCCTGGACGCATGCATACCAATGGCTGGATAAGTCGCACCTCCGACTCAATCCAGAACATTCTCGTTCGACAAAGTTTTCCTTGGCATTTTCCCTTCTCTCAAAGCATGTCTTTGTCTCATCCCAATAATTATTACCTCAAGGAAATTCCTTTGAACCTTCCGGTTGCCGTCTCTACATGTCTTCCGACCAAGTTTGTTGGATCATGTGCCTCGAATTTTATCATTAGGCAACCTCTGCACTTCCGAGTGTCATATATCTACGGCCGCAGGTAAGCGATGCTTCAATGGTGCCTTATACAATTTATGACTGCGCCTCCGAAGCTTCATCACGTTGATACCGCGCGGCTGCAGCCTCACAAGCCTATGACATGGCTTTCGCAAATACCACAGTTAGCCATGGTAGATTTTATTGTAGATTTTCCCGCGCCTATGTCGGATGTTCTGGAAACGGAAGCGACGTTCACGGTCTCAAAAAGCCGGCAAGTTCGATTATAAAAGCCAGTTTCCGAATGCATTCGGTATTAATCTCGATCTCTTTGCAGCCTCACCAGGAGCTCATATCCAATGCAAGTTTCACTTCCATGTACCAATGTGATGTGTTCCAATATGTTGCCGCTAGCATCAAGTTTGACTTTGTACCTTTCGTGCTACCTGCTGTACTCACTTCGGAGACAGCCTTCTCGCTCCTCATATAAAGCACACAAAGTGTAGCAGCTAGTTCCAAACCGAAGCTGCAATCGTTTGGAAAGTAAGACGTTTCTTATAAAGTGATCCATTGTGAAGTTAACACAGTGCTCTCACCCTCTGTCATCTATCGATGCTGGCTGTACTCTTACTAATTAAGCGCACTCATACTCAGTGTTTTTATTTGCTGCACTCTGTAGATATATCTATTGTCTGCACAGTGTACACATACGCGTTATCTTGGGCATTTGCCGCTACTATAGTCTATGCGGCAGTCTGTTACTTGTGTCGCGTATTCATAGCTCAGACTAGTGCCCAGCACCTATTATCCTGCACTTACATGTGTGTGTGTGTGATGCTACCATAAGTCTGTGCACAATCTCTCAACGCAGTGGTGCTCTATTGCTTCATTATAGTTTAAATGCTTGCGATGCACCATTTTTGTTTCTCAGCATACAGTCACTTTTTTAGCGTCCTAACTTTCGCTGCGTCTTCTCAGTAAATGTAGCGAGTTGTCTAAATTTCTGCACACGCTCTCAGCATAACGGTGCTCTATTGCTTTCACTACAGTTCTCATGCTTACGATGCACCATATTTATTACTCGCTATTATTACTACGCAGTGATGTTTACTTCGCACAAGTATTTTGATAATCATTCACTACATTTGTGCTCTTCATGATATGCGGAGTTATTATGTTGTTATTGTGTCAAGTGTTTACTAGCTGATATTCTACACTATTCATTGCGTGCCACTCATTCTTTCACATGCACGTAATTAATACTCAGTCAAAAGGACAGACGTCCGCTCCCTGTGGCAGCGCCCACTTTTAATCCATTGAACTCATTACCAACTTATTTATGCCGTATCGGAGTCCCACTCCTCTTATCTTTGTCACGATTCCTAGTGCATATTTAATATTATAAACTACCACGCTTTGATAGCTGCAGTCAATCAGTTCATAACAACTTTAACTTGATAAATGATTGTAGCACACTTGGTGCAATCACTTTCTGGGTTGTTCTGCATAGCGATCGCTAGAGCTATAATTACCTCCGCCAAGGAGGTTATGTTTTCGTCGTATTTGTCTGTCTGTCACCAAGATAACTCAAAAAGTTATGAACCGGTTTGGATGAAATTTTCAGGAATTGTTAGGTATGTTAGGAGGAACAGTTGATTAACTTTTGGTGAAGATATGTCCATCCGTTTGTTTGTTTGCTTGCTTGTCTACCTCATTTTTCTCGACGCTATAACTCAAAAAGTTATGGATGGATTTTGATGAAATTAACACGAGTTGTTAGGTTTATAACAAAGAGTAAATGATCAAATTTTGGTAATGATTCGCTTGTTCGTTCGTTCGTCATTGTTTTTAATTTTATGCTTGTTAGCACAATAACTCAAAACATAATGAATGGATCTTTATGAAATTTATAGGAGTTGTTAGTATTGCTAAAAGACATAAGTGATCAAATTTTGGTGCATATCGGTTCGTTCGTTTGTATGTTTGACTCATGTTTGTCATAACGTTTGTTAACAGTATAACTCAAAAAGTTATGAACGGATCTTCAAGAAAATTGAACAAGCAGTTAATAATATAAAAAGGCACAAATGATTAGATTTTGGAGTTTATACGAAGAAAATTATGGTTTCAG
>LQNS02278125.1:30072404-30088352 GCA_001587735.2 Parhyale hawaiensis
TTACACATGTCAATATCTCGGAAACGAACAAGTTTTGGAATTTTTGATATTCGTGAAAAAGTGTTTGTTTTGAGTGTCCCTATCACCTGTGAAAGTTTGGCAGAGTTTTTTTGCAACACCCGGTATAGTTAAGAAGTATAAGCCTCCGTTTCCGAGCAGAACAATGTCACAGAGGAATAAGCAAGGGACATATAGTATGCTAAGAGAAATGGGGAACCATGCACGAAAGTGTTTCCACACAGGATCAACGCGCTTGGAAACAGCAAGTGGGGATAGAAGAAGAAGAAGAAGAACAGACTAAAGCATGAGCAAGTAGGAGCATAAAATCAGGAAGGAAGCAAAGTGAGGACGAAAGGCAGACGTCCGAAGGACTAGCTAATGGCTGAGGTAACCTATACAGGCTCCCTGGGGTGGCCGGGCCCCATAGCATAGGATGGACGAACCTAAACTAACCTAACCCAATGGCCTATGGCCCATCCCATGCCCCCTCAGGGAAAAGAATACTAATAAACAATGGCACATTCAGCTATTTAGTGATAATTAATTGTTTTTCGTAAGTGAAAAAACTCATGTAAGCAAATTAAACGTTTCTTTTTTTACATTACCGGACTACAAGTTTCCGCACGCAAATAGGAACAGAGAAGCGTCTTGTGGCTACGCAAAGGAGAATACAAATGAAACAAATATCTACCTTCAAATAATAGTGGATAGGTCGCACTTGACGCTTGAAGCGAGCAGCTAAAGATACGAGTGAATTTCCCGAACGCGCCGCTCTGTTCTCCTCCACGGCGCTCCGCCTGCAGTGTGAACACATGAGCATTTTTCCATTCAAAGATGCATAAACATTAAAGACGCTACGTTTCGCTCCCTGCGCGCCACACAGCGCCGCTTGTAGTGTGAACGGACCCTAAGGCCGGGGCCTCTAAGAGCTCAACATGCGACGCAATGCGATTTTTACGGGAGTCGTGTTGCAGCAATGCACGGGTGTCGCGAGGCATCGCAGTTGCGGCGGTGGGGACAGCAGACTGCTGTACCCTTAATTATATATACATTTTGTCTTGCAACAAACTGTCGCGTTGCGCGTCGCTCGTCTCGGCGGTGTGGCGGCGGTGCGCGTTGATCCTGTGTGGGAACACCTTCATGCATGGTTTCCCCGTTACTCTTGGCATACTGCATGGCCCTTGCTCATTCCTCTGTGATATCAGTCTGCTCGGAAATGGAGGCTAAAACTTCCTAACTTTATAACTATTATTATTCTTCACATATTAAAGTCAAGCGATATTTTTCGAATTATTTTATTTGTTTCAGTTTTTATGTGCATACAATGAATTTTTTATGCATATTCATCGTACATGAGTAATTTTATTGACATTTTTGTGAGAAAAAATTCAACGCATTTCATTTTCATTCATTAATGTATTATGTCTACTATTAGAATCTATGACATATTTCCATTAAAAACATAACAAAACTATTTCTTATAAAATAATTAATAAAACAAAAAAATTTGAGATCTTAATCATGATACAAAAAATCATATCATTATAATTTTTCTCACCATTTTGCAATTATCCCTTCTATAAGGAATGAAGTGTATCAAAAGTGGCCGGTTTCATTCTTTAATATGCGAAGAATCGCGATTCATCTTAACGTAGTTCTTTATATAGATGGTGGTCTTCTCCATACACGTATCATCTTGTGTAGACGGGATGCATCCAGTGTTTCAGTCTCTTTTTCTCGCGGTCTAGCAAAAGGTACACACACACACACACAGAAACTCTTCATAGCAACTGACGCAGGTCTCGCGGCTGCGCTTATATGTGAACAACTTCCCGCGCTGTTACGCGCAGTGCAGTTTCGCGCCGCGCAGCTTTTAGTGTGAACGCAGCCTTTTAGCGTTCCGGTTCACTTTAAATAAGAAACGCGGTCTCAAATTTCGCACTAAATTAACGCTAGCAGCCAAAAGTCAATACCACTTGATCATCAAGTAAGAGAGCAAGAAAGGAAGAATGACGACTCGTTTATTAAATCTCAAGGGTATGTTGTGGCCCTCTCACTAAAGGGCTCAGCACCTTTACTACTGACATGGATATAAAGTTAGCAGTTGGCACATGTGATTAAAACATAGTACAAGGAATGCGATACTCTGCAGAGATAGAAATATTTGGGAGAGTTTCTACTCAAGGGATGCCGTACACGTGTTACTTGGACATTTAACGGATTAAAAAAAATACCCCGTGCATTATAATTTGTGAAAACGTACAAGAACACTACTTGTATTAACAAAATAAGATTCTTGAAGTATGTAACAGAAATGCTGGGTTCATCGCATTAGAACGCCCAACATACGTCTATTGATATCTGAGTCTATCTCGCAACAGAATAACCATGGACACGATCAAATGCGGGTGTGACCAACAATGATTGGCGTGCCCTTCCTGAAAGAAAGATGCTAGTTGACAGTTACAAAATGAATTACTTTTTCGTAACCCTGAGGTTTTGTGAATCTAAGATGACAATCGGTAATGTAAACCGAAAAGAGAAGGCTCCGCGTTTAGTAGAGGCTTATATCTTTCACACTGACAAACAATTAGTGATCGTTGACCAGTTTGTGCTTTCGAAATGTGGAGTCTATTTGTTCAGTTTGCCCGTGGCATACAAATTAACCGCAAGTGAAAAAAACACCTTTCATGCAGCTAAAATAATAGCAATAGTAAATGAGCTCCCGCTGTCATTGGACGGTGCTTATTAAGAAAAACATTGCCTTCAGTTAAGACATATTCGCTATGGTGTAGAGAAGAATTGTTATTTGTTATAGTTAAAGTTATACTGCAGATTACATGATTCGAAAACCCAGAAAAACATTGGAGTTACGCCTATTTAGGCAAACTGGTAATCGTAAGCAAAAGTGATATCATAGTAAACCGCGTTGATCTCCAGGGTTTATGCACAATTTTTATAGACTTTAACTGGCGTATTGCATTTCAACAGTCAACATATTCCAGCAGAAAACATGGTTGAAAAACTCAGAAGAATTGAATATGAAAAAACGAGGACAATATCGCTGGTGATATGAGCAGGTAAAGTGACGATCGAAGCAATCGAAGTTCACAAGGAATTGTGAACAACGCATCACTAAATATAAGTTTTACACAGTTGAAATATGTATATTTAACCAAGATCATGTGAAGTACACGACATAGGACTGGCAGCAGGCTTAGCGTATCTTACAAAGTATTTGTGATATTCAGTACATAAAGACTAGCAATAGACTGAAGTATTATTAAAACCTAGAGTAGATAAGAGCTTTTTCGTGCGCGATACTTTCGTGACACTATCAGTGTAAGAAATACAATGGAATGTGCCATTAAAAAACTGAAACGAAAACCAAGAACAGATGAATGTCTAGTTTTTACTGTTACATTTACTGGTCAAATTTTGGCACTATGACTATAATATCTCAAAATGTGACATGCAAACCTGGTGAACTGATTAAATTCAGTCGAGTCATGTAATGGAATTGGAACACTATTTCAAAAAATGAAGCTCAGCGATGGAGAGTGCTTTTATACCACAGCTAATGCGGGCAGAGCTCACTCGCCGAAGAAATCGCTCACTTTCGGTGTTCTCGCTACTGAGGTCAACTTCATAACCTCGACGCTGTCACGAGCACCATGTAGAGAACGAAGAACTTACTTGATTTCATCTAATTTTAAATTTCCTGAAAGTGTTGGCCACCGAAACTTATTTAACAAGGCACTGGCTTGTTCGCGCCAATAAATTTCTCACTGAGAACGAGTTCTTGCGTGCAATTTAGAAATTTTTCCACATCTAGGGTAAGAGATTTAAAGGCTTTTCCCCAATAAAACAACAGTGATTAAAATATGAAAGGATAAGCAATTGCATTTGTAGAAACGCGATTTTTGTAGTAACAGATGCAATAACGTCTGAAGAGAAACATCAACATACCGTGCACGGTGCAGCCTTTCTACCGTTTATCAAACTACACTACTTCATAATGAAGTTATTAAATGTGGTAGAGAGCGGACGTAGTTCCCTGTCGGCAGGGTTTGCAAAAACCATGTTGTTGTGTTTAAACCAAAAGCCCTGGGTTTTTTGGTTAAGAAAAAAAGTTTTTTTTATTTGTTTTTATATTTTGCCGTTTTCTTCTAGTTCTAGGAATTTTATGAAACATTTAACGGGTTTTCTGCTTTGTAAACCTGTAGTTAGCTAATCATCAACAATCTTAGTCGCTTCATTTCAACTTCCTATTGTAGAAGAATGACAAAGAAAAGGGGTTAAGAAAACGCAGTTAGCAGGGTACCTGTATTTGCTATAGGACTACATTTAATATCCAAACTGTAGAGAAGCTAGAATTTATAATTTTGTAAAGTAAAATCCTCTGAAAAACTTGAAAACTCTCCAAATTACAAATACAACTTGACAGAATTAGCTAGCTACTAGCTAATTAAACACAGAGTAATAAACTAAAGAAATGAAATAGCTATAAAATCCTTTGAAAAAACCTAGAAACCCTTCAAAATACAAAGAAAACTCGATAGAAATGGCTAGCTACTAGCTAATTGAAAGCAGAGTATTAAACTAATGAAAATGAAATGGCTATACGCCTGCGTTCTTTTCATGAGCTCACTAGCTATCTAATAGCAACTTTAACTACTACGTTTAATTTTCAGGAGCCGCTAGTTTACCAGAATGCCTATAATTAGAAATGCATCTCTGAAATGAAATAACACAAAATTCAACAGGTTACAGGTTTATGATAAACATTAGCAATAGTTAACCCTAACTGTCCTAACAGTCAATAGATTCCTAAATAGAAACGCATCAACTCATCCCTTCAGTAGTGTAATTAAAATTTAATAACTTGTAGAAGTAAAACAGTTTGCTTTGCAATATTTTTGAAAACAAAAAAATAGAGCAAAAACCAAATAAACAAAAAAAAATATGTTTATTTTTGGTTCATTTAAACCATGGTTTTTTTCTTTGATTTAAATCATGTTTTTTTATTTGGTTTAAATCAGCCAGCCCTGCCTGTCGGGGTACCTAATATGAAACAACGGGTCTCATCTGGTTTTTCAAGCGCCTTTTACCATATGCACCGCGTCTCTAGCCACTCTGGCAAAGCTTTAGCTTACTTGCACCCCAGTTTCAGTTCGGCCGGAATGGCGACTTCGACATCAGCTACACAAGCCGCTAAGTACCGACAGCCCAAGCCTCACTGCTCAATAAAAAAAAACACACGGGCTCAATTTTACCACTAAATTAACGCTGGCAACCAAAAGTCAACAGCAACTTGACTATCACACAAACCACAAAGCGGTGGCAGCCAAAACTCAATACCAAAGAAAGAGTCCATCACCACCGCCGAGCGAGGCGGAGGGTGCGGTATGGCGGGCCTGTTCCAGACCATCAGGTCTCTCGTATCAGAGAAGCGTGTTCGCCATTGCAGCCAATATTGGGCCTGATGTTGCCGCTCGCCATGTTGCCACTTGCAGCGTTCCAGCTGCTCGTGAAGGTATTTTATCAGCCGTTAAAAAACGGATGTTCTAGAGAGAGATGAAAAGGGAAACCGCCTGGCCACAGCCCGAAATATCGCTTCATGTAAGCTATAGTAGCTACAGTGACCCAGTTCTTTAGTTGATAATTATACCGTAGTTTTGTTTGAGAACCCTCAAGAGATGAATCGAAATTTTGTTGTATCGTAAAAATATCATGGTTTTAAAAGTAAAAAACATGAAACGGTTCAATATAAACATAAAAATCAACAGTTAAATATGCATTCCACAATATATTGTGGACTGCATAGTTAACTGTTGATTTTTACTTTATGGATAATGATTAATGTGGGTATAACCTGGAGCTAGACAGTCATACTTAATGTTTGCTTAATTCGTGGCCATTCAAACTACCAGTAGGTCATATTACGCGTTTTCACGATAAATAAATTTACTCCCAAGTTTCAAGGGGTGTTTACGCGTGGCCTGCGCGTTATCAGGCCGCCCCCATTGTCCGGCCACCGGACGCCTCTTTGTTTATATGAGCTGGCTTTGGGTTTGGGGCACTGGGTAGCCCCTGAGTTGGAGGAAATGCCATTCTAAAGGCGGATGAGACCTCTTTTGGTCCAACGGCATCTCTGAGAGGAGATGAACAGGCTGGTGTCATAACTGGGTACTCAGTCTTCCGCAGTCTGCTCCTCTCTCTCTCTTCCATCAGGTAGTACCACCTGATGCTCTTTTCCTTTCCTTTCTCTTCTTTCTTTTTTTTCGGCCAAAGCCTGTACTGGTGATGGCAGGGTCTGGGGCGCATAGATAGCTGGCCGCTTTCGTAGCTATCGTTACTGTCGATTTGTTTTTGCTTTATTATGCTTGATATCATTTTCTCTGTTTATGGGATTCTTTGTTTCTTCTCCTTTGTATATTTCTGTATTTATCTGTACATTACTGTATATTTATGTTCTTTTGCTCTTTTTTGTCTTTCTTTTGCTTTGTGGGATGTTGACCGGGACCGGGTCGGGCTTGGGGGTGTCGTCTCCTCTATTGTTAATATTAGAGGACTGCATGCGAATCTCGCGGAGCTCGACTTTGTGTCCCGTGGTGTGGATGTCGTGTGCTGCTCCGGGACATTGGTGGCTGGCAGAAGGCACGACGCTGAGCTTGCCTTGGCGGATTTTCAGTCCCCTTTTCGCAGGCTGTGTGGATCGGGGCCTGGATTCCGTGGAAGGGCCGTCTATGTCCGGAGCGGATTTTGTGCTTACCGGCTGTCAGTGCACGAATGCGCATGTCATGAGATTATTGTTGTAAGGGAGTGTGGCCGACTGAATAATTATTATTTATTCTCGTTCTATCGGAGCATTGCAACTGATGATTCTCTTTATGACTGGTTATTGACAGCGATGGCCTCGATCCAGATCACGGATCCCAAGTCAGCGTTTGCTTTTGTGGGTGACGTTAATGCACACCACAAGGACTGGTTGGGATCTGCATCACCGAATGATTGTCATGGTGTGACTACGTTGGACTTTTGCACCTTGTCTGGTTGCGTGCAGCTAGTTCGCGGGTCCACGCATATTGCTGGTAACTGTCTCGACCTTGTTATGACTGATGTCGCGGACTTGATGACGGTGTCAGTTGGCTCCCCTATGGGCTCTTCAGACAACTTACATCTTGTTGTGTCCTTGGACCTTAATCAGGTTGTTCCTGTGGTAGACACCAGGAAAGTGGTATTCGTTAGGAGCAGAGGTAATTGGTTGGCTATTACTCGGGCAGTAAGGACGTTACCTTGGCGCCAGATTATTCACAGTGAGGATCCTCTCTCTGAGCTTAACGACTCGACTGTGTCCATTTTGGAGAGGTTTGTCCCTAAGAGGACTATTCTTGTGAGGTCGTCTCGGGATAAGCCATGGTTTGGCGACTAGTGTCAGTTAGCATTCGAAGCTAAACAAGCGGCGTGTCGGTCATGGCGGCGTTCACGTGACCGCACGTTGTGGCAGACCTATGTTGATCGTAGGGCCGAGGCTAAGTGTGTGTATGAGGAGGCACAGCGTCGTCTAAGGCAGAGTTCCAGGGAGTCTCTGCTGCGTATTGACCATCCACATCGTTGGTGGAGTGAGCTAAGGGGTTCAGTGTTCGGTGCTGAACGTTCGTTGCCGCCAATTGTTGGTCCAGGTGGGGGCATCATTACTGATCCCTTGGCAAAGGCGGAGCTTCTGTCGGCTCACTTCGACGGGAAGCAGAGCAGAGATGTTATCGCTTGCCTCATGGATGCCACCCTGAACCTCGCTTGACCTCTTTGACGTTCAGATCTGGTACAATCAAGGTGCTGCTTGAGGGCCTTGATCCCTATGGAGGTGTGGATCCAGTGGGCATGTTTCCTTTGTTTTATAAGCAGCTGGCTGACGTTCTTGCCCCAAGTTTGCAGTGATCTTCCGGCGCCTGATGCGGTTAGGAAATTTTCCTCGTTGTTGGTGCACTGGGAATATTACTCCTATTCCAAGGGCCCGGTGTCACCCTATGTTACCAACTATCGACCCATCACACTTACGCCCATTTTGTCGAAAGTGTTCGAAAAGTTGATCGCTGGTAAGCTTAATGGTTTCGCTGAGGTTGCGGGGTTGCTGCCTGTTGGCCAGTTTGCGCACAGAATTGGCTTGGGTTGTTGTGACGCTCTGTTGTCGGTGTCACACCATTTACAGTCTGCGTTGGATTGTAGGTCGGAGGCACGCCTTGTCCAGTTGGACTTTAGCGCTGCGTTTGACAGGGTTAACCACATGGGTCCATTATACAAGCTGGAGTCCTTTGGTGAGGGTGGTAGGGTTCTGTCAATCATTCGCGATTTTGTTTCTGAGCGAACGCAGAGTGTGTCTGTTGACGGTGATTTGAGCGCCTCAGTCGGGGGTTGTGTCTGGCATCCCTCAGGGCAGTGTGCTTGGCCCGCTGCTGTTCGTTCTCTATACTAGTGACATGTTCTCTTCGCTTGAAAACACGATGATAAACTATGCCGACAATTCCACTTTGATGGTAGTTATACCTGCTCCTCACCTTCGTGATGCTGTCGCTCAGTCTCTGAAAAGGGTTTGTCACGCAATAGTGCATGGTGCTCGGCCTTGAGTATGAAGCTGAATGCCAGTAAGACCAAGTCAATGATTATCAGTCGGTCTCGGACACTTGTACCGCAGCATCCCCAACTGGAGATTGATGACACTTTGCTTCAGGAGTCTAGCTCCTTGGAGATTCTTGGTGTTGTCTTTACAGAAGAAGCTTACTTTTGAGCAGCATATTAGGAGGTTGGTGTCACGTGCTACCACTAAGATTGGGCTCCTGCGTAAGGTGAATTCCGTGTTTGGTGACAGTCAGGTTGCCCGCAGATGTTTTTATGCGTTTTTGCTGCCTGTGTTAGAGTATTGCTCACCGGTCTGGGCTTCAGCTACTGACACTCACTTGCGTCTGTTGGACCGACTTGTTAGTTCAGCCAGCAGGCTGTGCGCTGATAATGATCTAGTGAACCTGTCCCACAGGAGAAGAGTAGCAAAGCTATGTATGTTTTATAAGGTGTACAATAATGAGAGGCATAGATTGTATTATGCTCTCCCTGCCCTCAAGGTTTTTAGGAGAGAGACTCGTGCTGCGCGCGGAGCGCACTCTTTCACTTTGGAGGCTGTCGTATGTCGAACTAATCAGTTCTGTCAGAGTTTCGTGCCCTGGTCGGCTAAGGTTTGGAATTTGTTGCCGGCATCGGCTTTTGGTCGTATTGGCCTGCAGGCGTTTGAGTCAGCTGTTAATGGTTTTTTGCTGGATTTCCTTTGGCAGAGTTTTGGGCTCCCCGGTGTTGCAAGATGCTTCATTTGGGTTGTATTACCTGTCCGGGGAGCTCAAGCGTGAAGTTTTAATGATAATAATTATTAAGATGCCGGCAATGTATTATGAAACTTACTAAGTTATTGATGAGCGTTTTTTTTTCTTTTTTTGCAAAATTGAAAACGTCATCGAGTTTCAGCCAGAGAATATTAATATTCGAGGCACTACGATAAGACGAAGCTTGGCCAGCCCTTTGGGGCCGTTTGCCATTTTAAGGTTAATGCTTAATAGAGACGGTAAGTCGAGTGCCAAATGTAGTACAAACAACGGGAACATCTCTTTAGCAACATTACTATAGCTGGCAACTAGGACCTGTTGGAGGAACAGATTGTAACTATCGTGATAACAATCATTACTTACCGGTCTGCGGGCACCAGAAGACTTTGAATGAAATTCATGTCTCACTTTTTTGTACGAAGAGAATTAAATATTTTCACAGTGCAAGTCCACTAGTAGATCGAGAAATTTTGTAGGTCTGAAATATGAAGGCATACGATGAAGGTACAGGAAAACTCCCACTTTCCGTGCGTTGAAAAAAAAAGCTAGGGGGGAGTCCATCGCTCCAGATGGGCTCATATGTTGCTGTGTCGGTTTTTTTAAGCAGCAAAGAAAAAGAGAAAAGGTGCACTTGTAATCCTCCTAATTTTGAAGACATGCCAGAACCTCTACGAGCGACTCCTGCTGAGCCGCCTGACTTGGCGGGTAATATTGAAATTTCACTTTCGAAAACACAATTGGTTTCACAACGAAACATTCGACAGCCGAGTACTACATATTGGGGCAAAACGGCTGTCATGTACTACTGGCGTAAGAAATATCAAACAGCTGACGGTAGGTTGCGTTGTAGCAAAAGTACCAACCGAGTTAGCGAAAGGGATTTCTTTAATTTTTATGATCATCAAATTAGAAATAAAACTTTAAGTATATAATATTAATTAACTGGTTTAAATAAATGGCATTCCATTTTTTTATGCAACTGATTTTCATACCAACAAATTATTTGTATTTTAGGACGTAAAGCTTGTGTTTACTCAGAAAGGTAAGGATATTATTTTTCTTTGAGGAGTGCAGTAGCCTTAGGCTACGTCGATCACCATTCAGTGTTTGAACATTCCACCAAAACTACCAACTGTTGTTCAATTACCTTTTCGTAAGTGAACTTTGGATATCCTCGTCGCGTCAGGTTTCTTAACAACTGTCGCTAGTGAGACCAATGTGACCAACCCATATCACAAAAGACTGACGTCGCATCATAAAACGAAGGTCACTTTCAGAATCGGACCCGATTTATCCTAGGACTGGTGTCTTATTTACCTATCATCACCAGATGTGGCCAATAAAACGATGTTTTTTCTAGAGGCAGTGGTCCCGAATTGCTCTATGACAAGTCTCTTATTAATATCGGCAGACGTGGCAGACCGTTTTTGGACCCTATGAAAGGTAATGGTAAATTTTGACTGTCCTCTCCACAGAGAAACCCACACACACTGGGTAACCCCGACGCGCTGGTTAGTGCAGCAGATGTTGGCCAACTGGCCCCAGAGGAGTAAGTACAGCTGCAGCCGACGAAGGGGTCGCTTAGAACTATGACGTATTTAGCGGAAGTTTCAGCGACCCGCCACCCCCTACACTAAGGAAAGTACCAACACCATAGCTATGCACACCAAGCAAGTTTTGCTGCTTCAGCGCGCCCAGCGCTATGACAAAGATCGCTCACCTGGCCTGGAGATCATTCCCGGGACCCTGAGCACAACTGTGCAGCACGCAAGGTTCGCTGCCACCGTGGGACAGCTCCCTTACTCAAATCAACCAAGCAAAGTTAAATTTTATAGACCAGTGACTCATCAGTTTTTCTTAAGAGAATGTTACTAGTAATTCACTTTAAGTTCCAGCTTCCCTGCCAACAACCCACACCGCGACAGAAAGAAAAAATGGGACATGTAATACGAATATACATGTAGAAAGTAAAATGAGGAACCTATGGTTGAAAACGGGCAAAGAAATGGAAAAACAGCAAAAAATCATCGATGGGACTAGGAGAAAAACGAAAGTAGCAAAGCGGATGTAAAACAAGGAAGTTCCGAAGGCATGACTTAAGCAATGGGATTAGCCTGGATATCGTACCTAACTTTTCGGGCACTACAAAAGCGATTTTACGATTTAAGATTCTGGGGCGACTAATAATACTGTTAGGAATATGGTGTATATTAATAGCACACACGTTGAAACGTTCACAGTGCGTACGTACATTATTTTGGATATACACGCTAGGTTCATTGTTTTTTTTTATTAAGAACCACATTATTGCTAAACACTGTAAGTTAAGTTTAAAAAATCTCAACACTTTTCAAGGAACGGGGCAAAAATACTCTTATCAAAACTAATTTGCCGATGTGTATGTTTGAACTGCAATAGAAAACTAGAGCACTGTGAGAGCGCACACCTTCGCCATGCGAGGCAACGGTAGCAAAAAATTCAAATTGGCTCTGAAACAATAATTTTCTTTGTATAAACTCCAAAATGTAATCATTTGTGACTTTTCATAGTAATAACAGCTGGTGCAATTTTCTTGAAGATCCGTTCATAACTTTTTGAGTTATACTGCTATCAAACGTTATGACAAACATGAGTCAAACATACAAACGAACTAACCGATCTGCACCAAAATTTAATCATTTGTGTCTTTTAACATTACTAACAACCATTATAAATTTTGTAAAGATCCATTTATTATTTTTTGATTTATTGTGCTAGCAGGCAAAAAATTAAAACAG
Source organism: Parhyale hawaiensis (assembly GCA_001587735.2). Classification (NCBI taxonomy): domain Eukaryota; kingdom Metazoa; phylum Arthropoda; class Malacostraca; order Amphipoda; family Hyalidae; genus Parhyale; species Parhyale hawaiensis. The sequence continues at coordinate 30,084,553 of LQNS02278125.1, forward strand.
TGACAAACGAACGAACAAACAAGCGGATCATTATCAAACATAGGTCATTTACTCTTTGTTATATACCTAACAACTCATGTTAATTTCATGAAAATCTATCCCTGGCTTTTTGAGTTATGGCATTAAGAAAAATGTGGCAGACAAACAAACAAACAAACGAATGGACATATCTTCACCAAACGTTAATCATTTGTTCCTCCTAACATACCTAACAATCCCTGTAAATTTCGTCCAAATTGGTTCGTAACTTTTTGAGTTATCTTGGTGACAGACAGACAGAGGGACAGACAAACACGACGAAAAGATAACCTCCTTGGCTGAGGTAATGATTGCACAACATTCGGGCTTTGGTGAAAGCGCAAGAAGTAGTATTACCCTTTACTTTTTATTTCAGATTCCAGTGTAAATAACGTAATTTCATCCTAAATTAATGCTGGGCGCTATTCGCACGAAAGAAATATTCGAGCGGCAGTGCGAAGTCGTGCTAATGCACCTAATTAATCAACAATTTCATTTACGAGGTTCAGCAGCAAAGGGCAATTAGAAGCGCAGCGAACATCCCAGCTGCAGGGGTAGATATTTCAATTAAACTTTTGTCGTAGATGCTACGGTAGCGTTACATAAAACTGTCCCGTAAAAGTTTACCTCCGGTGATTTGTTAGCGGTAGCAAAGTTTTGTAGACGCAAACAAAACGCACGGTGTTGCATCTTAGCCTCTTAGGTACGGTATAAGGTGCAGGATTGGAGATATGCTAAAGTAGTATTTAGATTTCGTTGCTGTCCGATGCGGTTAGCCAATAAAGTATACAGTATTAGTATGGTTATGAGTACAGATTACTTCACTGAGCTTGACACGCGCTTCATAGTTAAGAGATTTATCAGGTGATATACTGAATCTTCCATAAAATTATACGTTGTCTAATTAACATAGCGATCCCAAAAAGATAATAAAACACTTCATGTAAATTTCTTGAAGATCCGTTCGTAATTATTTGGGAAGCTGTTTTAATAAACACTAAGACAAACATATAGTCAATGAGAACGCCTTGTGGCGTATAAGATCATCATCCTGGTGGGGGGCAAATTCAAAGCCATTTTTAATGGCCAGCTAACTCTAGAGTTTTGGCACTTTTTACATCTAAGACAACCCACCGGGCTATCTGAAAACGATTGTGATAATGGCTCAACTCTCTGCCTTTTTTCGTCATTTTTCATGTCCAGCTACCTGCAGATTTTTGTTCTTCTTCACGCCTCAGTCAAATCACCTGACTGCCTGAAAATAATATCATTATGACTCAACTCCTTCTGGCTCTTTTTAGGTAGACAGACAGCAAAATTCATCAACGTCAATTTTGATGGCCAACTAATTCTAGTTTTTTGACATTTGTCACATCTAGGTCAAACCCACCAGACTCCCAGCAAAAAAATTATTAACATTGCTCAACTCCTCCCTCTTTTTGGGTGGACAGACAAATATATATACTTAAATCTTCAACGAGAGCAGTATCACCGCTCTTCGCTTAAATTTGCTCGTGGGTGATAAATACACAAATGAACAAACCGATCATCACCAAAATTTGGTCGTCTTTGCTTTCTATTATTTCTAAAAAATGGCTAAAAATTCCATAAAGCCCCTGCCATAACTTTTTGAGTTATGGTTTGACAAACAAAAGACATTAAGACAAGAGATAAATGGAAAGATACCTGATCATAAAAGTTGGATCACTGGTTTCCGCAACATTTCCAACAATTCCTGCAAATTTCATGAAGATCCGTTCACAACTGTTTGTGAGGCATGTTACCAAACAAGAGGTAGACGAACAAAAAACAAACAGATGGATCTTCACCAAAAGTTAATCATCTGTTCCTTCCAACTTACCTTACAAGCGCTGCAAATTTGATAATGATCCTTCCATGTAGTTTTGAGTTATCTTTGTGACAGACATAAAAACTCTGACAAAAACATAACCACCGGGGCGGAGGTTATTAAAACAAATTTAAGTTACTTTGGTGTCCTAATATTCACTAACTGTCGTGTCTACTGTCGACCGGTAATTAACGTCTTTGTATTTCTTGTTGATGAACACATTCCTCGCCTCACCACGAGCAGTTTGCCTCTGTGTGGGATGGCTTTGCTCATTGAAAGAGTTTATTGAAGTTCCACCTAGTAGGACTTATTTCGCATTTGAATGAGCTGCCAAGTATGCTGTAAATTTTGGTAAAGAAGAGGCATGCTTAGAATGTATAGCGAAGTCGATCGAGCTTTTCGCCATACAGCGCCGAACGACTGCTATTCTTTACCTTTCACCCAGTGCTGGTTCTATACGAAAACTTGCCATTAGATCATACGGCAGTTTAACCCTAAGCTATCTGGAACAAGCTGTGTGTAACCTGTCCACAGAACATTCTTTCCAAAGCAACACAATAGGAGAGAGAACCCTTGCCGCAAAATAACACAGCCTGGTATGAATTGGGTTAAGAGTCGCTGTACATTACACTGTATAGATCAATAAAAATTAGGATCTAGAAGCTGTAATACGCGTGAAAGCAACGTTGGCGCGATAGAAGCATGTTCCCCCCATCCAAAGTCTAATGATGGTTTACGTAGCCTACTATATCTGCGTCGACGAGCGATATCTTCACTGATTGCAGCGGGACAAAATTGCATGAAAACCAAGCTTGCCACCACATATTAATGCACGCGCAGAGGCGCCAGATGCCTACAGTTGCATTATTTTAGGGCGAAGTTACCAATTGCGTCGAATGGAAACGGAAAATATTAATATAATAAATTTTAATGCTTATTTACTTGCCAATTTTTTATTCCTTGTACACAGTACTCAATGACTATGTTTTGTACGATTTGTACTGTAGCTTGAAAAAAGAACTTTTATGGTTACAATCTGGAGACAAATTCATTCATGTCATGCTTTTTACATTACAGTTGGAATCGCAACCAATTGAAGTACGCAACATTAAAAAAAACGAGGCGGTACATACCGTAGTGGTAAAAAGACAATAGAGGCAACTGGACTGCAAGTGGTTTTGAACAGCTCGACCTCCGCAAACAAAATTGGCCAAGATACAACCTAAAGAATTCGCTCCCCACGCAACTTTTTCCCCAGAGTCTGGTAGAGCGTTTGTGGGCGATATGCCACTCCCGGCAACATTTGCATCTCGTCTACATAGGCCAAAGGGGGGGGGCAGAATTTAGAATTTTCAAAAACAATCATTGAAATTTTTAAACCATTACTCCAATGAAGCTGAAGCTATCAACAGCCATATTTCACACTACTCGGATCGTATCCAGAAGACTAGAAGGCACCTCCTCCCACAACATTCGAACACAAAAAAAAAAAATTGCCGCTAGACTTCGACTTCGGTTTAAAGAGGCCGAAGAAATAATACATCAAATTCTGACGAATGAGTGACATGTGACGACTATTTGACACACTTCAGAAGCATTGAGTGTCGGTCGCCACGGAGCAGAATTGCAAATAGCTACTGTATTTCTGTTCTCAATTATTGTTCTCGAACTGGCATAAGCTAAACCTAATAACGCCCAGCACCCTGTAAAATGAACGCTTGGAACGCTATTCCTGCCACAGAAATGATAATTAAATTTGAAAAATTTGAAGCTAAGTTGTACGTTGGTACCTTGGGTAGTTAACTAGGGTAATGTCTCAATTGCCGAATGCACACAAATACCGAAAAAAAATTTGAAAAGGCGCCAGTTTGACATTATCGCGCCGGGTGGCGTGTTGAGTGTTCATTACCTGTGCTTTGAACGTTCTAGTTAC